>CM062819.1:1540717399-1541047399 GCA_031772625.1 Pinus tabuliformis
GATATTTTGTTTTCCAATTAATTTTCCGAGCAATTGGATTTTTATTCTGACTTGAAGAATTTAATCTAAATTATATTTTCAATAAGGAAATCATAAGGATCTAATTTACCTAGGTTGTTGGAATAGTGATTTTAACAACTATGACACCTTAGGGTTGAATTCTTATAGGTCAACGATGAATTTTTTCACACAACTCAACATATACATTTCAAACAAGGATATAGCATTGTAATTCTTTCGAAGCACAATAAATCAACCTAACAACACTTACCCCTATCAACTCTACACAACACTAGAAAATGAGTTCCCTTATTTGCAGTATAGTCTTTCTATTGAGAAATATTGATTTCCACTTGCTAGTAATTGTAGTGTTTCTTAAATCTTGTAATTGAAACACTAGGTATATAGAGAATATAGTTTGCAAAATAATTAGAAGCAAGAGACACTAAGAGGGAACCTATAAAAGATGCCCTTGTATATTGATAACATGCAAAATGAAAACAATGTTCACTTTTTCCTTTTCAGGTGGGGCAACCTTTCATTGAGCAAAGATCCAAAGCAACACAATACAAACATTCCATAGTCTCCTATATTTTTAAATAGCTTTGCAATAACAAAAACCATAACTACTTGTGGTCACATCACTTCAATCAAAACCTCCCAAGTTAAGTGAGGGAACACAAATATGATCAAGATTGGTCAATCATTTAGATTACCCCTTGATTCATATGTATATGCCCCAAAACATTTAGTAAAAGCACATGATTACAAAATGGTCAATGTAACTATCGATGGATGACCTACTTTCCTTCAAGAAGAAATGTTGGATGCGAGAATGACTCGAGCAATATGTGGAAGATCCGTGACATCATTGTCATGTGTTGATTAATAGGGCTATTGATTGTCTAAGGAGGAGAAAAATTTCTCCCATGGGTTACCCATTTTTTGGTGGGTAACAAGCCCCTTGAGGGTATGTTTGTCAAACTAATGTATAATTATGTGAAATCCATGATAATAGGTCCTAATGTGTGTAACCATTATGGCCTAAGAACTTTATCACAACTTCCCATTTCAATAACAAACATATGAGTTTTGAAATGATATTTGCCAATTTGTGGTTTCATATTTACACATTGGATACCACATTCCATTGTACCATTGTTGTGATCATAATTTGAAAATTAGATATGGGAGGTACATAACCATGGGTTTCTTGTGCCACTCTCCTATTGATAAAATTATGGGTGCTACCACTATCAATCAACACAATCACTTTGTGGTGCTTTATGTAGCCAATCAATTTCAAGGTTTGGGGTGCTGTGAAATTTGATAGGGCATGGCGAACTTTGAGGTTCCTCGTAAGGAGCTTGTTAGGGGACTTCATCTTTGATGAAGGGGCGGTGTTCTAAAGTTGGTTTATGAGTATCTTCAACATGAATGTCCTTTGAGTAGGTATGTGGAGATACATCCATTTGAATAATTTATGTTCTTTACATTTTTGTCCTTTGAAATATCACTTATTACAATTATAACAAAGATGAAGGTGATGATGTTCGGAAATCTCTTTGGGAGATGACTTGTGGATGCGGACTTACTATGATTTGGATGCGCTTAAAGTAGTCACCATGGGGTTACTATTACTTGGATGGGTTGGGAAAGGTCCCTTGGTTTGTAGCGTTGACCATTATCTTGGCTTCTGCAATTCCATCAGAAGCATCCAACCATGTGTTTGGGCATTGCATCATGGCTTGTGCTTGAATTGTTTCCTTAAGAGTTAAGACCACTGATGAAACATTAGAAAAATGAATTAAATAAGCCCTTTGTGCATATTTCCAATTTCTCAAAAGCAATAATGTAGTCCATAATTGTTCTGGTTTGATATAATTTTGTCAAGTGTTCCAAAAGGTGAGAGCCAAATTCAAAATGAGCATGAAGTATTTATAGAATCTAGGTTCAGAGAATGTAGCCTTTATAAGCCTTCTGATGCCATTGCCACCATTGCCAACATTCGACATTAAAATATAAGACCCCCACTTTTAGTTTGTGTAGGACATTGATAATGCCATGGAGACAGAAATAGTGTTCCATTTGGGTAAGCCAACTCGAGGGATCTAAGCCATCAAATTTGGTCTTTGAAAATTCATGCTATGAATTGTGATATTGAGTTGGCAATGTTGCGAGTTTAATCACGGGATCACTAAGGCTTTTATAGAAGTGCTATTTTCTACTTATCTTACTATGATCAATGGCTTGAAAGGATTTTGTTTAAATACACCCTGAATCATTGTATAGTTGGTTCCACACAAGAAAGGTTACTTGAGAAGGAGATCCAAGCAATCAACATGAGGCTAATAATATTTTGAGATAGGTCTACCACAATGGTGTCGATAGAACCCAAACATTTTTATTTTTTATTTTTCCGAGTACTATTCTTAGTTGATTGTTATTGTTGTGACATAATCCCCAAATTCCTTCTAGATGCAAATACATGAATTTTTCACATTGATCGTAGAAGCTAGGCTTGGTAAGGTCCTATAGACAAAGAAGTGTCAGGTGCTATATCTCTTTGGTATTCTTGTAGGGTCTAACAATAGTGCTTGGTTCAATATCTTAGGGCACTAATTAGAAGAGAGGACTCAATCGTGCCCTTAGTTGTATGACCCAACTACTCATATACTTAGAGATTGATCTCCTCGAGTGTTATTCTCAGTTATTATAGTAACAAGATGGTTAATTGGTTGATTTAAAGTTGGTTTTAGGTGTACCTAAGGGACTTTTGATATACCTGAAGACATGTGGAAGTGAGATTCTGTATATAGGTGTTGTTTGATGCAATACTACTAAAAGGGGTACCAATAAGGTTACAAGGGTTTCCAACAAAGTGATTCCACTTGCATTTTCTCCATGTGTTCTTCCCGATCACAATTTTACCTTTTGTAAGATAGATCACTATATTATTTAAAGATGCTAGAATACGTCTCTAGTTTGAAAAAAATTCTACTAAAATTTGGAGTTGCGCTGGCTCAAGAAAGAGATTTGATACCACTTGTAGTGTTCCTTGACACTAAAGGTTGATCTCTCTTAAATGTTCATAGGTATCTTTGGTCATGGTTTTCACATATGTATGACAACAATTTCGAAAGGAAAATGCATAAGAACAACAAGCTATAGGGAGCTTGATAATCACAATTATCAACAAACTAAAGGTTCCTCCCCTTGCATGGTGAAAATCAAAGAAATATACTTTGTGCATATATTGGCACCACATCCCTCCTCAAGAAGTCTACATGTTTTCACTTGGACCACTAATTTTAAAGGTTGGTCAATAACTAATTAACATAGACAATGCTAGAGAACTTAGGATAAAATGTGGGAAACATTAAAATATTATTATTTTCCTCTTAGTTCCCTAAGTCCCCTTTCCTCCTCTCTCATGGAATCACAACCCCCTTTTATATTCACTTGTAGCATTTTATTGAATTTGATAATATAATTTAAAAACGTAACTTCATATAAAGCCAAAATGCATTGTAGGATTGATTATCCACCTAGTGAGTAGTTAGTGTATCACATTGTTCTTCAAACATTAAACTACATTTATCTAGGGTCTAATGGTGAGCTTGCATTATATATAGAAATGCATAATCTCGGGTCAAAATTAGGTTATTAGTTTCTCCTTCCCCTTAGATTAGCATCAACCTCGATGCAATATCAAAATTATAACAAAGATGAATAGGCCTATCACATAACACCCTTTCACCTCCCATATCACCTCACTAGGGCTGTAATGGGTACATTGGACCTTTACCTACCCAATGAATCTATTTTGGAACAAAGTGAAATTCATGTCAATGATGCAAGATGGTTCTATTTGAAACTCTCCCTTCATTTCCACTTAGATGGAATCCCAAACAATAACATGGCTAGGATCATGCAGATACTTCTTTGACAAAGATACATAAAACATGTTGTGAGCTTTTATGTTAGCGGTGAATGCACGCTTATATGCAATTGATCTTATGCTATCGAGGACTTTAAGTGATTCATGTATATTTCTGCAAGCTTAGCACAACTTCCAAACTTCAATGAACTTTTCTTATGTTTCACTTTAACACTTACATGCTCTCCAATTGCCAATTGTTTATGCACTATCTTATATGCATAACTTTTCTGTGTATACCATGCTACTTTGAAGTTTTGTTTGATTTTGACAGTTTGTGCTTCCATTTCCTTCAACACTTTTGGCCAAATAACTTGGTATGTTGGGTTTTTCCAACTCAATAGGTTGTTTAATTTTCTACCATAAGAAGTTCCAAATTGACTCATGACCAAAGAGGCATGATGGGCATTATTGTACACAAACTCCACCAACTAAAAACACTCTTCCACTTGGATGGCTTGTTCATCACATACACTTGTAATATGTCTTCTACGACTTGATTACCTTTTTGTTTGTTTATTAATTTTTGGAGGGTGTGAAGTACTATGGTTCATATTTATGCGCTTTGAATAATCCCTTCCAAAAGTTTGAAGTGAACTTAGGGTCTTTGTTAGAACAATGGCATTGGGTATTTTTTGCAAACTAGCCACTTCTTTCATATATTTGTTTGCTATGTTTGCCTCTTTGTGTGTAGATTTATTTGAAATAAAATGTGTAACTTTTTAAAGTTGACCCAGCAGTACCATGATGGAGTCATGCCATTTCACTGCTCTTATTGACTCGATAGATAAATTTAATAGCTACTATCTCCATTTCCATTATAGGGATGACAATCATTATAACAACCTTGCTAAATATCTATGCTCAACTTTAGCTCACCCATTACATAGAAGTGATTATGTAATGAATGACATCTCTTTTCATTCCTCGCCCAAAGCATTCTTTTTGGCTATTGAAATTATCATTTGGTGTACACGGTGTCTAGAATATGGCAGATTATGCATTTCATTCAAGATAAACTTTCTAAGATGATAGGAATTAATAATATAAATTCATTTTTATTTCATCATTCATTATCTTATATTCATTGTACTTTTGTTAAACGATTTGTTGTTGCAAACCTTCATTTATTTAAATATACTATTCATTTGTCTCAAGATCTTTTAAGAGCTTTGTTCTTTAAAGTTGATTTAAACATGCTAATTGTTGTAGTGTGCATTTTCTCATTGAGTGCATTGACAACTTTGTTCTCTTGTTCTTTAATGTGCTTGATGTTATAATCAAATGCACAGTGAAATTATAGCCATCTTGATTGTCTATCATTTAGCTTTGTTGCTTGAACAAATACTCGAGCTTGTTATGATTTGTTCTTAATTTGAATTTTCTTCCCATCAAATAACACTTCCATATTTTTAACACTTGTACTATTGCAATAAGTTCTCAATCATGTGTGGAATAATTTTTTCATGTTCTTTAGGATCTCTAGATTCATAATGTTATCACACAAAAAGTGATCAGTTGGCCAAAATTATTAGGTGGACTGAAATACGCCATGTTAGTACAAGTTTTACACATTAAAACTTGCTTTCACCTAAGGAAGTAAACTGAGGGATCACTTTTCCTAATTTATTTTCATTAATTAACGCACATGAGAATAACCCATAAATTCATTAATTTTATGTTATTGTCATAATTTTACCCATTTAGGTGAAAATAATTTAATATATTTTCACTCAAAGTATTTGTTTCCACATGAATAATCCAATAAATCATTTATTTATCAATTATTTCTTAATATTTTAAATATTCTCATATAAATAATTTATTAAAGCATTATTTATAAACTGTTTCTAACTTATTTTATTGCTTCGCCTAGAATTAATTTAATAAATCCATTGCTTATTAATTATTTATAATGATTTTACCCATTTTCATTAATTAATTCAATAAATTATTATTTTTGAGTTAATTAGCTAAATAAAGATCATTGCCCATTATTTTTGACCTTCTTCTCTCACAAATAATAACAAAATGTCAAGTTAGTTATATCCTAATTTTGCCCAACAAATATTTTATTATATTTGACCTCATCAAATCTAGCTAGAATTTTCTTATAAATAAAGAAGTTTCCCTCATTTCTCATGATCCATTTTCTTCAACAAACCTATGATCCTATAACTCTCAAGCTTTCTCCAATAGAGGCTCTCCACTTTTTTCTTCTTTTTGCTTTTGGATCGTTTTGCCCTTTGGAGAGAGGGAACCACACAAGCTACAAGAAGGATTATCTACTAACGCTCCCAAGAAGGAGGTACGTTGAGCCACACTCAAGAGGAGCTTCTCACTAGGTGAACAAGTAATAACAGTCTTATTTGGGTTATTGGATTTTTATATGTTATATAGTTCCATAGATTTCTATTTCTCTTTTCTGGTTTTTGTTTTGGTATTTTATGCAGATCTTGTGAACAAATATATTAATATGTGTCACTCCTAGGGATTTATATATAAATCCTCATTGTTTCTCATTGGACTACTAGCCACTCGTAGAGAAAGTCTTTTTGCTAACCTTTGTACAAGAAGACATCCAACACATAAAACACCATATGTCCATTTTAGGTAAGAATTCCATTAATGCTTTCTTTGCAAGTATATGTGCACACAACAAATTGATGCAGTTTTAAGAATTGGTGCATTGGTAAGTAATTTCCTCAATACATAGAAGCTATCATCATGTTGTTGTGTCCATTCCTATTGTATTCCTTTCTGTTGGCGAGAGGTAATAAAAAATTCAATCTAAGAAACTTCCGTTATAAATATTCTATAATGACAAGAAAGACCCATGTTTGACTTCACAATGAAAACATCCCTTGGTGTAGGCCATCTCTTTATAGTGTTAATTTTCTTTGGATATACTATTATCCTTGGATATAATATGCTTCAAATATTGAATTTTCCTAATAAGAAAAACATTTAACTTCATCAATATGTCATTCTCTCAACACTTGTAAAAGTAACTACAAGCGTTTTTCATACTCTTCTCCAACTTTAAATAAATCAAAATGTCATTAAGGAAATCTAATGACCCTTAGTATTTCAGCAACAAGGTTGTATTCTTGAAGGTCTCAAGTTTAATATCTCAACCTGAGGTTTGTACAAACTTAAGAGGTATCATGCACTGTATATGTAAGTCACATTCCTTCTTACTCAATGCATACGAATTGATGAAAGTAAATTTCTTCTCGATTAGGTGAAAGGGGGAATTATACAATGAAGTAATCACTCGATTAATTCAATCTTGCAAAAATAGAACTGATTGTAGACAATAAATTTTCACAAAGTAAATGCTATGCTACTTTGCAAGGAAAGGAAACTAACTTGTACTTGTAGGAAAATAAATGTTGCAACAATGAATATCCTTAAGTCTACTCTTGTAGGAAGGTAAATCTAGTCCTATTATGCTGAAAATAAAGCGACAACAAAATAAATCTATAATGTTGTAAGTAGAAAAGTGACGTGTAGAGATGACTACCTTCTTGTTAATCTCCCATGTTCACTAGATCATGTCAACAATTTCTATTTAATGTGTTTTTCAAATGAAATATGCATAACCATGAGAAAGAATGCTAAATAGAAGCTAGTGAACCTGTTTTTATAGGAAGCTTTTGTAATGCTATAGGAAAGTCTTGCAACCATATAAGAACTTCCAGATTTGAACTTGATGCAACAACTCAATGGAAGGAAGCCTAAAGCTTGTAAAGAAAGTTATTTCTAACCTATATAATTCACGAGAACAACTCAATGAATGGAAAATATCAAGTTCCCAAGTTTCTACAAGAAAGTACAAAGTGCGTCATTCACTAAACTAATTGTAGTAAAAATGAAAGACATGAACAACATAAGAAATAAACATGAAATTGAGAAAGAGAAGAGCACACAAGGGTCTCTAGAGCTTATATGGATGGGCTTTCCCCAAGATTCTTAGAGACTTGATAGAAATGCAACACTAGTTGCTTGGAAAGAAAGAATTTTTTGAATGAGAAAAGTTGCGGAGCTCCAATATAGTGAAAAACAATGCTTGCCCCTACCCTCTAGGCCTATCCTTGACTCTCATTCTTATACATTTTTTTCAAGAAACAACCTCTGTCACTCATTGTTGATAAGGCCTAGATTCAAGCAATGCTGGAGCTTGTAGTGGAGGGAGCAATATCCCTATTGTTATGGTGGGTTGCTAGACTAGGATTCATTGCTCCCAAAAACTTGTCAAATTAATGTGCTAACGCTACCAAATCTCATGAAAATCATTAGTATGTTTAAATCACTTAGGTATTCACTTAATATATGGAATACCATGTAAATCATCCAAATGTGGGTAGAGGCTATAGATGGGCCTTTAAGCATCCATTACAAGGGCCCACCAAACTCAATTACAAACTTTTCCAAGAATTGAGAGAAAACACTATTCATAAGACACAAAAGATGTAGGTAGAGTTGTCAAGCCAAATGCAATGGCTACAAACTCATAATGTTTATACATGGTTTTGAAAGCTATTTTAAAAATGTCTTCATCCTTTGTCGTCACTTGATGGAGCCTATCCTCAAGTTATCTTTTCAAAGAACTTTACTTCTCTCAATCGATCATATAAATAATCTATTTCTAGGAAGAGGATTTTTAATTTTGATGGAAACTTTATTCAATGCCTATAATGATTACATAGCCTTAGAGTCCCATCTCTCTTTGAAAAAAATAATGGTTCTCTTCATTAAGAGACACTTGAACCTATATACCATTTCTTTAGCAATTCTTCAAATTGCATTTGCAACTATTTCAACTTTGGTGTACTAATTTTGTACAAATTCTTAGATACTAGTGTAGCTCCAAGTACCAGAACTATAGAGAAAATTGATGTCTCTTTTTAGATGTAATCCTAGAATTTCTTGTGTAAACACATCAAATTCTTGTAACATTGGAAAAACTACAAGACTTAGGCCTTTGCCTTTTGCTGGATCCACAACACGGACTACATACAGTTGAAACCTTTTTTTGATGCATTTTTCCAACTATAAAGTTGAAACTTGCGTTATGGATATTGGCCTTGGAATACTTTTCACTATTCTTTGGTTTTCTTCATCAAGATGATTAAATTTCTTGTTATAATTATATAGAATGGAATGGTGTAGCTTCGACCAATCTATTCAATGAGAACATTATCTAAACCAAGTGGTTATAGATTTATACTTGCATGGATATGGAATCCATTCATCTCTAAATGATAATGATTCACCATCTCATTGGATTCTCTCTTGGTTTTAGTAGTTCATGAATTAGCCAAGAGTTGGTATGCTTACTCCACTTAAAAAGAAAACTACTAACAAAATTAGAAGTACCATAACTATCGTTGGCCTAGGGATCCAAATTGAAATTTATTGCTTTGCAATCTAATCTTCAATTTCAATCGTATTTGATTGTTGGTATGCCTAACAATCGTTAAATATTACATAGGTCTATGGAATGTTCAACACTTCATAATTCATTTTAGTAGCTTCTTGAATGTCTTAGAAAATATTTACTCTGTCTCTGCAATTTGAACAATTTTTATACTTATGTTCCTCTCTGCATCCTCAACTTTTAATTGGGTGCCTTGCTCTTTTTCCCAAAGATTTAGTGAAGGCTTTATCCCAAATTGAGCTATTTGATTTTGTTGTAACGTGTTGGTACTATTTCTAAAGAAGGGAAGTTTACTCTTATCATACACATATCTATATTTCTGCACTACTTCTTATAACATCTTGGGTTTGTTAAATTGAATTGAATTTTTATAGAATAAAGCTAACCACACAAGAAATATTGCATTTTTTCCTTTAAATCTTTGTTGTACTTGACATCCTATTGATGGGTTGAAATAAACAATGTCAACAATAGGGGTTTACCTTGGAAAAGAGGTCTAATTAGATTCATTCCTGTTTGGTATAAGAAAACCTTTTAGATTAATGACCCAACAACCTTTCAATGTCATTTACTATATGTGAATTAACCTTTAAAATGCAATAAGCAGAAATTGTGAATTAATATATAAACTAATCTACAACTAGTTCTAATTTAGTAAAAGGAAAATGAAAGAAAATCGAATTGTATTAATATATATTTTTAAAAACAAAGCAAAATTTTATATTGGTTCAAAATAGAACTGCGTGGAGGCTAGAAATGGATTACATCCCTTTGACACATCAAATTTCCACAAAACTACACAAAGATCAGAACATACATCCAGTTTCTTGAGAGTCTTAACGAAACAAGATTTCCAAGTTGGACCTTAGGTGGCCAATCCTACATATGTACCCAAAATATACATGCAAAGCATAACATCTATGGAAACTTTCTTCTTATTTTATCTCCTCGTCATATTGAAGCAAGCTAGGACCTTTGGTTTCCATAGGATCACAAAATTGATGGACAAATTCTTCTTCCTTTTGGATTGTTTTGACTGAGTTTTCTATTATTTGATTATTAAAATCCAATGAAAGATTTTCCACTTGCTGAGAAAGAAGAAAACTATGGAGTCTATTGTGTTTTATGTCTAGAGAACCAATTCTCTACTTTTGAAGTAGAAGAATACCCCTAACATTGACATTATGGGTTGAGGAAGCCTGCTCCAATTCGATTTTTTTTAATAAATTACCAACAATGCACTAGTATTAGCTTGATATATCTCCTCATGATGATGAAGAATTTGTCGAAATTTTCTACGAGCTTCGTTGTCCATAGCAAGAGAAAGCAAAAGCCTAGAAAAATCTCAAAATTGAGAGTAGCTACAGAAAAACAAGAAAAAAATGGGGTAAGCTCCATAGGTCCGTGCTTAGAGGAGACCAAAGGTGAGCTAAAAAATTGCAAACCAACCATAATTAACCCATTCACAAAGCACTTGAAATTTTTGAATTGAAACTTTGTTCTATTCCCGAAAATTCTAAATTAGATGAACCTAAAAATCCCATATATATTTACTAGAATGAAAATGCAATATTTTAAAAGTCTCCTTTCTATTTATTTGAGAATAAAATAGTGGGATGTTTCTACCATTGAAAAGGAGCAACTTTGTTGTGTTGTGAGTCAACTACATCAGCACTCAGTTGCTTTAGAAATGGCATATACTCCCTCTAGCTAAGGCTTGATGACATTGCAAAACCAACACTATTCAAAGCTTAGATGTGAATACTCCCACCAAGAATACCTTGATGATCAGAGAGAAACATGAGGCCTACACAAAAACCACCACCAAAACCACCAACATGACCACCGTTGAATCCTAACAAGGGTCCAACACAAAGACCACCACCAAAACCACCAACATGACCACCGCTAAATCCTAACGAGGGGCCAACACAAATACCACCACCAAAACCACCAACATGACCACTGTTGAAGCCTAAAAAGAGGAAAACACAAATACCAACACCAAAACCACCACTAAGACCCAAAAAACCAAGAGCCACAAGGCACGCTAAATATTCATACAAAAATCTCCAAACATCCATAATCCCACATTTTCGAATCCCAAAGCTCAAAGGGCATTGAATTGAAATGAATATAACATGTAAATGAAATTGAATTCATTAATTGATTCATAATGAGGATATCTTTCATTAGTAGCCAATTGTTGATTAAAATAAGAGATTGAACTAATGCTTAGTTTCCTATTTTTTGACAATATTTATGGGCTAAAATCAATGACATCATAGGCCCAATGATTAGTGTATGAGTTCAGATCTTGTTTGATATGCAAGAATGAGACTTTTTCAAATGAAGAGAGTTCACATTTGATTGTGGAAAGTAGGATTTTGAGTTCATTCCCAATTAGATTTAAATGAGCTATCATCATTTTGATGATCAACATTGAGTCTCCAAAGATTGTTAAGGATCTAATCCTCCCCCCCTTAGCAATGGATATATCACACCATAGGGAGTAAGCCTCTACCAGGTTATTCGAGATCGTTCCTATCCCACAAACACAATGAATGATCTTATTTCCTCTAGGATCATGAATTTTTGCTATTTAAAGAAAAACATGAAGTAAGTTGTTGTTAATAGAACAAACAAACAAATATCTAATGCTTCCATTACAAATGGTTTGTACCCAGATTGCAATCTAGATTCTATATTCACTACAGTACCAATATTTTAAAGGGAAAAAAATTAAAAACTCATAAATAGCATTCAAGAATAGTCCATAAATATAAATAAAACTCTTATAGTATGATTCAATGTTGCACTGCTAGAGAGTAGTCTTTCATTTGCACAAATAATGAATTAAATTATTCAAACAATTGGCCACAATGAGATCTTAATATTAAATTTTAGAGAAAAGGTAGTTTGTCAAACAAAGTTTAAGGATTCAAAATCCATTCTCTTTTTTATTTTCTAATATGTACAGATATTTACAAAATCACCTTTTCTTCTTGTTCCACAATCCAAGTGGTGTTGATTTTCTAGTGCAATTAGGGTTAGCACAATATTTCTAAAATTATAGTAATTACTTTTGATGTAGATCTTCTTTTAACTTATTCCAATATCATTAAGAAATTATACTTCAGAAATTCAACAACAAAGAACAATAGAACAATAGAGATCACAATGCGCAAAAAGAGAGACAAGATTTACTTTGGGAAAACTCACTATGGGGAAAAACCTAACAACCTTTTCAATAGAGAAATTCTTCTTGTTCAATGAGAGACACACCTAGACCTATGGTCAAACCTAGTATTCTCCTCCAAGTCAAGTCACCCAAACTAATCTCGCACTTTTCTCTTGAACCTACACTTTCAGAATTTTAGCCCTCCTGTAATAGACAAATGCCTAGAATTTCGGCCCTGCAGCAATTTCCCCAGTCACCTAGAAAGTTTCAGTCCCTTGCAATAGTTACCCCAGAAACTACGAATCATAGAGAGAGATATTATTTCACATGTGCGAGTTGCTAGATAGAGAGAGGAGAGAGAAAATTAAACGTTCTTATTCGTCCTTTTTTGTAATTCTTGTCCTTCGCTCACTTGCCCAGAAACTGTCTTGAGAGAGGAATGCAAATTTCCCAAATGAGGAGCTCGAGATACCTTTATATAGTAGTCTATTTAGATTTAATGGTTGAGTCTCTTGGCCATTACCGACTTGACTTGGAGGGAAGCCGAATTGTCACTTTTGAAGCCAAAAATTTCATTTTGAAAATTCAAATATACATCTTTTAAAAATTTGCAATGGGACTTTGACTCAAAATAAATTTTCCTTCGACTCAAGCATTTATAAATATTCTTTACAATGATAAATAGTACTACATAAAGTGACCAAAAGTACATTATAAAGACCGACCATAGTTACAAATTCAACACTCCCTCTTAATCAGGGAGGCATTCATAATCACCATCATAGATGTTCTCAAATTGAACAAATTTCTCCAAAGAAAAGGTTATCCATTATTACTATCATCATCATTTATCATTAACATCCTCTAGTGGCCATATCTGGGGTGGTACCAAACCCATGGAAATTTCATCATCGTATTAGGACTCACTCCTCCAGAGTGATCGATCCTCGAGTCACATGGCCACTACCTAGGCCAAAATGCTGAGACCCTCAACTAGCAAGCACTCACTCACCCTTCCTGGTGAGAACTTAGGGCCAAGACCTCACTCAACGCCTTCCTGGTTGGTGATTGGGTCTAGATGTTCAACATGACCTCACTCCACCTTATTCAGTGTGTGATCAGGGTCCAAGACCTCATTGCACCCTTCCGGTGTGTGATTAGGGTCCAGATGATGAAGGACCTATTTCCACCATGCTTGGTGTGTGATCTGGGTCCATGAACTCACTCCACCATTTATGACACTACCTATTGAGCCCTCTGGGTCTCTTGTACCCATTCTCCCCTTCGGTAGAATGTCCATCCATGTCGCGGAGAAAAAAACACTCCCTCTCAATGAGAGGGGTGATCTCTACGAGCCCCAACTTGCCTTTGAAGTACATGAATTTGTCCCTCGGCAACGACTTCGTCAGAAAATCAATTGTTTTCTCATTGGTGGAGATGTATTCAAGCCTTATTGCTCTCCTCTACACCATGTCACAGATGTACTAGTACTTGATCTCAATATGCTTCGACCTGTCATGGAACATAATATTCTCTGAAAGCTTCACACAAATTTGATTATCGTAGCGTACTACCATCAGTTCCAACTCTTGGCTGAACAATCTTGCAAACAACTTCCGAAGCCATACTGCTTTGGTACAAGCCTCATTGGTTGCGATGTACTCTACCTCAACAATGCTGAGTGAAATAGACCTTTTTTTGTTGCTCATCCATGATATCATAGTGGATCCTAAACTAAAGCATATTCCCTAGGAACTCTTTCTGTCTTCAACACTTCCCGCCCAATCCACGTCTATATATCCCTGAAGTTGTACATCATTGTTTGCAACATACCTCAAGCTATAGTTTAATGTACCATGAAAATATCTCAAGATGTGATTTGCTGCAATCCAATGCTCATGTCTCGATTCTACATGGAACTAGCTCAAGGTGTTCACAACAAAGAAAATGTCCAACCTGGTGTTAACCAAATACATCAACATACAAATTAGTCGCCGGTACATAGAGGATCTACCAATCTAGAGTTAAAGCCTCTTAACTTCTTTGATTTAGTCACCATGGGAGTCACATAGATTTTCAATCCATCATACTGATTCAATGAAGGATCTCTAACACATACTTTCCTTGACCAAGGAAGACTTCTCCAAGTTTTTTCCATACTTCTAATCCCAAGTAATAGTGCATCAACCCAAGATCCTTCATGTTGAACTCAGAAGCCAATTACTTCTTTTACTGAATGAAAAGAGGCTTGACCCTTGGTAGAAACAAGTTATCAACATATAATAGTAAGATCACATGTTCATTCCTCACAACCTTAAAGTAAAGGTTTGGATCGACTTCTCTCTTGGTAAATCCCAGTCTCATCAGATAATTGTCGATATGAGTATACCAAGCTCTCAAAGCTTGCTTGAGTCCATACAGGGCCTTTTCAACCTGCACACATGAGACCCCTTTCCATATACCTCAAATCATTGAGGTTGCTCTATGTACACCTCTTCCTCAATCAAACCATTGAGGAAAGAAGTCTTCACATCCATCTGGTGCAAATTCCATCCCAACACAACAATATGAGAAATGATGGATCTAATGGAGGTGTACCTAGAAATTGGAGCAAAATTCTCATCATAGTCTTCTCCCTCTTTATGGGAGAATCCCCTAGCCATGAACTATGCCTTGTATTTGCCAATACTACCATCTGCAATATGATTTATTTTGTAGATCCACTTGGAAGTCACCACTGACATCCCTTCGCGCATTGGCACGATTTCCTAACCATCATTCTTCATGATTGATTGATACTCTTCATTCATTACTTCCTTCCACACCTGCTGAATAGATACTTCTTCATACGTGGAAGGTTCTTCATAAATGATTTTTGTCATGAGAGCTGCACAACTGGAGAAACTGTTAGGCTTCTTTACCTCTCAATATGTTCCATCAGGAGCTGCATGTCCTTCCACCTCTTCTAATGTGGATCAAAGCCATGCTGGTCTCTTCTTGATCTTTGAAACTATGAATGTTTCTACTGGATCTTGAGGCCCTTCTAGCCTTCTAGTACATTATGTAGAACTCAAATGTTCTTCTCTTGAGGTCTCCTGCTTTACCTCTTCCAAGGAATATGTGGAGATTTTCTTAGACTTCCAATATGCCACTTTCTCATTGAAGGTGGCATCTTGGCTAACCTAATTCGTCACTACTTTGGAACCATTATTCTGTAGGCTTTTGAAGATTCACTATATCCAATAAATATTCCTTTCTTTCTTGAAGGATCAAGCTTGTCCCCCTTATCCTTAGGAACATGAAAATATATAGGACATCCAAATATTCTCATGAGCTCAATCTTTGGCTTCCTTTTAGAGAAGGTTTCGTCAAGATTCATACCTTCCAAAACTCTATGAGGACTTCGATTTTGAATGTACACAACAGTCCGTGACACTATGCCCCATAAGAACAAAAAAAAGTCCAAATCATGCATCATGGCTTTGAAAAATTCTTCAATGGACCTATTCTTTCATTGTGTTACACCATTATGTTGTGGATTATAGGGGAAAATTATCTCCCTCTTAATCCTAGCTTACTTGCAAAAAGAAACAAGCTCGTTTGAGGTGTATTCTCCTCCATTGTCAAATCTTAATATCTTGATCTTTTTACTTGTAAAGTTTGCCACTTCAACTTTGAATTCCTGGAAATTTTCAAATACCTCATCTTTTGTCTTCAAGAGATATATCCATGTCTTATAGGAGAATTCATCAATAAATTCCATGTAGTACAACAAACCACCAAGCGGTTTTATGGGCATCAGACCACATACATAAGAATGAATCAGGTCCAAATCTTCCTTAGATCTATTGTCACTGTTTGGAAATGGTTTCTTGATGTTCTTCCTAGGAGAACAACCTTTGCATACATCGTCATTCATTATCTGTAGTTCAAGAACCCCTGACACTATTTCACTTAATTCAAGCAATTGTCTAAAATGAAGATGTCCATACCTTCAGTTCCATAACACACTTGGATCTATTTCATCATGTACTAAATCTTGATCTGGTTGGCTCACAAGGCTATATAATCTTCCATCACAAATCCCAGTAACCCTAACATCATCTATACTAGAGCCCTTTGACCACAAGACTTTTCAATGCACAAAAACAACCCTATCTCCTTTATCTTTTAAACACGAAACAAAGACAATATTTTTTTTCAAAATTGGGACATAAAGGGAATTTTTGAGATGAATGTGGTTACTAGATTCCAACTCTATGGATGCCTTTCCAACTGCTTTGAATGCATAACTGTTATTGTCTCCCAATTCAACCCTTTGAGACAACTTCTTTTTTGTCATGCTTGAAAGATTCCCATGCTCTCCGGTCGCGTGCCTTGATGCTCCACTATCTACCAGCCACATGTCATCATCATCTGCAAAGGAACCTATCAAAGCAGAGAAGTAGAAAAAATCGTTTCCACCTTTGGTCTTCCTTGGTTTTTCATCTTCTTCAACTTATATTGCGGAAGCATGTTGTTTCCCTTTTCTTTTCTTGTTAACCATATTAGGAAAATTTCTCTTTAAATGTCCATATTCTTGACAACCATAACATTGTATCTTTGATAAGCCTTTCTTCTTCTTAGAGGGGGAAGATCCCTTTCCCGACTTCTTATGTTGATGTCCAAACTTCTTTCCCTTGCCCTTGAAGTGAGTCGCAAGGGCTTGAACTTCTTCACCTTGATGATCTCTGGTCATCAATCTTGCTTCTTCTTGTGCACATGATGTCCATACTTTTTCAAATGAAGGAGCTTATTTCCAATTTCTTATGCCTACTGCAAATGCATCCCATGATCTAGGGAGATCTTTGAGTCTTGTAGTCACAAGTTCTTGATCGGTAATTGATTCTCCAATAGCTTGAATTTGATCACTTATTTGCAAAATCCTCACGAAGTATGAAGCCAAAATGTTGTCGTTAGTCATCCTAGTATTTGAGAACTCATTCTTCAAACTCATGGACTGACCAACTTTCTTGATAGTGTAGATATTTATTAAGACATCATACATCTTCTTGGAGGTATCATGATTTGCAATGTAGGGGATGAGATGATCTCTAACAGAGTCTACTATTAGACTCATGGAAATACTGTCATCCTATTTGAACTTCTCTTTTCCAGTTGCATCAGTTTTTTCAGTAGTCTTTCTTGTCACAATATCCAACACTTTGTTCTTTGCAAGAATAAGATATATTTTGACTTTCCAAGATCTGAAGTTTGATGCTACCTCTAACTTGTTTTCATATTTCATGGAGGAAGCCATAGATGTCAATGTACAATATGGGATTTAATAAAATTCTCTCTCTAGGGTTTCTGAAAAGGTGATCTCAATATTCCTTTCTTCCTTCACCAAAACTCTAATACCATGTTGATTTTCTAGTGCAATTAGGGTTAACACGATATTTATGAAATTTTGATAATTACTTTTGACGGAGATATTCTTTTAACTTATTCCAATATATCATTCAAGAATTATACTTCAAAAATTCAACAATAAAGAATGATAGAGATCACAATGCACAAAAAGAGAGAAAGGATTTACCCCAGGAAAACCCACTACGAGGAAAAACCCATCAACCTTTTCAATAGATAAATTATTCTTGTTCAATGAGAGACACACCTAAACCAATGGTCAAACTTGGTCTTCTCCTCCAAGTCAAGACACCCAAACTGATCTTGCACTTACCTCTTGACCCCGCACTTCCAGAATTTTGGCCCTCATGTAATAGCCAGTTGCCCAAAAGACCCTGCAATAGTTGCCCTACTCACCTAGAAAATCCCCCCCCTGCAATAGTTGCCCCATAAACTATGAATAATAGAGAGAGAGAGATTCCTTCACACATGTGAGTTTCTAGAGAGAGAGAGAGAGATAAGAGAAATAAATTTTGGCCTTCTTCTTTATCCTTCTTGTCCTTTGCTCACTTGCCGAGAAACTATCTTGATAGAGGAATACAAATTGCCCAAATGAGGAGCTCGATTTTCCTTTATATAGTAGTATGCCTAGGGTGAATGGATGTGTCTCTTGGCTAGGGCTGACTTGGCTTGGAGGGAAGCTAACTTATCACTTTTGGAGCCAAAAATTTCATTTTAAAATTTAAAATTTACGTCTTCTAAAAAGTTGCGATGAGATTTTGGCTCAAAATAAATTTTCCTTAGACTCAAGAATTTATAAATATGCTTTACAATGATAAATAACATTACATCAAGTGACCAAAATACATTATAAAGACCAACCATAGTACAAATTCAACAAATAATAATTTACAATGTTTCTTTTAAATCCATTCTACATTTATTTTAATGTTACCTTGTTTTTGTAAAGTAAAGATTTCTTTTACAATTTGTCTTTTTCCATTTTCAATCTTTCTAAAGAAAAAACATGCCATATGCTTTTAAAATGTGACAATGGTTTACATGTGAAAAGAAAATTACAAATGTTTCTTTTTAATTGATTGACACGTCTTATGATATCTTGTGTGTTTGAATAATTTTGTATTTATGAACTTGAATTTGAAAATAATCTTAATTGAACCTTTCACCCTTCACTAATGCTTCTCTTCTAAAATTGCACACAAATTAAGATATTAATTAATACTCCATTTGAAAACTCTGTTGCTTTATTCTAATTACCCAACTCTCGAGTGACATATCTTACTTTCTTAAACAAATATTATTAGTAATTGATGGGTTTTATGATATCTCGTCTTTGCATAATTTCGTGTTTATGAACTTGAATTTGAAAATGATCTTATTTGAAAATTTCGCCCTTCAATAATGCTGCTCTTCTGAAACTACACACAAATGAAGATATTAATTAATACTCTATTTGAAAACTTTGCTGCTTTATTCTCATTACCCTAGTCTCTTCCATATCTAGCTTTCTTAAAGCAAATATGATTAGTTTAACTCTGTGATTTGGTGATGGTCACACCAATTATGATTAAATAATGCTCCTATTATGAAACTACACACAATTGAAGATATTGATTAATAATCTATTTGAAAACTTCGCTGCTTTATTCTCATTTCCCAAGTCTCGAGTTGCATATCTAGCTTTCTTAAAGCAAATATGATTAGTTTAACTCTGTGATTTGGTGATGGTCACACAAATATTGATTAAATAATGCTCCTATTCTGAAACTACACACAAATGCAGATAGTAATTAGTATTCTATTTGAAGATTTTGCTGCTTTATTCTCATTACCCAAGTCAAGAATCACATATCTTGCTTTCTTAAAATATATTATGTGATTTTGGTGATGGTTACACACATAATGATTAAATAGCAAGTGAGTCTAGGTCACATATGATTTCTAATACATTAATGTTTTGTCCTTAAGCTTAAGGACAACAGAATTATAAAAAGTCTCAAGAATCAAATTCCATGTTACATGTGGGATGAGTTGTGTTTGGGAAAATATTCTATAAATTTCAAAATCCTTTGGCTCGAAGGAAATAGGCATCTCAACATAGCTGATTCCAATCTTATAAACATTCACAAAATTAGATTGCTTGGAATTTGCAATGATCACATAAACAAGGTGTAAGTCATGCTCCAACATGAGATGAGATCATAATCATTCTTATTCTCTAGTGGTAAATGCAATTACATCAAATTTGCATCCCTAGATTATTCTTTTGAAAATGTGAAACAAATGGTGCTAAATTGTGAAATGTTAGAAAATTATATATTACAGAAGAATGGAACACATAAAAATATTGCAGAAATATAAACACAGAAAACGCATAAAACAAGAGAGACACAGATATACGTGGTTCACCTAGTTTGGGCTACGTCCACGGAGAAACAGCCAGTCCTTCTTTTATTATATTATCCAGCAAACTGAAGAGATACAACCTACAGCAGATTCGCCGTAACACCCTCTTCGCTCTCAATCTCCTCTCTCTTCCTCACTCAGAATACAGATCTACATAGACGCAATAAAATTCCCTCATATATAGTGAGGGGTTGCCTTCTAGGGCAAAAAACACTAAATTAAACATAATTTCTACCGTCAGATCATCCGCCTAATGAATGGCGCAGATTGACTAGAAATTACTAGACTTTTACAAGGAAATTTTACATCTATTTTTAGCTTCGGGGGCGCTGCCCCCGAACCCCCGCCAGGGGACCGCTGGCCCCCAAACCCCCTTGCTGGGGGGATTTACCCCCTAGGGCCCCCGTGGGGGGGACAAGTCCCCCTCCCGCACCCCCCCGCGTGGAGGGGTGTACGGTCTTCCTAGGGTATACATCCGACTGAAACCTTTGAATACAGAAGATAATCAGGCTCCACACCCAACATGAAAAACATGTAAACACGTAAACACAAAATTTTAGATCTCAGTGAGAATTTTCTAACAATATAAGGCGCTCCCAAAACAAAGGCCAAGATAAAATATCAGGTCTTCCAAAAAAACTTAGAAATATGGTTCATTGGGCCTTCTCTAAAATATAGGAATATGGTTCATTGGGCCTTCTCTAAAATATAGGAATATGGTTCATTAAGCTTTTCCAAAAACTTTTATTGACTTCCATGGTTGTTCAAAAAATTGAATTGTTTTTTTTTGAGCATTTTCAAACAAAAAAATTCCCATGTTGTGAAATCCATTAAGTACATCTCTTAGGAGACAATTTAAACCTAAGTCTCACTAAGTTTTCTTTCTTACTCAATACATTATGGATTGAAATTTGAAAGTGCATTTTCCTGACATTAAAGTAGTGTTTGATTAACGCAAAAGTTCAAATGAGAACATTTTGAAAACTAATTAAGGATTTTATTAAAAAATCTTATGAACAAAACTTTTGTGTTTCCAAAACCTTTCAATTGTAAAAAATGTTAAGCAAGCCTAGTAAGTATAAAGCTTGAAAGTTGCATAAATTTGAAGGATCATAACTTCCTCATATAAAACTTTGATCGAAAAACTATTTTTCGCAGATTAAAGAGGACGAATGGTGATTTCAAAAAGTGGTTGCAAATGTAGCTTAAGTATAAATTCATAGTGTTCCTGATGTGTGAAGTATAACCTGCTTGCTTGATAAGAGGGTTAAATTATGTTTTTTGATACTTACCATTGTCAGAACTGGATTTTGGTAGTTTCTTTGAGTTTGTAATCCCTAAAAGCCTTTAAGGTAGCCTATTTTAAAGGTCAAACACCATCTTTGTTTGGGACCAAAATTTGGGTCAAGGAATATTTTGAATGAAAGTTTGAGTTCCATTTAAAATAATCTTATACTCGAACAGAGGTTTGTTAGGTCATCTTACATCTTTGATATAGGTTTCTAGGATGCTAACTCTCATTGGTTTGATTCACTAGCATCTGAAATATTTTTATCCATAACAACAATAAAATAGCATTTGAAGCACATAATACCAAACACTTGGAAAATTGTTGATTATTCTTAAAACATGAATATGAGTTATCCAAGAATGTAACACAAGTTTAGTGAGCCTAAATAAAGTTGCATACACTTCCACTCATGTTGGAGCCAATAAAATCCAAGAGGCATAATATCATAACTATGATACATGCATTATGACAAAAGCAGAAAAATGAAATTACAAGGCCCACCAAATTCTTAAAATGAAGCTAAAGCAAACTTTATGACTACATATCAAAATGGAAAATCAAACACGCATTTAGTTACACATCTAATCATCAATTAAACTAAAAAGAATAGAGTCCAAGGAAGTACTACCTGGATTGAGAGGTTTGACTTAAAATTAAACTGGGGGTTTAAAAGTCGATTGACTTGGGGCTTGGTATTGTTATTGTTACAAAACCCCCCCTTTTTTGTATATTTTTTGTTAATTTTGGCATCTAGGGAGAAGTTCCCTAGCGCTCACTTGAATTTGAGATATTATTAAAGTGAATTTAATTGTGGTCTCCAGTTTGACTCAAATATTTTATGGAATTTGTTTTTATTTGAAAATTCAAATGTCCAAGGTAGGTCTCAAGTATTCATGTCAGCCCAATTAAGGGTCTGTTGTAGTGGCGACAACCACCCTCCAAAATTTTTCCTTAGCTTCGTTTTGGAGCCTCCCTACCAACCATCCTTAGTAGCATGTCTTGCACTGTCCAAGTATAAATGCTTCAGTTGAGTTTCAGTGGCTTACTAGCCTGTGTGACAACTTGTTTGCCTCCCACCCGCAGGATGACATTTCGGGACTTAGTCATTTTCTGGTTGTGATGTTCACTTAGAAAATTGCGCAATTCTGGAGGGGAACCAACCTTCCCTATGGAAATTGTGCAATCCATTTGGGCTGCCTATTGCTCTCCAGAAATGCGCAAAACAACCAGGTAGCCTTCCCTCTGGAAACTGTGCAATGCAACCCAGCACTGTGCTTCCTCTCAAAAATTGCGCAATTCTGACTTACAGCTAGGGCTTCAATCTAGAAATTGCGCAATGCATGAGGGACAACCATACTTTCTCAGCCTAGAAACTGCGCAAATGTCATTCCCAAGCTTGCAGAATGTTGCATGTGCTCCTAGGTTGACCAGTTCCCTCCAGGACTGAGCAATCTTGATTTGCATGCATGGGCTGCTTTTTCTGAAAAAGAAAAAAAAAGCAAAAAGCATCCCTAGATTTTAGGGATCCATTTTTAGCAGCTGGAGGTTACATGCAAAATCCGTTTTAGAAACCTCCCGCCAAGTGTCGCTTTTTTCCTAGATTTGTGGCATGCGCATCATAAGCCTCGATCTTGTCAAAAAATTTTATTCGACGTTGCAGAGCTCATTCCTCACATCGATCTTATTAAAATTATTTATTCGACGCTGCGGAGATCATTCCTCACATCGATCTTATAAAAATTATTTATTCGACATTGCAGAGCTCATTCCTCACATCGATCTTGGAGCTCTGACATCCCACATCGCATCTAGGAGCATTCGACACATTCAACTCAACTTTTTTTGGGTAAGTCCGCTTTTCATGTCTTTTGCTGCTTTTCTGTCACTTTTTGTATTTCGGTTTGTGTGAGTGTTGTTTGCTTAGTTTTTTTGAACGCTTGTTGTCGTTTTAATGCATGTTAGCTTGTAGAAGCATTGTTTCAAGTTTTTCATTGCATCTCACTGCTATCACATGCATGACACTGTTTCTGCACTGACGGTCGCCATTGCGGTGACTCGCTTCACACACATGCTTTTTTTCTTGTTTTCTGAATCTTGCACTCACTGTTTGCATGCATGATCATTCACTCTTGTTTTCACTCAGCTTCACCATGCATTCAGACTTTTCATGTTTTCAGTCGCCCGTCGACGGGTCTGGGCTATCTTGGCCCGAACATTGCCTTGTCCAACTTGTAATGCACATTTATGAGAGTGAAGGCTTTGCCTTCCTCCCAGAAATTGCGCAAAGTTGGATCAACACTGACCTCCAGGCTTTCTCTACAAAATTCTCAGGGTAGTGTCTTGTTGGCCCCAGAAATTGCGCAAATGCAATTTTCTGGTTGCAGTCATTGCTGACTGAAACTGGGCATTGCACAACTTCAGTCCTTAGCAAGCCAGGATGGACTATGCATTGCACAGTTTCAGCAATTAGTTAGCCCGTTGACAGTCCAGACTGTGCTTTGCACAGTTTTTGCAGTCAGTCTCCCAGCCTCCTGGTGAAAATTGCACAATCCCTCCAGTCAGTCACCCAGGTGTGTTGCATGTCAGTCCTCAAATTGTTTTGGTTTTCAGCTGACAGATTGCTTGCCATGAGTGTTGCTCTGTCTGCAAGTATCACAAGTATTCTTCCATCTCTCAGCAGTACAGGTACAATAGCTTCCAAGAGATCAGGGTCAAAGGACACTATCGAGAGTGCAACTGGAGATGCAATTGAGCAAGTGTCTATGAGCTTGCCTATCTATGAAGACACCAAGCTGCTCATAAACAAGGATATCAAGATGAAATGGAAAGACATCAACGACACCTTTTCAGGCACATTTGAGGAAAATCTGGAAGACCACAGGGTCTATGTCAACATACACAAGTCCAAATTGTACTGGATTGCATGTAGGTATCTCGCGTTTCCATGCGCGGACATGATGCATTGGATTGACTCGCATACTGATCCAGAGACAATGGTGTTGAGAAGTGTCAGTGGAACTCAACTTGTTTCCTTCAGGGCGAAGGAATTTCAAGAGATGTATCACTTTCCATAGCCGGTGATCACGATGGATACACCCTTAAGAAGACACAACAACAGTGCAAACTTAAGAGATATCTTGAAGAGTTGGGTGAAAGAGCCATCCAAATTCAGGACGATACCCAACCAGGTTTACAAGACAAAGATACTGTGGAAGGCATATTAGCTCTTGGTCATCTTTTCATGTTGCTTATATGACCAAGAGAGCACAAAGACCTTCCCGCAGAGTTGGGTGATTGTGTTGGATCAACTAGCGAGCAAAGGAAGACCTTGCAACTAGTCTGACATGTTGGCTCTCAGGTTGAAGGAATAGGTAACAGAAGCCCGACATCTGCCCAAGGGTCAGCAAGCGAAGATATACATGTCTGCTTACATACTTGATGCAGTCTGTGCCCGTCAGCAGTTCCCAGGCTTGGGTTGGGCATGGACACCTTCGGAAACCTTTGTGCACACTTATTGCAAGTTGTTCTCCGAATGCAGCTTCCGTGGAGTTATCATACAGTTATCAGACCACTTCATCACCCCGGTGTACATGATGATATTTTAGCAGGATCCACCTTGCATGTCGCATGCAACTACAAGCTTCTAGGTAGTATTTTTATTTATGGGTGCAATAGTTTTATGGTTCCTGAAAGTGGAGCAGAAAATCTGGTGGTCTCGTGAGAAAATACCATGTTATGGCATCAGAGGCTTGGACATATTGGAGAGAAGTGTCTTTGAATACTTCATGGTAATGGTATGGTAGAAGGGATGTCTAATTTCTCTTTGGATTTATATTTCTCTGAACATTGTGTATATGCGAAGCAGAATCGAGTGAGTTTCCCCTCTCGTGCTAAGAGGGTAAAAGGGGTATTAGAGCTTGTGCATAGTGATGTGTTTAGACATGTGTCGGTTACATCACTAAATAAGTCTATGTACTATGTATCATTTATAGACGACTTCTCAAGGAATACATGGATATATTTCCTCAGGAATAAATCTAAAGTATTTGACAAGTTTAAAGAATTTAAGGCTCTAGTGGAAAAATAGACAAAGAAGAAGATAAAGGTGTTGAGGACAGATAATGGTGGAGAGTTCTACAAGAAGGAATTTGAAGAGTTATGTAAGAAATGTTGTATAGCATGATAGAATACTACTCCATACACAACTCAACAAAATAGAGTTATAGAAATAATGAATAGGACGTTGATGGAAAAGGAAAGAAGCCTACTAAGTGGTGTTGGGTTAGGACAGGAATTTTGGGCAGAGGTGGTGAAAACTTCATGTTTGGAGACATTGATCGACATAGAGGATTGGTATCCTTACCCCTTGGCACCTTCATACGGATGTACAACAAGGACAAGGCTCCGCATGTTTTACCGAAGTTCATCATGGACAAGCTCGTCATGCAAGTAGTATCATATCCCATCTCGACAGGGATGTAAGCTAGACTACACAGGAAGAAGAAGGTACCTTAGCCCGCTCTTCCTTTACGGATCGGGTTGTATGAGATCTAAAATCTCAAGCATGCTGAGATAGAGATAGAGGAATTCAAAAGATTCACCTTCAGCACTAGAAGTTTCAATCCGTATGAACCACATTACTTAGTAAAGGACCACTGTTTGAGAGTGCAATATTCATGGATCCACGGGGCGTGTCATTGGCCTAAGGAAGACCCATGGAGATACTACTATCACTTCTCAAGGCTCAATGAACCAGTCAACATAACTGTAGAATGGTTAACAAAGTAGAAGGCAACAACATCTCAGAGAACAACATCATCAGCAACAATAGAGGGCAACAGACTTGAGCACGAAAAAGGCAAGAGAAAGGTTGTTGACAATGCAGAGGCAGAGCAAAGCTGCAAGTTCAAAGTAGATCCACTTGTGTTGAAAGAAACTTTTGAGATTGAGGCTAAGAGGTGACAACGTGACAAAAGGATCATGCAAAGGAAAAGGGAGAAACAAAGGATGGCGGGAAAAGAAAAGGAATTGCAGGAGTTGAAGCGACAACTCAGGGAAGAACAAGAGCTGCACAAAAGAGAGAAGGAAGCGTAGTAGGAACAAGTACAACAGGGGGCGCAACATGCACAGATTGATGAAACTGCACCCATACAGGTTATAGACTCATCCGAGCAGTTGGCACATAGCAAATAGGGTGAGTATTCGTAGGTGCAAGACTTGGCTCAAGAGATTGAACATATGCTAGAGCAGATGGACACGGATACGGTTAAGCCAGAGTCAGATTAGGATATTGACCTCATGCCTTAGAACCAAGAGGTCACCCCACCGGCTTCACCACATCCGGAAGCAGATCAAGTCCCAAGCGATCAGGGATACATTGAGATCCTTGAAGACAATCTAGAGGCGAAGATACACACCATATTTTTCGACGAGTCACAACACAAAGTTGTACAGTTGCGTAGAGTATCTACTCTCGATTTCCATGTATCTCCTGGTGCATTTTGAAGAGCGAGTGATCATGTCCGATGTGTGCAGACATCTAGCCGCATTGGTCGATGCTACCAAAGCATATGCCGAAGCCATAAGCTCGAGTGTTAGATTCTTGATAGCTGAAAACGAGCGCATGGCTAAGGAGTTACAAGCGGCCAAGCATGGAGGAGAACATGTTATAACATCTTCCAGAGCGTATTTGAGGAGAGCGATACTGGATGAAGTATCGTCTCTTGAGACAGTCATGCGGAAGCTGTATTCCAAATTCATCACCTTGCATAAGTCAGTTGTCCATCTCAACGGTTGGCAGCAACGCTATGCTAGGAGAGCACGCATCTTGTCAAACATTCACACTGTTGTCGATCACATGCAAACATGGAAAATGAGATACAAGGGAGCCCCATTTCACTTGCCTAAGATGATGAAGCCAAAGGTGGTAGAGTTGAAGGCACACATTCGAAGTCAGATTTGGAACTATGAGGAACTCTTGCAGTTCATCACTAGTTTGTAGGCTTCACATGCACGGGTGTTCAAGAGCATGGATGTCATTGTGCGCACGCATGCGATCCCATCCATTGGCACACTCACCGAGGCGAAGTCAAAGAACCAAGTTCGACTGGAGCTAGACATGTACTTTGATCAATTGATGCACGTAGCCACCAACACAGACTTGGAGATTAGCGCAGACACTATGCATCAGTATGTTGCTGGTCCGACTGCACTCAAGACTATGATGTGCATGTTATCAGACGAGTTGGACAGAGGTGCCAAATCAGTGTACCCGGATGCAATGGAGGCAAGAGTTTGCTTTTAGAAGGATGTCACCACAGAGCACGCGGAAACCATAACAGACCACCAAACTTGGCATCAGTTCACCACCATCGATCATCACGAGGATGTCGAAGAGTTAGTCTTCCCACAACTGTCCAAGTCTTAGTGATGCCTTGCATGGCTTACTCAGGCCTATTTTTGATATGAAAATGGGGCACTTAGGCTCCTTGTCTCACTTACAAGGACATCTCCTACTTCCAAAGCTTGAATATTCCCAAGTCTTTAATGATTAACCAATGCGGAATTAAGAAATGCTTGAAAATATGGGTGCATGCTTGTATTTGTTTCAGCTGATTATTTACTTTAAAAACTGTTGTTGTTGTTGATATGTGAATGTGCTTAAACTGATATATTAATGCATACAACAATAAATAAAGCAGTAATGGTAATTCAGCAATAAAACACACACATAAGACATAAAATTAATTTGGAGTTCACCCACAACTCTTGGGCTACATCTCTGTGAGCTCTTATCAATTTGACTTGGCTCTCTGGGATTATGGTGTAAGTCTTTTACAAGTATTTGACTCAACTCCTGTTGTTCTACACATAAACAGTGAGTTCAGACACCTTTTTATCCCTTGGCACTTGAAGCTTTGGCTTTTGGCTCTTGGCTCTTGGCTCTAGCTCTTTGGCTCTTGGTTTTGGCTCTTGGCTCTGACTCTGGATCTTTGGCTCTGGTTCTGGCTCTTGGCTCAGACTCTTGGCTCTTTGGCTCGGGCTCTTGGCTCTTTGGCTCTCATGCTCTGGCTCCTTTCTACCTTTTGCAACCTTCACGCTCTTTAGCTTTTCACTTGAACTTCAAGTGACCCCAAAGGCTCCCTCATCTGCTCCTTTTTCTTCTACGCTGCTCCTTTTTCCTTGCCTTGGATTTCAGCAACAGATAGTCTTCAACAACAGTTCGGCCACCAAAATTAACTCAACAACAAACATAATTTGGCCACTGTTCTACAATCCAGCAGCCAACATAATTTGGCCACCGTTCTACAACCCAACAGCCCTTTGTCTTTGACTTTTCATGGCTTAAAAGCGAAATCGACGTTGCCCGTTGGTTTTCCTTTTCAGGCACTCGATCTTCCAGCCATTGTCCCTTCATTTTCCTCCTCTGAGCGTTACCAATCATTGCTAAACGCTTCCTGGGATGGATGCCACCTATTTGGTAACGGACAGGGCAATCGACGCTTAAAATTCCTTTGGAACAATCGTTTTCTGCTACATAGGAAAACGCTGCAAACACAAGGGAAAAATCCACAGAACACACAGTTCCAGACTTCAAAGTTTTATAATATCGCTTTATATCCCTATCGGGTCCGCTTGGGGATCGCTTATCGCAATCGCAATTGGCCTGCCCCTTTGTTTTTCATTTAATAAACGAAACAGGTGAAATACATTAAAAATCACATTTGGTGGATTTCAAAATATATATATTTGCATTCTGGAACCCTATCGGGTCCGGCCATATCGCATCGCTAGTCGAAATGGCCCTTTGGCTTCCCCTTTGGTATCATCGACGCTGATCTACCGATATCGACGATCGCAGTCGGGTATCGCGCATATATATATATATATATATATATATATATATATATATATATATATATATATATATATATATGGATCGCCATCGGCAAACAATGGAGCGACCATATATATATATATATATGGCCGCTCCATTGTTTGCCGATGGCGATCCGCTGATTTCAGCGATCGCTCCATTGCATCGCCTCAGTCCATTACGCCATGCCTCCGCTTCGACCCACTGATCACTGCCGATGCGATATGCCGATCGGATCTGGACCGTTGATCGGCTAGATCCGACGGCCCCTGTGCATTCATTGTGCCAACCTCCCGATATGCCTCATTTCGTTGTTTTTTCATGTTTTTGGGGTTCCGATAGTGTTATCCTATGAGTCCATAACTCCTCCTTTTGTGCTTGTTTTTCCCTTTTGGGAGATTTGGAAGACTTAGAGGCTTTTTAGACCCATTATTAAGGGATTTTTGCCTCTTTTTCCTTTGAAAAAGGGCAGCTTCATTTTATGATAGCTTTCCCATCTGAAGTCTGTTTTCGCCCATTTAAGTTACGTTGGATTCAGAATGGAGAGATCACTGCAATGAGACTGTGTCTGAGAGCAGCCTGTGACTTTCATTTTCCTCTGATTTACAAAGGATGTGTGCCATTTGGCACCTTTCACCTCTTACATGAAGTCTTTTAGACTTAGAGGTTTATCTAGGATCCAATTTTGGATCAATTTTTGTCTCACATGGGTACATGTGCAGATTGTAATGTAAACATGTTGTAATAATGCAAGACCAAGCGTGGATAGTAGAATGTAACAACCATGAAGTAGTTGAAGAGTCATGAGGGTAGGTGAAGAGTCACAAAGGGGAATGTCAAGGGTCACCCCACCCTTTGCTATTTATAGAACCTCATAACTCATTGTAGAGGATTTTGGGAGCCAAGCTTCCTATAGGTGTAACTTAGAGAAAGCTTGGAGTGTATTGTAACGAGTCTTGGATTCTCCATAGTGCAGAGCTAGTACATCTCTTTGGAGGAGCAGGCGAGAGTGACTATAATGTTTTGCTATCGAGGCTAGTGGAAGTCTCGGTTGTATGTATGATTGGATATTTCACCTTATTAATATAACAAATCCAATATGTTTCATGCATATGTTGTTATTATAGTTCGGCTATCTTGGTTACTTTAATGATATATGTAGTTTTTATTTATGCATGTATGTATGGACTATTCTGCATGTGTTTGTATGAATCTTACCGAAGCATGTTGATGATATAACCCATCACTTTGGATTGTCAACTATCCTGATTTCCATCTCATGATGTCTTACTTCTCGTGCGTTCCCTTTCAAGCTGCATGCTATCACAGGTTTCTAAGGGGCGCACTCACCCCCTGTGTTAGAGCCTTTCATGCACCTTCCTTGACTTGCTGCAAGATCACACCCTTGCTACCAACAAATACATCTTACTTACCTCTGCGTGCAACCACGGTCAAGGTGATACCGTACTACCCACTGCTAAGAATCCTACACCAAGTGGTCTAAGTTCTAATTGGGACTTATTACCAGGAATATCCCTTGGCATGTTGGCGGTTCCAACACCGTCAATAGGGTCATAACCCTTAACAGTCCTTGTGATATGCCCTACAATCATTTTCCATGTGCCCAAAGTTTGTACAAGAATAGCAATAACCAATAAAAATACTTTGGTAGCTGGGAGATGAATATTTCCTTGATGTACTTCTGAAGTCTTTTTGCCTTGGGATTCTTTGATGATATTCATTTCCTTTTGTATTCTTGACACCATTTGCAAGTCTTCTTGGAGTAGGATTTCTTCTAATGTTGTCTTGATTCTTCTCCTTTCCTTTGTTGGAACTGGGAGCATCAACATTTCTTCTAGGATTCTTTACATCCTTAATGTTTGAAGCATTATCATTCTTTCTTGAGGATTCACCTGCATAGAAAAGGCCTGATGTATCAAGGGGATACCTTTGATGACTTAGGATGTCATCTAGGGTTTAAGAACTTTTCAAGTTCTTATTCAACAAGTCAACTTCCTTTTTAAGAAAGACAATTTCTTCCTTCATTTCCTTGCATTATTCATCCTTCTTTGATAGAATGATCTCCATTTCTTCCTTCATCTCGGTTGCTTCACATGATTGAGCCTTACGAGAAGTGATTTCTGATCTTAACTTGGTGATGTCATCATCCTTTTCTTCTAGTTGGCATATCATGGTGTTTCTCTCCTTTTCTGCTTCATCAACTTGTTCTTCCATGAATTCCAAAGCTTCCAGCACCTTCTCATCTCGTTGTGCTTGTTTCCTTGCTTATTCTAGTTGAGATCTAAGGGAGGATACCTTTTCCTTATATTGACCAATCTCTGCTTCAAGTTTGTTCAAGCTCTTGAGTCTTTGTTCAAGGTGGCTTGAAAATTTTTCTTCCTTTTTCTTTGCCTTATTTAATTGATTTGTCATGGATATGACTTCTTCATGATGCTTTCTTTTGTTTTGATGAAATTCCTCCTTAAGTTTGGTGAGCTCCTCATCTCTTTCTTGTACTTGAAGCTTGAAAAGGTCAACTTCCTTCCTTGTCTTGTCCTGGTCACCATATTGCGCTTTCTTCTTAAGTTCCTCATTTTCCTTTTTCAAACTGTTAATCTCTTCCATGGCAGCTATAAGTTTAGTCAGGAGATCTTCTTCAAAGTCTTCTTTGCTTTCTTCTTCTTCTAGGTCTTCTTTGGCCTTGATGTCATCATTCTTATTTTTAGCTTCCTTGATGGGTTCTGGATTTCCTTCTTGCTTTCCATCATCTTCTTGACTAGTGGTCATGGTCAACGCTTCTTTTGTGTGAAGGTCATGAAGTTTGTCCCATATACCCTTTGTTGACGAACATTTTTCCAAATTGGCCTTTATAGAATCTGGTAGCCCATTCAAGATTGCCTTCATCGCTTTTGCATTGTACTCCTTGGATTCTCCGTTCATCATGTTATCAGTAATCACTGATTCCCATACTTCAACGCCTTGATCCATTAAGAAATTTCTCATTCTTACCTTCCATACATCAAAGTTTCCATTGAACAATGGAACCTTCCCAATTTGATTGTCTTCAGTTTTCACGATTGAGGAAGAGACATCTTTAGGAGGATTGGAGGCTTTCTTCCTTGGATTTCCATTTGTGCTCTAAGGATAAACCTTCAACCTATTAGGATTTGAGTGAAGGTACTTGCTATGATACCAATTGTTGGAAATACTGAGAGGGGGGGTGAATCGGTATTTCTTTTCAATTTTTATTTTTACTAGTTAGATTACTTATAATTAGAAAACAAAATGAACAATACGAATAAATACTTTTATTAATCTCAATAAATCAAGTACAATATTTGTGTAGGGATCCAACCCTAGATGAAGACACCAATATTCAATCTCCTAGGCTCCAACCTGTACTTTTCCAAGCACCCACTTGGACTTCCCAAGGCTCCAACCTTGTCACTTTGAGGCACCAACCTCTAGGGCTTCGACCCTATCTCTGGTACAAGCACCAACCTGGTCTCTTGAGGAATCCTATCCTCTAGGGCTCTAACGCTATCTTCCAAGGAACCAACTTGGTTTCTTGAGGACTCCTATCCTCTAGGGCTCCAACCCTATCTTCCAAGGTGCCAACCTTGTCTCTTTGAGGCTCCAACCTCTAGGGCTCCAACCCTATCTTCAAAGGCACCAACCTTGTCTCTTTGAGGCTCCAACCTCTTGGGCTCCAACCCTTAGCTTTACTGGTTGAAGGGAAAGTACCCCTAGGGTCCTTTGGGCTAAGACTCTACCAGACTGAAAATTGCTTATTCAAAGAAACACACACACATCCATCATTCTTACTTTTAAGCAAATTCTAATGTTTAGGGTACATACCTAAGGTCCTACGTTCGAGAAGACCGTTAGGGTGCAAACCCTTCTTGGAGTTCCCTTCTTCTTTCTTTGACCTGCAAGACAAACAAATCAAAGAACACAACAGTACATGTATAGAAGTTTATATATAAATCATCTTTATGCCATAAAGTTAGTTATAAAAAATCTTTAAGTAACCTCTTTCATAAGAATTCAACACAAGAATTTCATAAGCATAAAGAAAGATTATTCGGGAACAAAGACGTGTTTCTTTATATATAAAGGCAAATAAAGCACATATATCAGAAAGATATCACCTGAACACCTTCAGCAGGCTCCAAGCAAGCTTCCTCCCGGATTCGTTCCAGCCTCAAGCCTCCGACAAGAGCTCCTTCCAAGTCTTACTCAATGATGATATCAAGGATGAATGATCACCAATACACATGGAAACAAGGGTTTCCTATGCAAGATGGGGGAAGTGCAGAAAGCACCAAGGACTTCAGACCTGGTCTAAGGGAAAAATCTCAGCATAATAATCTTGCTCTCCTTTTTCTCTCTCCCCTTGGCCTTCCCTTTGATGTCTTTTTATACCCTCTCCAAAGTAGTTTTTTAGTTAGGAGTTGGTTGGGAACAGTTGGGCCACGTGCACTAACAGGTGATCCAGCAGGTAAACCCGCGATCACCGCCCGAAAAAGAGGAATTTATTATTTTTTTAAGTGTTTTAATAGATACACGCGGGTTGGGTATGACAGACCCGCGTGTACACGCGTTTAACACAGGGCAAAGTCGCGTATAGGGAATAAAACACTATTTTTTTAAATTTTTGGACCAGGTCTGGAAGGAGGGGTTGCCCTAGGCCATAAGTGCAGCATCACAAACCATAAGAGTGAGATTTGGAGCTATAACAGATGCCCCCTAATGTATGAGGTCAGAAGGGGAACATGATGGCCGAAATATATTAAGTAAGTACAAGGAAAGGAACTCTGCCGAAAAACCGAGGAGGACTTCACCAGAATTCAGCCTGCCAAGCCACCGAAAGGAGATCAGAAAGAAACACTGTCTGAGGCGGGCATACCCATGCTCAGGAAAAGTAAAGCATGTCCGCATATCAAGTACAAGCGGATCCACTAAGTATACAAGTATAAATGACTGGAAAATACATAATGGATCATCTGATCATAATGAGTAAGTACGTGTCTGAATATCACATATAAAACTGTCAATGATGCTGAAAGATGCAACGGATCACTGAAATCAAAGACTGATCCCATAAGGTACCAACTGAACATGATGGAATAGGATGGTACTACACTGCAAACTCAGGTGCTAGCATATAGAATGTCGCCATGACTGACTGCAACATATAAGGTGGAGTGGTATCAACTAGCAGCAACAGGAGCAACTGTCAAGTGAACCAATGAATGCTGATACAACCTGAGGTCTTCACCGACCGCCGTGGTACATTTCTACACCATGGGAATAAATGATCTGAAGTCGACCATGTGAGAAATCGTTTGATTACCGGTCATTGATGTATACCGTTAACAAACGCGAGACTACTCACCGATAATGATAATGAGCGTCAAGGTACCCAATACAATCTAACAAGTGTGAATAGATGAGCTGAAGTCGAACACCTGTAAGAATCTATCAATCAGGAGACAATGATGGTTTCCCACTGTCGATAGCGAGGAATCTGCCACTAATGACTGCAAACCCCAAGGTACTGCCAAATGGACTCTAGATCTTTGCCCCAGAGCAATGAGTCGGAGTCGATAGGGAAAGATCCGCTAGAAGGAAGGCATTAAGGCATCCTCCATCAATCTAGCGTGAGTGTAACCCGTAGGCCAATAATGTGGAAGGAATCAGACGAAAAAGATGTAGTAACCCAACCGAAGTACGTTTCCGGCGTACACAAGATGTGGCTAGCGCACGGCAGAAACCCTCTGAACCAACCAATAATGAAAGCTGACACAGAGGCGAGGTATCCACCAATAGGGTCAAATGGAAACCAAGGTACTGCACGAATCCCAATGTGTGATAATGTATGCTGATGTCGAACACAAGGGAAACCACTCAGTCAAAGACCCATGATACTGATCGATGCTGAGCACAAGGTGACCTATCAATAATGAAAATAGGGCCAGGGTGCGGTCTCTAGGTCTGCCCTCAGAGCAATGTGTCGTCGTCGATAAGGACAAGACCCGCCAGCAAGAAGTCAATGGGGACCTTCTCAAACCGGCACGAGTGAAGGACCAATATAACTGATGTGATGATAGACATGACACTGACAACCAAGGATGGCCGATTGAAAAATGAGTCAAGAGACACCGCAGAAAGGCCGACTCAGGCTAACTTCCCTTGAACAAAAGCACGACTCAATGTGACTATGTGGCAGCATATAATGAATCTGTATAAGTCCGTCATGCAGGAGGCATGAACGAACCCTCCATATGATTGGAAGAGATAACCAATCGGGGGAGAACTGACTCGATAACTAGGTTATGGCGTACCTAAGTCAAACTAAATCCCACCCATGCGGAGGAGACTTTGCTTTGAGTGCTTTGTTCAAGGGCGACACGACTGACTCTAGATGCCAACAATAAATGGAAATAACGTCCCTGTTCCCGCTCTTTTTGGAATATTTAATTTTTTTTGTCTTTTTCTGATAAGCCGGAAAAAGAATAAAAGAATGCTATGGTACAGTGGAAAGAACGAGTGTCGGTGAAACAGATGATCTAGTTCCTGGGAAAGGAACATTCCTATGCTCAATGCAGGGAGGTGAAAAACTGGTCAGTGACACTCAAAGGTATGTTCCTTCCACGGATCAAGGTATGTCAAGCTGCAGAAGTCAAAGGTATGCAAGGTTGATTTTGCAGACATCATGGTCAAAAGTTGGCTTAAACACGAGTCCAAGTGAAGCTGGCTATAGGCCAAAAGGTGCAAATGGTCAACATGCAATGCAGAAGTACAACTCAACACACATAGGAGCCTCTAGGGTATAAGGCCAGAACGAAGCGAAGAAGCAAAGAAGAATGAGTCTTCAACGCATAAGTCATGGCGGGACTACAGAGGACTCCCGAGCCTAGGGATGAAAAATCTGCATGAGTGCCAAGCGACAATAAGGTACTAACTAGGGCACCCATGATAAGGTAGGCTCTACCACACAAGTCATGATACTTCTAAGCAATGAGAAGGTTCCGCACCATAACTTGGTGGGGTCGATCCTGAGGCAAAATGGTAAAGGAAACTGATAAGTGCACAATGCAGGCGGAAAAACCTAACCTATATGCCAGTTTTGAGAACCAATACCTGTCAGAACGGACCAACCATAAACTTCCAAAGGAGAAATCTTCCAAGCTCTGTAAACATAAATAGGAACACTAGACACGAAGTTAATAAATCCCACATATAAACTTCATATAAGATCTTTGTGTTATAGAATACAAAACTTGAAAATGCGTGCCTCATATATACAATATGGTACAGGGAACCACGCAGCCTTGCGGCTTACGCATAAGAGTTCTGCTGAACAAACCCCTTGCAGGGTTCAGGCCAAGGGCTCCTTTGGTAGTCATAACTCATGGCTTCAAAGAGTTCCTCCTGTGAAGGCAAAGCAAGATCTGAGAAATCATGAGAACTACAAGGATCAAAAGAGGGAATTAAAGGGTCCCATGTCCCTATAGGAAGAATCTCTCGGTCAACTGCCGGGACCAAGTCCCAAGAAGGAGAATAATAAGTCAAAGGATCCTTCTTAGAAGCAATTGAACATTGAGGATTCAATGCCACATAATTCACCCGTGGCGGGGTAGAGTCTACTTGAACACTTGGAACAAACCAAGGGGCATTCTGCAGTAAAGTCGAATTAGGGTGGTGATTATCAGATGCAAGCTGATCAATAGTGACAATATTCCCGTTATGAGGAAAGCACATTACTCGAAAGAGTGAAGACACCACAGCATTCATAGCATAGACATAATCGCGCCCAAGTAGCATATTAAAGTCTAAAGGTCTATCAACCACCATCATATCGATTAAGACAGTCTTCCCACCTAAAGTGATAGGCAATTGAGGAAGAACACCCATAGATTCACCAGGTCTTCTATCATAGGCTAACAACTGACTCTGAGCTGTCAACAACTTTGGGGAACCCAAAGCTTTCCAAGTCAAAGAGGATATAATACTTGTAGAGGATCCTTCATCCACCATACATCGATAGACATTTGTGGAATTAACTCTGACCTTTATTTGGAAAGGTACAGTGGAAGGAAGACGAGGCTCAACAAGACTATCCCAATCAAAGGAAACACTCTTAGCACTTGGAGGGGGAACATTCGAAGAAACCGGAATGTCCCCTATACCAGAAGACTCTGTACTAGAGATCAAACAGACTCTTTTGTTAGGCACTTCACCCCCCAAAAGAGGAGTGTAATCGGCCAGCGATTGCACTGACTCTACCACATTTTCAACCGATGGTTGATGGGATTGATGAGAAACCATATCAGGTCTAGGAGTAGAAGTACTTTCAGACTCGGACCATATCCTTTGAACCTCTGGAATACCAGGGCATAAATGAGTAAGATGGTCTCCCTTGCATATCTTGCAAGGGAACTTAGGTTTAAAACTTCTACGTCCAGGTTTCTTATCAACCTCCATTCCGCTAACATAACTAGCAGTGGTTTGCGGAGAGTCCTGAACATGACTTGCAGAGGTCGGTGACTCATTGCTAGTATGACTCGCAGTGACTAGACTCATGCCCCCAGCATGACTTGCAGTGGCTGAAGACTCATCTCCAACATGACTCGCAGAGGTTGAAGATGAAGTGCTAATGTGACTTGCAGTGACTAGACTTGTGCCCCCAGCATGACTTGCAGTGGCTGAAGGCTCATCTCCAACATGACTAGCAGAGGTTGAGGATGAAGTGCTAGTATTATTCTTCTTCTTTGACTTCCTTTTTCTCCTCTTTTTAGATTTCTTATTACAAGAAGGAGAAGAAGAAGGAATCCCAGATTTCTCTTTGAAAGAAGATGAACAATTAGCACCCATATGATGCCCCTGAAATAAAGCATTTATCTGAGAAGCTTCAAGAGCATTTGGAATATTCGGAGTGGACCACAGCCAAACGGGTAGTCCAACATTCAACCCAGGAATATTCAAAGTGGCCATCAAGGGAGTACCAACGTTTCCAAAGAAAGGAAAAGCACAAGGATCCCCTTTGGGAAGGGTACCTTGGTTGGTTTCCACATGAATATTAGCCATATTTAACTGACCCAAAGACCCTTTCCCTTGCGGTAATATAGAAATAACTCTTCAAAGAATATGGATAAGCAATCAAAACCTTTGCCCTTGAGGAGGCAACTCCACAACTTCTGAAAGAACAACCAAAAGCCTTTCAAGATCGGTAGAGTGGTAAGCCGGTCACTCAGAACACAAAGTCCAAACGTGACTAGACAAAAATACCTAAAGCCAATTATATACAAGGAGCAAAGAGCACCCACTAAAAAGTCCCTAAAGATACAGCCAGTCAAACAACTTTCAAGTATTTCCGCTCCGGGTGGTGAGGACCGGACACCAAAATACAAGAAAGTGAATCAAAGGGCCTTCCGAAGATAGTCTGGGATGATGAGGGCCCAGTCCTATCAGCGAAGGTATCAGAGGAAGTTACGCTGACCTCCTAACAACAGCCTGCGCCGGTGCAAGCCCCCAAGCTTCGCAAGGGTGCCCTCCAGAAGTACTGTCGAGAGTGATACAACGTCGACCTCAGGTGCCACGGGATTCCCCTCCGCAGCCACCTATGCAGATCCCTAGGAGAGGCAACTATGGGTACCAACTCGTCGCAGAAGCCAGGCGGAACAGTCGTGAGGTAAGTTCGGACAAGTAGGAGAGGGGGTATCTCTCTTCCCTGTCTTCACAGACCCTCGTGCTTAACTCCCAGATCCGGAGCTTTCCTGGTCTTCCTAACGCTATTGGATTTACTCTCTTTAATCAGACTCTTATGTTTGACATTTTATGTGGCCTTGGAGAGTTAACTCTCCACTCGCCTATTCCAAGGCCCTAAAATCCTAAACTTGTTGGTGTAATAACTAAAACAAAAAGTTCTAGTGGATTTTAATTAAGCGCTTGATTTTATTAGGCTGTTCTTTAAGTCACAAGGTTATGGAGATGAAACTTGTGGTGTTTTTATGACGCAAAAGAAGTTAATAAAAACTTAACTATATGCACATGCACTTTTTCGTTCGATGAAAAGTAATCTCTAGAGGGTTCAGAGGAACTTCAAATTAAACAAAATTTTTTGCTTTCTTTTCAAACTCCACACTCACAAAAACTAACAAAACTAAATATGCCTAAAAAGAGATGCAAATCTTACCCTAATGCAAGAACTATATGTGGATGCAAGATTCAAAGACTACTCTAAAAACAAAGAAGGAAAGTTGCTGCTTTACCAAATTTTGTCTTGCCACTAAAATGCTTAGATAGAAGATGATGTGTTACCAATCATTTCGTCCAAACAATAAAAACAAGTTTTAAGATAAAAACAAAGCACTTTCACTTCGCAAAAAGGAAATCAAATGAAAAGCAAGTTTAAGAAAGCGAAACTCAAAACTTTCAAAAGATTTTCTTTCAATCAAACCAAAAAGTCTTTTTCAAAGGAAAGCTCTCAAAAATACTGACACCAATGATTGATAAACAAGCAACCAAACACTTTTGTGAATTGACACCTTTCAAATGATGAGAACTCAACAAAAATAAAATGTGTTCGAAATCGCTTTTGACAATCAAAAGCAGCAATGAAAGTCCAAGAAATCAAAAGACAAGTTTCAAGAAAATGGTAACAAACAACTTTCCCGAAACGAAGGAGCAAATGGTCATAAAAATGATTTCGTTAAGCAAACAAAAATGTCATGAAAACAAAATGGACACAAAGATTGAACACAATCTTCCCACTCTGCCGAAACAGAGCAATCAAGATTCTTAAACAGAAATCTTGTGTGTCAAAAATCAATGACGCTTGCAATCAACGAAAAACAAGACTAGTACTCCTTATAACTAGAGAGAGTTCAGAACAAGATGCCCCCTGTTAAACAGAGAACTGTCACAGGGAATTGACTGCTTTAAACTGACCCAAACCACCAGACAGATATTCAGCAAAAAGAAAAATTATAAATCTTGAAAATTATGGAATATACGCGCCTGCAATTATTTGCAGAATGCGTGTACACGCGCCTGTAACTAAGGAAACCTGCGTATACGCGGGTTCACTTAGTGCAACTTGCGTATATACGCTTTTGTAATCCAGAAAAAGAGCGTATCGGAAGTCTTTCAAGAAAAATAAAAAAACACAGACTGAAAAACTGGAAAAGCTTGGATTTCAAGAAAAGATCAGACAGTCAGAGCCAACAAACAGAGGGGCTGAGCCTTGATTGGCTTGAGGACTACCCAAACTAGGAACAACAAGAGTGTTGTCCCCAGCGGAGTCGCCAATTCTGGTTGAAGGGAAAGTACCCCTAGGGTCCTTTGGGCTAAGACTCTACCAGACTGAAAATTGCTTATTCAAAGAAACACACACACAGCCATCATTCTTACTTTTAAGCAAATTCTAATGTTTAGGGTACATACCTAAGGTCCTACGTTCGAGAAGACCGTTAGGGTGCAAACCCTTCTTGGAGTTCCCTTCTTCTTTCTTTGACCTGCAAGACAAACAAATCAAAGAACACAACAGTACATGTATAGAAGTTTATATATAAATCATCTTTATGCCATAAAGTTAGTTATAAAAAATCTTTAAGTAACCTCTTTCATAAGAATTCAACACAAGAATTTCATAAGCATAAAGAAAGATTATTCGGGAACAAAGACGTGTTTCTTTATATATAAAGGCAAATAAAGCACATATATCGGAAAGATATCACCTGAACACCTTCAGCAGGCTCCAAGCAAGCTTCCTCCCGGATTCGTTCCAGCCTCAAGCCTCCGACAAGAGCTCCTTCCAAGTCTTACTCAATGATGATATCAAGGATGAATGATCACCAATACACATGGAAACAAGGGTTTCCTATGCAAGATGGGGGAAGTGCAGAAAGCACCAAGGACTTCAGACCTGGTCTAAGGGAAAAATCTCAGCATAATAATCTTGCTCTCCTTTTTCTCTCTCCCCTTGGCCTTCCCTTTGATGTCTTTTTATACCCTCTCCAAAGTAGTTTTTTAGTTAGGAGTTGGTTGGGAACAGTTGGGCCACGGGCACTAACAGGTGATCCAGCAGGTAAACCCGCGATCACCGCCCGAAAAAGAGGAATTTATTATTTTTTTAAGTGTTTTAATAGATACACGCGGGTTGGGTATGACAGACCCGCGTGTACACGCGTTTAACACAGGGCAAAGTCGCGTATAGGGAATAAAACACTGTTTTTTTAAATTTTTGGACCAGGTCTGGAAGGAGGGGTTGCCCTAGGCCATAAGTGCAGCATCACAAACCATAAGAGTGAGATTTGGAGCTATAACATTTACTTCATCAATATATGTTTGGTTATACTTCACGGATCCCAATGTCTTGTTCAACGAGCCCTATTAATCTTCAGCTACGCCTTCACTTAGTCTCTACATCACATCATCAACGACTACCTTGTTCTTCACATGAAGGTGTCATCACTGCTCTTCATGTCACCTAAACAAAATAGTCCAATGTTATTCCATAAGGTCTTCAATCATGCATCAAGGTCTTCACTAATGCCTCCAAGTCAGCTTCTAAAAATGTCTTCAACAATGCTTGCCCCAACAAGATGTTTTCAACACAATTGCCTTAGTAATGCTTTAACACTGCTGCTACACAAGTTCTTCAATGAGGCTACTTCTAAGTCTTCAATGAGTTGTTCAACTAAGTCTTCTTCAACAAGTATTCAATGCTTAAGGTGTCTTTAATAGGCTGCCCCAAGATATTCTCCAAGGTGTTCAAATTATCTTCAAATGCCACTCCAAGATATTCTCAATAGATCTACACACCACTCTTACAATGTTCTTCAACAAGACTTGAAGGGTACTTCAATTCTGCTTCAATGTCTGATTCAAAATCAGCCTTCAATCAAGCCTCAAATTATGCTTCAAGTGGTATTCAATGATTGTCCAAGCAATAATCTAGGAATACCAATAAATGCTTCATAGGTTGGCCCACAAATATGGTTAATGAAGATATTCTAGAATAGGCACAAAAGGCTGCTGCAAATACGCTATAACAATATTTAAAGTTCTTCCCAACACTACTTCAAGTTCCACTTAAAGGTTACTCTAGAAAGTCTTCAAGGAAGCCCTCAATAGTAGATTGCTCCTAGACTGAATAGGTCTTGTTTAAATTTAGTCTTCAAAAGGAATTAAAATCCTTTTCACAATGGCTACAAAAGCTCTAAACCTTCAACGCTAAGCCCAAGGTCCACCACCACAGGGCTGCAATTCAACTAATCAATAATCCGAGCTTCTTGTCCAACCTTGAGTGATAACCAAACCCAAATAACCGCAGATCCGAGACTGTAATTCTTTCACAGGACTGCAATCCAATATTTCAGGCAGACTATCATAAATCCGAAGTTTGTTGCAATGTAGTCTCTCCATATATCCAAAATACCACAGAGGTATTCCTCCCCAGCCTCCTTAAAAAGGTTTCCCAAACAATGTTTTATAATGTGCTCCTCAACCTCCTTTTAATTCTGTGCTCAATCTCAGAAAATGATCACTGAAATTGTCGAGGAGAAATGCATTATGAACTGTACATATAGTGTTTTTTGCAAGACAAAGCGAAAATACACGTCACTATATGAAGGCCAACTTGAAAGACAAGGTGCAGGTCGGCTCATTGTCAATTTTTTATTTTTGTTTTTAACTTGAAAATTCAATATCTCACAAACTATTTGGAATTTCAAGGAAAGTAAGGGCTCATTGGAAAGAGGAAAAAATCCTCTTTAAGATGGTCTAGGTCCCATGTTGAAAGATTTCCTCCAAGTTTCCCAATTTTATTTTTCTTTGAAACTGTCCTCAAATTTTGTGCATAAAATGTTTGGGACAATATAACTTCTCCATTGTTTGGATTCTTCATCATCATAGGATCATGTAGGAGTGCAGTATCCATGTCATCACGTATCCAACAATATCATTATATACTAGTGCAGTGATATGTTATAGTGCAACATCATTAGGAAAGTTCCAAAGTAGTCTTCCAACCATGTCATCAAGACCATTATCAAGTGTGGTCATTCAAGAGTATGACATCATCACGTGTATGACTTCATCAAGTATAGTCCTCCACATCAAAGACTTGTATATTGGCACTTAAGGTCTAGATCATCAATCAAGGCACATGATTGACACTTGGCAACATCATAGTTAGTTCAAGGACTTCATTAGTGGCTTGACATATTAATGCATCATTAATAGCTTAACATCTGTTGGCTTGATGGGGCTTGGACCCAGGTTTGGAGTTAGCTGCGCTAACCAACAAAACCCTACACTACTGGCCCTTTCAGAAACAACCCGTGTAGCGTAGGACGCAGTCTCACCCGAGGCAGTATTGGGGAATGCTAGAACCAGGTTTATGCATCCAGAGTGCTATGTGATCTGTTTTCTGCAGATCTAGGGCTTTAGCTTTACCTTCACGAACCCTAAACATTGAAACCCATTACTTAGAGTAAATAACAGTTAACATATTTCCGTCCTTTGCCGATTGTGATAAACATGCATAACATCATACAAAGAAGCAGATCTACATCTTCACGAATCTATTAAGTACTTTTCCTGATTAAATGCATTCAATAGTTCATAAATACAACAACTTCAGAAATAAACAGTAATACACAGTTACACAGATATCACTTTAAAATATGTCTTTATTATGCTTCATATTCTCAGTTACAAACTCTTTCCAACCCTATGCACATAGCTGCAGGGGCCTGCGCACTTGGCTGCAGACTTACCAATGTCTCCGCGCACATAGCTGCAAGAGCCTTCCCCTTCACCCAAGTATTAGAATAGGCAAATTCAGATTCAACTCATGCACTTCCTACTTAGCTTCTTCCCTATGACTCTTCTATGACTTCCTTTTATACTCTTCCTTCATTACAATACCATGGTCTGCAGATCATGGGCGGGTCTCAAAACAACTTGAATTTAACAAACTAAGGGGCTTTGACCTTCCTAAAGCCCCTTTGACATCTATTGACCTACACTACTCATGCTCCACACCTCAAAATGCAGAGACTTTACAATATCTTTACAAAATTATCAAAACTTCTAACAAAATTTGACCCAATGGACCCGTCCCGACAGGCCCAGACAGGAGTGATCTATGCAAGCATGGCACAAGCGAGCGTGGGTCAAGCGAGTGCGATTCAGACGAGTGGTACATCCAAGGTAGAACTGACTATAGACCTCCACGTAGTGATGCTACCCGAGGGTTTGTTTCATGTCGAAATAGATGAGGATTAGGTTTTGATAAGTTTGTAAAGATATTGTAAAGTCTCCACATTTTGAGGAGCAGAGCACGAGTAGCGCAAGTCAATAAGAGTCAAAGGGGCTTTAGAAAGGTCAAAGCCCCTTAGCTTGTTAAAGTCAATTTGTTTTGATAGATGCCCATGGTTTGCGGACCATGGTATTGTAATGAAGGAAGATCATAAAAGGAAGTCATAGAAGAGTCATAGGGAAGAAGCTAAGTAGTAAGTGCATGAGTTGAATCTGAATTTGTCTATTATAATACTTGGGTGAAGGGAAAGGCTCCTGTAGATGTTTGCACGGAGACCTTGGTAAGTTCGCAGCTAAGTGCACGGGGCCCTGCAACTGTGTGTGTAGGGTTGGAAAGAGTTTGTAACTGAGAATTTGAAGCATAATAAAGACATATTTTGAAGTGATATCTGTGTAACTGTGTATTACTATTTAATTCTGTGATTTTGGTGATGGTCACACAAACAATGATTAAATAGCAAGGTGAGTCTATGTCACAAATGATTTCTAATACATTGATGGTTTGTCCTTATGCTTAAAGACAATGCTATTATAAAAAGTCTCAAGAATCAAATTCCATGTTACATAGTTTTGTTTGGGAAAATATTGTTGGCATTATGATAAAGGTGTTGTCCTTGATGGCAACTCACTCAGATGAAAGATCACAGTACAACAGGTTAACAACAAAGAATTGCAGATTAGACTACATAGAATGAATAAAGAGAGGTATACGTAGGTTCAACTTGACCAAGCTACGTATACATGCAGGTTCACTGTATACAAGTCGCGTATACGTACACACGCACTTTCACAGAAGGAAAAGTGCGTATACCTTGGAAAACTAAGTTTTTGGTCTGAAGTATTTGGTCCATGGTATTTTGATCCATGGTATTGGTCCAAGGTATTTGGTCCGAGGTATTGACCCTAGGTATTTGGTCCAAGGTATTGGTCCTAAGTGGTTTTGGTCCATGGTATTGAGAAATGCCTAAAACTATAAAAGGAGGAGAAGATCATTAGGCCAAGGTGTGCAAGTATCGAATATCTGATGAAGTGTGAGATCTAGTATGCAGGTTATTGGGTTATGGTGCATTGCTGGATTTGAATCAAAGATGAACCTTAGCGGATGATGAGGGATTAGATCTAATGATGGATCGAGATGTTAAGGCGTAAAATGAACTATCATTATGTGTTTTTGCTCATGTATATTCTAGATCTGAATACTGACACATATATTATTCTGTAAATGATATGATCTAGGTATAACTAAAGTCTGGAATAGCTGCAGAACTCTGAATTTATATTTGCAGATGTATACACTAGTTGGATTTTAGAAAAGTGTGTATACACGTAGGTTCGACACATGGAAGTAGCGTATACCTTATAAAATATGTTTTAGTTGCTTCTATTTGTTGTTGCAGAGTTTTGGGTTCTGGCTTGGGTTCTGGTTACTGTATTATGAAAGATCAGATTGCTGGGTTGTCAAAGTGATTGATTGATTCGGTTGTGGTTGGTTCAAAAGGTGATTGGTTGATGCAGATACATTTGATGATTGAATTACAGTTATGATGTTGTGGATGGATCCAGTCTGAAAATTTATGAAACATGGTCCCTGGAGGAAGAGAGAAGGTCATAGCCTTCTGTAAGTCGGCGCCTATGTACCAGCAAACTTATCGGCTAGTACAAGAGCTAGGGGGTTGTAACTCCCTTCCAGTAGTAGCTGGAAAACAAGAGAAGGTTGCAACCTTCTGCAGGTAGAAGCCTGCGTATTGGTATAAGTCTGCACCAGTACAAAATTGTAAACATAATTATTAAAAGAAGACAAATACGACAACAACAGGTGGTTTTTACCCACATTGGGTTTCCACCTTATATCTTGGTGTTCATGTGTGATGCTTATGCTTTATTATGCATTTATTGTACTGTCTAATTAATATCTGACATACTAGTTAAAGTTCAATACATAATAAATTGGGTAAATCAAAATTTCTCTGCATATACACTGGTTGCTTTAATAACAGTCGCGTGTACACGCTGGGTCACTTAGCTAAAGTAGCGTATACAAATATGCCTATGGAAACGAAAAATTATTGAGTTACTAATACTGATTCACCCCCCCTCTCAGTATTATTCCCAACAATTGGTATTAGAGCAGGTCCTTCAGAAGAAGCTTGATCGTTTGAAGGAAGATCCATCATCATGAGTAATCAAGAAAGTGGGGGATCCATCAGACTGCCAATCTTTGATGGGAGCAACTTTGTTTATTGGAAGATAAGAACCATAACCTACCTTCAATCACTTGGAACAGATGTCTAGGAAATCGTGGAAGGAGGATATACATTTGCATTTGCAATTCCTACAGATACGACAGGTAAAAAGCAATATGAAACCAATGCCAGGGCTGTCAATACATCATTGGGAAGTTTGTCACAATCAGAGTTTGTCAAAGTTATGCAGCTCAAATCAGCCAAAGAAATATGGGACAAAATCATTCTAAGCTACGAAGGAGACTCTCAGGTAAAACGTGTGAAACTGCAAACTCTCAAATTTCAATATGAAACTCTTAAGATGCACAATGATGAAAGGATTGCTAGTTACTTCTTACGTATAGATGAGGTTGTTAATTGCATGAAAAATATGGGTGAAGAGATAAAGGAAGTTACCTTAGTTGAGAGAGTTTTAAGATCCTTGTCTGCTAAATTTGAATCAAAAGTATTTGCCATAGAAGAAAAACAGGATCTACAGACTATTACTATGACACAACTTCACAGAATCTTAACTGCCTTTGAGATACAAAAAGGAGGCCCATCAGATATGAGAGAAGCCGCATTTAAAGCTACAACAAAAGGAAAATAAGAACTCAATGAATTAGGACATATTTGAGAAGAAGAAGATGAAGTAAACTTTGTCAAGAAGCTTCAACGGGGTTCCGAAAGATTTAGAGGTAAACTACCTTTCAAATGTTTTTCCTGTGGTAGAGTCGATCATTATGCTACCAAATGTCCTCATAAAGATAAATATGATAAAGGGAAGGAATCTGCAAAATGGAATAGAAAACAAAGTGTAAGTAAAAAGAGCTACTATACTCATGAAGATAGCGATGGATTATCAAATAGTAATGAAGATGAAAACAGTAATGACTATAGACTTCTAATGGCTTATGAAGATGATAAATTTTTGGATGCTTTAGAAGAAGATGAACTTCATGAAGAAATCTCTAAACTCAAAATCTGTTTAGAAGAAAAGAATACGGTTATAGATACCTTGACATATCAACTTGTTGAAAGAGAAAAACACAATGAAAAACTAGAATGTGAAATTGTGGGTCTAAGAAAGGATCTTGAGAAAACAAAATCTCTTAATCTTAGATTTGCTAAAGGGTCAGAAACCTTAAATGAAATTATCAAAGTGCAACGTTCTCCTGTGATAAAGATAGGTCTTGGATATACTGAAGAAGCACCTCAATCACAGAAGTCATCAACTTCCACTAAAAGCTATCTTGATGCAGCAAAGAACAGTGAACAATATGACAATCGTTAGCAAAGGCATAAAGCAGATCACCAGGTAAATCAGGCTCAGTTTTCTCCAAGGATGAACAAAAGTCACAACCAACCTCAGGTAAATCATACTCAATTTGTTTCAAAGATGAATAGAAACTACAATCACCAGATCAATAGATTCGATAATCATAGGAGCTTCTTCAATGGTCAGTGTTTCTCATGTCATAATTTTGGACACAAAGCTGCTCAATGTGTTGCTTACAAAACCATCATGAATAAAGAAGCACGAAATCAAAGAAATGTGACAGGCATCAAGAAAAGTTCCTATAATAACTTTTCTCTTCTTGAAAATGAAATAGAATGCTCAATCTTTAACAACTTTAGCCATGAAGAATTTGAATGCAGGAGTAAATTTCGGCAAATATCTCAAAAGCAGCAAACTCCATTCAATCCCAAAATATGGAGAAAGAAAGAACCGCAAACAGAAAGATGTGGTATAGCCTTGTATGCAGAAGGACAAGAAAACCAGTGGTACATCGACAGTGGATGCTCAAAACACATGACAGGTGACAAAGAAAAACTACACTCATATAATGCCTTAGAAAAGGAAAATAATGTCTCATTTGGAAACGATACTCCTACTGTCATAAAAGGTAAAGGCTCTGTTTTCTTGAAAGAAAAAGTTAAAGCTGGGAATGTTATGTATGTTGATGGTCTAAAGCATAACCTGTTTAGTGTGAGTCAAATGTGTGATCAAGGAAATGAAGTGGTGTTTCGATCAAATGGATGTGTTGTTCGTGAGCTTGATACATGAGAAATCGTGATCAAAGGTACAAGAACTCCAAACAACTTATACATACTCAAGGGAGGACAACAACAGTGCTGTCTAAGCAAAAATGATGAAAAATGGCTATGGCACAGATGATTGGGACATCTAAGATTTTCTCAAATAAGAAAAGCATGCAAATTCCAGGCTGTTCGTGATCTTCCAGATATTAGCATTCTTGAAAATACTATATGCAAACCATGTCAATTCGGTAATAAAACTAGATCTCACTTCCTCGAAAAGGAAGGGTTAGCTAGTAAGCCTCTTGAACTTGTTCATACTGATTTATGTGGACCATCAAGGAAAAAGTCACCTCGTGGAGAAGAATACTTTATATTGTTCATTGATGATTTTTCTAGAATGTGTTGGACAGGTCTTCTAAAGCATAAAGATGAAGCATTTGAAAAGTTCAAAGCCTTCAAAGCTTTGGTTGAAAATGAATCAGATCGCAAAATCAAATGCCTCAAATATGATCAAAGAGGGGAATTTACCTCAGATGAATTCTTTGACTTTTGTGAACAACATGGAATAAAAAGGTGGTTCTCCACTGCAAGGACTCTCAGCAAAATGGAGTGGTAGAAAGGATGAACATAACTATTCAACAAATGGCTCGAGCTATGCTAGATGAATCTGGAACTCTTGCAATCTTCTGGGGTGAAGTTGCATTCGCCGCCGTCACTATTCTTAACCAAGCAAATGTTCGGGTAAACAACACTCAAACTCCATATGAACTTTGGTATGGTAAGACTCCTACTGTAAAATATTTCAAAGTTTTTAGAAGCAAATGTTACATCAAAAGGACTGATGAAAAACTTGGTAAGTTTGAACCCAGAGCAGATGAAGGTATTCTTCTTGGCTACTCTTCCCGAAGTAAAGGATATAAATGTTATAATAAAAGATTTGGGAAAATTATTGAAAGCATTGATGTTGTGGTTGATGAAGCATGCAAAAATCCAAAACAGATAAAAAATGAAGATTATGACAATGAAGAAGATGAGGATCATTTTCCCACATCAAATCACATTGATTCTAAAGAAGAAACCAATGAAGCACCAGAAGAAGAGATAACGGTAGAAGAAAAGACTCCGTCCAGGTATGTTCAGAAAAATCATCCAGAAACTCAAATTTTAGGGGAAAAAGGGGCAGGTGTGCAGACAAGAAGAACTATTACAGAAGCCTCAAGCTATCTAGCATTACTATCTTCCACCGAACCTCAAAATGTAAATGAAGCATGCAAAGATGAATGTTGGGTCAAGGTCATGAATGAAGAACTTGAGCAAATTTAAAAGAATAATACTTGGGAATTAGTTCCTAGACCTCATGATAAGAATATCATAGGAACTAAATGGATATTCAAAAACAAGCTGAACGAAAATGGAGAAGTTATTAGAAACAAGGCCAGACTTGTTTGTAAAGGATATGCTCAACAAGAAGGTATAGATTTTGAAGAAACTTTTGCACCTGTTGCTAGACTTGAAGCCATAAGGATGTTTCTTGTTCTTTCTCGTTTTCAGAAATTCAAAGTATACCAAATGAATGTAAAATCTGCCTTTCTTAATGGAGACTTAGAAGAAGAAGTCTATAGTGAACAACCAGAAGGATTCATTCTGGGAAATGATGCAAAACTTGTATGCAGACTCAGAAAGGCTCTCTATGGTCTAAAACAGGCTCTAAGGGCATGATATTATCGTTTTGACAAATATCTCCACCAACAGGGTTTTTCAAAGGGGTCAGCAGATAACAATCTATATACAAAGATTGACACTGATAAATTGCTAATAATTGTTGTTTATGTTGATGATATCATTTTTCGTAGCAATGAAGAATCCATGAGTCAGAATTTTGCTTCAGTAATGTAGTAAGAATTTGAAATGTCTTTGCTTGGTGAGCTTACCTATTTTCTTGGTCTACAAATTCAACAAAATAAAGATGGTATTTTTCTTTCACAAACCAAATATCTCAAACAGACCTTGAAAAAGTACGGCATGGAAGATTCTAAACCAGTATGTACCCCAATGGTAACAGGATGCAGTCTCAGCTCAAATGATGAATCAACAGCAGTACATCAACCAACTTACAGATCCATGATTGGCATTCTGCTTTATCTAACAAGTACCCGACCTGATCCAGGTGGATCTTCAGGAACACACACAAGACAAGGAGGACTCAGGGATGCTCAAAAATCAAAGTCATCGGAATGACTTCGACCTAGGACCAGATCATAGATCTCATCGTCCTGATCGCAGAGGTGCGAACAGTTCGTCAAACCGAGCTTGTATGCAAAAGATAGAGCTCTTCAAAGTTTGACATGACAAGGGAAAAAGTGGGGCCCACAGTGTGCCACATGGTATCCCAGTAAGCAAGTGGGACCCACATGACAGCCCATCAACCATTGACACATGGCAGCCCGTTATTGACCTCTTACACCTAAATAAAAGACAAAAAGATATTCAAAACATATCATAACCAAAATTATTTTTATATTAACCAAACATCAAAAAGGTTAATATATAATAAGATTGGTTATTATATGGTAAAAATTAATACATATGGTTATTAGCGTATGACAAAAACCATTAAACAAAATGTTAAAAAAAGGAACGTTTTGAAAAAGAGCAAAAAAACAAAGCACGTGGGATTTAAGAGGTTATAACCATTTGGTTATATAGTATGATATAAAACCAACTTCAAAAAAAATATGTTATTAATGGTTGGTGGAAGGCAACGTAATGATATGTGCTCAGCGGATTGGGTGGTGGGCCGGCCCTTGGGGCATGGACCCAACCACCCCACCCACGAGATTTTTGGTAAAATGGTGGATGGCAATGCATTAAACGACGTGAGGAGAAGGTTCGAGGCGGGTCACCCAAGGTGGGCCCAGCGACCTATGACTTTTAAACTGTCATTCAAAAACAATAACATGATATTTGTGGAGGGGCAGGGTTTGACCATCAGAACTTCTCCACGCTATTTTAATAATTTACCAATTACACTACAACAGATTTCTTGGTAAATTTGCTCATGAATTTATATAAACTCAGATTTTTACTAGAGTTGGGAGGAGAAGCACTGCACGAATTTCGAGACCGGAGTGGGAACAGATTTCGACGCAGTTTAATAATTTTTTAATGTAGGGACCATGAATTTTGCAGGAGGGCAAAATTTTCAACTTCTCAGAAATTGGTAAATTTTATATGGATTTTACAACTCTCATCGCCATGAACACAATGACGCTATCCGTTTTTCAATCTGAGTTCTGCATCTTCCAATGAATTCTAGAATGCACGTGGAACCATGATTTCAGCGAAAACATGGAGCGGAACCATGAGCCATGAAATTTTCCCAAAAAGATAAAATTTCACTTTGTCAGAATATGGTCAAGTTTATACTTGTTTTTTCATGGTTTTCCGCAAGGATCCTAATGGTGAAATCAGATTTGACATCTGAACAACGGATTTTCAGTGCATCCCTGAAACAAAATCTTTGAGGAATCTCGAGGGAATCTAAAATATTCCTTGAGCTCCGAATTTTCGACTTCTCAGAATTCGGATTTTGGATAGTCGTTTCAACACTACTCGACGCCACAAATCTGATGGTATATTCAGATTTGTCTTTCTCTCATTTCTTCTTTCAGTCACTTTTCTAAGTGCCAGCGCAGATGTCCATCTTCATGTGCGAATAATCTTCTTCTTGCAATCGACGCTGTGAGATCGATGTTTCAGCAAGCTTCGGCACTTTGAAAACCTTTGCTTCAGATGGCCCTTGGTGGTGAGGTATATGATGTGTTCATGTACTTCTCCTTCTGCATTATGTTGTACAGATCCATGATTGATGTTGATGCAGGATCTTGTTTATTACATGTTGTCATGATTCTTTGCTTGATTTGATGCAGAATCTTTCTATGTGATGTACTTTCTGTCATAACTCTTTATGTTATGCTTTGAGATCCCTTGTTGTATGTTGTTGGGATACTCTTGTTGTCGTCATGCATGTGTTTTGCTTTGACATCCCTTTTGTGCCATATTGGCAGGATGCGCACCATGCTTGTTTTTGTGTCATACTGATAGGAGGATTTTGATTTAGAGTTCTGGCTGTGGAACATTTCTTAGAGCCACTCCTGCGTGGGGGCATTCTTCCTTGTATGATCGAGACATTATCTTTATTGACAACACATAATGCAGCGGCCTACACCATCTTGACACCGGGGCCCGGAGACGTAGTCCCTCCTGGACGAACTCCGTTATCAACAGCTTATGTTTTCATGTGTTGATGATTGTTATGTTCCTCTTTTTTACAGTTTGCAGTGATATTTGTTAATGTTTTTTTAGAAAACAATTTTAACACATCACGAAAGTAAAAGGTCTTGGAAGGGTCCTTCTTCACACTCGGACCTGGATCAAGTGGTATCAGAGCGGTCTTTACGTGTATGTGAATTGCAGTGTGAACAATGGAACTTGCAGTGATAGAGAATGAAAGAGCACTGTACGAGACCATGGTCAACATTTCCAAGAGAGTGGAAATCGTGCATGAAACTCTACAGAAAGAGACAGAGGAAAAGGAGTGATTGCAACTTCAGTTGCAAGCCACAAAAGAGGCCATGGAAGAACTGAAGCAAAACGAACATAATCTTCAAACAGAGAACGATGAACTGAAGATGTGCCTACATGAAGAAAAAGAGGAAAAACAAAGTTTGCTACGATAGCTGCAAGCAAAGGATGAGGCCTTGGAATAGTTGCAGCGTAACCCATGTGAGGTAAAAAGTAGTTCTCCATCTTCATGTATGTTCCCTGATGATGATTTTGCTGTGTTTGAAAATTATACCACAGGAATTGGCTCCAAATTGTTGAAGAGAATGGGTATGAAGGAAAAGGCATGGGTGTTAATGGCCAAGGCATTGTCAACCCCATCAAAGTGGAGGAATTACCCCATTAGGCAGGACTTGGGTATGTCAGGAAAGAAGTTGGGGAATGTGCTGAGGCAGTTAGCGAACCACCAATGACGGATGATGAGCAGTCCTCATCAGTTCTTTTCAAATCGAAAGAGAAGGTAAACGATGTTGATTTCCTTTCGATTTCATCTTCTCATAGTATGATGTCTGTTGGAGATGTGGAGATCCCAGCTACAGGAACAAATATGAAGCTCCTTACAAAGACAAGGCATGAGGAGAAAGAACTTGGTGTTCATAACCAAGGCATCACTCAACCTTTGGAGGTTGTGCACGAACATCGATTTGCAGGATTGAGGTACACTAAAGGAGAGTGCTCAAAGGTGTCAGATTTTTCCGAGACATCGTCGAGGAAAGAGAATGATGGGAAAGCATCCCCATCATCCCATGGCAGTTTCCATTGTAGGGAGAGAGCTAAGGCAAGCTCTCATCACCATACTGACATCAAAAACAACAAAGGAAGGTATAACCATTTTCGATCTTCGAATGTTCATTTTGATTATGATCATGTTGTTAATAATGAACGAAGACAAAGGCATCGAAAAACATGTACTTTTTGTGGTTTACCTAACCATACCTTTTCCAAGTGTTGGAAAAGAATGGCAGCACTCATGAGGCATGAAAGACCCTCTCAATAGCATGAAAAGAAACAGGTTAAGAAGGTATGGAGGAAGAAAACCTACTGCAGTCATTGCGACAGAAATGGCCATTAAAGAGCCACTTGTTGGAGGCTCCATCCAGAGCAACGCCTTAAAGACAAAGCGTCGGTGCGTGAACCAAGAAGAGCAATTGTTCGACAAGCAAAACTGCCACAAGGAGGTGATCCATTCACATTGATCAGTGAAAAATGGTTTCTAGACATGTTGTCGTTTCATGGTCATTTTTTTGTAAATCATTTGTTGCATTTTAAATTGTAAAAGTGATGATGCGTTTTCCATCACTTGGTCAGCAACAATGATGTCTGGTCATGTTTTGAGTCGTCTTTTGAGTCATATGTTAAAACTCTGAAAGTGATGTTATGTTTCTGTCACTTATCACAACAATAGTGTCTGGCCTTACAAATGTAAATCATGTGTTGCAGTGATGATGTGTTTTCCATCACTTTTTGAAGCAACCATGATGAGTTGGCCTTGTTGTCATAGCTAGAGTATTACGTCCATCTTATTATAAACTTGACCACTGAGTATGTGTTATAAACTCGTGGAAAGTGTGGGACGTTTGGGTGTTTAGTTGGTCATGTCATTCCAAGATGTATTTTGCAAAACAATGTACTACAGGTTGCAGCGGTAGCAGGTGTCGGCTCGTCGCTTAAGGCTCTGAAGAACAAAGGTGAAGGAGATGGAAGCGAGACCTTTTCAGGGCACTTGTGATGCAGACAGGGTACAAAGAAGATGCAAATTATTATCCATGCTTTTGGAGGACCAAAAGCTCCTCAGTGGGGAGGATTGATCCAGGTGGATCTTCAGAGACACACACAGGACAAGGAGGACTTAGGGATGCTCAAAAATCAAAGTCATCGGAATGACTTTAACCCAGGACCAGATCATAGATCTCGTCGTCTTGATCGCAGAGGTGCGAACGGTTCGTCAAACTGAATTCGTATGCAAAAGATAGAGCTCTTCAAAATTTGATATGACAAAGAAAAAAGTGGGGCCCACAGTGTGCCACATGGAATCCCAGTAAGCAAGTGGGACCCACATGACAGCCCATCAACCATTGACACATGGCAGCCCATCATTGACCTCTTGCACCTGCATAAGAGACAAAAAAAAATCAAAAACATGTCATAACCAAAATTATTTTTACATTAACCAAACATGAAAGAGGTTAATATATAAGATTGGTTATTATATGGTAAAATTAATACATATGGTTATTACCATATGACAAAAACCATTAAACAAAAATTAGAAAACAAGAACGCTTTGAAAAAAGCGCAAAAAATATAAAGCACGTGGGATTTAAGTGGTTATAACCAGATGGTTATATAGTATGATATAAAACCAACTTCAGAAAAAAATATGTTATTAATGGTTGGTGGAAGGCAACGTAATGGCATGTGGTCAGCGGATTGGGTGGTGGGCCACCCCAACCAACACACAACACATACCTATGTTAAATCAAACCATAAGATTTTTGGTAAAATGGTGGATGGCAATGCATTAAACGCCGAGAGGAGAAGGTACGGGGTGGGCCGCCCAAGGTGGGCCCTGTTAGAGCCTAAATCTGCCTTAGGCTGAAGGAAGGCAAAATTCAGGGTAACCACAAACCACGCTCAGTCTGGTAGCTAGCCTTACCAGAACAGGAGAGGGCTCTCTCCGGGTCACGCTCAGTGAAGAATAAACAAATAAGGTCTGAGAATGACTTAAATTGGATACTGATTTTAGGCTAGTAAATAGATATGAAAAAAAGGCGATTTTTTGAATGACTGAATTTTTTGGGCTGCGTGGGACCAAAGGACTGCATGAGCTGGGAAATTAAATCGAAGACACATAATAGTTCATAAGGCAAGATAGACAGGAAGTTTAGCAATCAGATTTAAACAATATGGAGTGGAAAGACTGCTGAGAAAGCTGAGAAGGGCATAGGCATGAATCCTTTTCAGACAGAAGAAGAAACACATAGGATGAATGTTTTCCAAGGCAAAGCAATAAATTTGGATTCTACCTTTCCTACTTAAAAAACATTAAACTGGAAATGGATATGAATAAACGGAAAAACATTACAAGTTACATATGAAACAGAGAAGAAACATATTGCTAAAACTCACACCACAAGAATCTCATAAATCAGAGCTGCATCATTTTTCATTAATCTCCAGGCCAAGCTGTACAATGAATAGCTGAGTTTTTTCTCCAAGCTATTCCCAGAAACTCCCCCCCCTTACAAATGATTTTTCAATACAATAAATAACCTCAGAAGTGGGAAAGTGAATTGCTGAATATAGGGAGTCATTTAATCATCATTAGTGAACTGAAGCTGAAGAGCCAACTGTTTGCCAGCATTACATTTTCCACCCAAACGACCGATGGAGAGGTCTGGGGACTCAAAACTCGCCCAAATTTCTTGGCCATGCACCATTAGTCATGATTTTTCATGCCAAATCCAAAAATATATTTTTTTTTCAATTTAGATCTCCCTAGCATAAGCGCGCGCCACGTGCGCGGCGCATAGGGAAGTGGCGCGGCGCACTGGGCTTGAGGCGCGGCACATAGAGCCTGTGCGTAGCAGTTTTTGCAAGAGACTTTTGGAGGCCTTCCCGGTGTCCAAATTGGGCACATGATAGCTCATTGGAAAGGTATTTGAGTCTACTTTCCAACCCAACCATAATTTTTCAATTTGGAGTTCATTTTCTCTGTCAAAAATCAAATCTCCCAAGACTGGTCAAAATGTGCCAAATGAGGCTGCCTCAAGGCAGAGTGCTGTTGCAGTCAACTTTTGAAGGTGTTCCTCAACTCCAAATTGAGCTCATGATAGCTAATTGGAAATATATTTGTGTCTAGTTATCATTTTACTCATCAAGCAAGTCATTTGGCTAACCAAGCTAGGAGAAAACTTGATTTTCCCAAGGTCACTTTAGAGGTGCATCAATTCTCCCGAGGCAATTGTATTTTTAACATTTCTCTAAAACCATGACACATGTGTAAAAAGTGAAGGAGGTTTTCTTCCTTGGCCTATTGTGGACAAAAACCTCTCTCAGTTTTCCAAAATTCATCTTCTCTTGCTCAGAAACATCATTTGAGTGAATTATTGAGCCTTCCTCTGGCCTGCAAGTATTATTGAAGCACTTTGAGAACAACAATTTGCAAACCTTAGACCTAATGACCAAGTTGAATCTTTGCTTTATCAAGCGATAAAAACAAGACTGTAAATGATTTCAAGACAATCTTAATGAACTTTAATAAATAGAGCTGAGCCAGCAGGATATGGCATAAGGGATAAATGAGTGACTAGGTCCTTCCGTCAGAATATTGCATGCTCCTAAATGGAATGCAGGTGATCGAGTAGAATGGGACACCTAAAAATGAAATGCAAAAAGAGTTTTGATCTCTGAGGAGGACTGACAAGACCGACTCTAACATTGGCTCCAATGGGGGATGGTAGCTCCTTGGAGGTGCCAAGAACTGCAGATCTTTGGGAGAGCAGACCGTGCCTTCGTCCATTGGGCTATGGAGTCCATTATTCCGAAAAACCAACATGGCTCAATTTATTGACTGAAACTGACTCAATTATGGAACCAACATGACTGAAAAAACTGACTCAATGCAAAAGGAAATGACTCATAACTGACTTCGCTAAAACAAGAACTTACAAAACTTGTTCAATGGCAGCAATCCATCAAGATTCGAGGGTTTCAAATCATGATGACAACCACCTGTGTACTAATGCAATATGTACAATCATGTGTAATGTGTCTTCCAATGTAACCAATCAAGTAGATGCCTCCTTGATTGATTCTCCTGATCAGATCTTCTGGTCAACAACAGATACTGGTAACTGGGCATCCAAAAACATAATTGACCATGATCTCCTTCATCACTGAATACTGCAATAATCACCTTCACTGCTGACTGCAACAAATCTGCCATTGGATCCTGAAAAACATGAAGATTGACCTCTTGCTGGAAAAACAAGGTATCTTTTTCTCTTGATTCTGATCTTCCTTCATAATGTACTTCAGAAAAAGTATGGTCCTGGTCCTCAAAAATTTCTGAACAAGTGGATGAGCAGATTTCCTCCTCAAAGAACATTTCAAAACATGAGATATGTGAGGAAGAATCTGAAAGGGAATCCTGAATGGTCTGGTCTGCTGAAGTCTGAATGTATTTTTGATCATCTTCATATAATATGACAGCCAGATTCTCATTACATTCATCACATTCATCAATCATGAGAAAAGAAACTCCAGATGATTCTTGAAACCCAACACTAACATTCATATCATCTACCAATGATTCATCAAAGGAAACTTTTTCACTTACTTGAGAAAAGATCTCATCTTGCTGTTCATGAGCTGATTGGATTGCCTCTTCATGAAGACTGTGTTCTGATGACATGAGAACATTTGGATCCAAAACTCTGTCTTCTTCATCCTAGATGATTTCAGCAGTAGAGTTCTCTTTCATGGGACTTAGTACAAGGTTTTCTTGGTCATCACAATCTGAATCTACATTTGAAATGGCTGTCTTAACATTATCACATTCTGAATTTGAAACTTGACTTCTCTGCATGCTGTCTTCTTCTATGGACAGATCTGAAACGACACTTTTTCTTTCATCATTTTCAGCCATATGGAAATCTTCAGCCTGCTGATCTATAAAGCTGCTTACAGGACTGTCAACCTTTTCAGAAGAGGAAGAAGTTCCACCATCACCTTCTTGACCAAGTGCACACTGCAGATCTGCGTTAACTTGAGCTGTAACATGACAGTGCAAGAGTTGATCTATCTCATCTTCAGACAGAGGAGATAATACTTTTTGTTTTCTCTTGCTCAAACAATGATTTTCTTCATTAATTTCAAGTGAAGGTGTATACAAATTTTCCTTATACAGCTGATCCATTTCATGTAATTTCTGCCGACTATCAAGATGCAAAACTCCTTCATCTTCCACCGTACTAAGATCTTGATCCTGCTGCAAATTTTCATGATCGTCTTTATGCTGCTGAAATGGATTTTCATACAATGCTTCCATGATTTCTCCGTCCATCAAGTCATCACGCCCATAAAAATTCTCAAGATCTTCAATAAAACTATGAACATGGCTACAACAGTCCTGAACTAAAGCCAAGGATGGATATGATTCTTTATACCTTTCAAAGAATATTGCATGAAACTCTTTTAAACAATGAATAGAAGCAGGTGGCAAACTTTCATACCAAGATCGGGCTTCGTTTTCCAGAGTAGCCATAAACATTTTCATCAAACAGTCTTCAGGAAAATTGATCTTTAGTTTATGCACATGAATGTGAAATTTCACCAGATGAAGAGCAACGCCATTACCTTCCACATTTTTGAACATAGGCAAATTCTGAAGCCAATCCACCTTGGGCATTTTATTTGGAAAACCTGGGATGTGATCTCGGCTCATGGGAGCGTATCTTCTTGCAACCCGTTCCATCTTGAAAATCTCAAAGCTACTGATCTCTCTGCAGTGGAGTCACCATGAAGGATTGATTGCTGGATTCTTCAGTGAATGGAGTCGCCAGGTGAATGATTTCAACCTTCTTATGTCTGATCGCTGTTCACCATCAACAATCAGCTATGAACTTGAGATATGTACTGGGGCAAAACAATCTTCAAGCAAACCATTTTCTTCCCTAGTGGAGTCGCCACTATGTTAGAGCCTAAATCTGCCTTAGGCTGAAGGAAGGCAAAATTCAGGGTAACCACAAACCACGCTCAGTCTGGTAGCTATCCCTACCAGAACAGGGGAGGGCTCTCTTCGGGTCACGCTCAGTGAAGAATAAACAAATAAGGTCCGAGAATGACTTAAATTGGATACTGATTTTAGGCTAGTAAATAGATATTAAAAAAAGGCGATTTTTTGAATGACTGAATTTTCTGGGCTGCGTGGGACCAAAAGACCGCATGAGCTGAGAAATTAAATCGAAGACACAGAATAGTTCGTGAGGCAAGATAGGCAGGAAGTTTAGCAATCAGATTTAAACAATATGGAGTGAAAATACTGCTGAGAAAGCTGAGAAGGGAATAGGCATGAATCCTTTTCAGATAGAAGAAGAAACACAGAGGATGAATGTTTTCCAAGGCAGAGCAATAAATTTGGATTCTACCTTTCCTACTTAAAAAACATTCAACTGGAAATGAATATGAATGAACGGAAAAACATTACAAGTTACATATGAAACAGAGAAGAAACATATTGCTAAAACTCACGCCACAAGAATCTCATAAATCAGAGCTGCATCATTTTTCATTAATCTCCAGGCCAAGCTGTACAATGAATAGCTGAGTTTTTTCTCCACGCTATTCCCAGAAACTCCCCCCCCTTACAAATGATTTTTCAATACAATAAATAACCTCAGAAGTGGGAAAGAAAATCGCTGAAGATAGGGAGTCGTTTAATCATCATTAGTGAACTGAAGTTGAAGAGCCAACCATTTGCCAGTGTTACATTTTCCACCCAAACGACCGATGGAGAGGTCTGGGGACTCAAAACTCGCCCAAATTTCTTGGCCATGCACCATTAGTCATGATTTTTCATGCCAAATCCAAAAATATTTTTTTTTTGCAATTTAGAGCTCCCTAGCATAAGCGCGCGCCACGTGCGTGGCGCACAGGGAAGTGGCGCGACGCACTGGGCTTGAGGCGCGGCGCATAGAGCCTGTGCGTAGTGGTTTTTGTATGAGACTTTTGGAGGCCTTCCTGGTGTCAAAATTGGGCGCAAGATAGCTTTTTGGAAAGGTATTTGAGTCTACTTTCCAACCCAACTGGAATTTTTCAATTTGGAGTTCATTGCCCTGTAAAAAATCAAATATCCCAAGACTGGTCAAAATGTGCCAAATGAGGCTGCCTCAAGGCAGAGTGTTGTTGTAGTCAACTTTTGAAGGTGTTCCTCAACTCCAAATTGAGCTCATGATAGCTCATTGGAAAGATCTTTGTATCTAGTTATCATTTTACTCATCAAGAAAGTCATTTGGCTAACCAAACTAGGAGAAAACTTGATTTTCCCAAGGTCACTTTAGAGGTGCATCAATTCTCTCGAGGCAATTGTATTTTTGACATTTCTCTAAAACCATGACACCTGTGTAAAAAGTGAAGGAGGTTTTTCTTCCTTGGCCTATTTTGGACAAAAACCTCTCTCATTTTTCCAAAATTCATCTTCTCTTGCTCAGAAACATCATTTGAGTGAATTATTGAACCTTCCTCTGGCCTGCAAGTATTATTGAAGCACTTTGAGAACAACAATTTGCAAACCTTAGACCTAATGACCAAGTTGACTCTTTGCTTTATCAAGTGATAAAAAAAAGACTGTAAATGATTTCAAGACAGTCTTAATGAACTTTAATAAACAGAGCTGAGCCAGCAGGATATGGCATAAGGGATAAATGAGTGACTAGGTCCTTCCATCAGAATATGGCATGCTCCTAAATGGAATGCAGGTGATCGAGTAGAATGGGACACCTAAAAATGAAATGCAAAAAGAGTTTTGATCTCTGAGGAGGACTGACAAGACCGACTCTAACAGGCCCAGCCACCCATGACTTTTAAACTGTTATTCAAAAACAATAACATGATATTTGTGGAGGGGCAAGGTTTGACCATTTGACCTCCTTCACACTATTTTAATAATTTACCAATTATCACTACAACAAAATTTTTGGTAAATTTTATATAAATTCAAATTTTTACCAGAGCCGGGAGGAGAAAGACTGCACGAATTTCGAGATAGGAGCAGGCATGGATTTTGAGGCAATTTATTAATTTTTTAATGCAGGGACCATGAATTTTGCAGGAGGGCAAAATTTTCAACTTCTCTGAAATTGACAAATTTTATATGGATTTTACACCTCTCGTCGCCACGAACACGATGGTGCTATCCATTTCTCAATATGAATTCTGCATCTTCTAGTCAATTCCAGAATGGACACGGAACCATGATTTCAACAAAAACATGGTGCGGAACCATGAGCCATGAAATTTCCCAAGGAGGTAAAATTTCACTTTGTTAGAATATGGTCAAGTTTATACTTGTTTTTCATGGTTTTCTACAGGGATCCTAATGGTGAAATCAGATTTGACATCTGAGCAGTGGATTTTCAGTCCATCCCTGAAACAGAATCTTTGAGGAATCTCAAGGGAATCTAAAAGATTCTTTGAGCTCTGAATTTTCAACTTCTTAGAATTAAGATTTTGGACAGTCGTTTCAACACTACTCAATGCCACAAATTTGATGGTGTATTCAAATTTGTCTTTCTCTCATTTCTTCTTTCAGTCACTTTTCTAAGTGCTAGTGCAGATGTCCATCTTCATGTGCGAACAATCTTCTTCTTGCGATTGATGCTGTGAGATCGATGTTTCAGCAAGCTTCAGCACTTTGACAGCCTTTGCTTCAAGTGGCCCTTGGTGGTGAGGTATATGATATGTTCATGTACTTCTCCTTTCTGCATTATGTTGTAAAGATCCATGATTGATGTTGATGCAGGATCTTGTTTATTACATGTTGTCATGATTCCTTGCTTGATTTGATGCAGAATCTTTCTATGTGATGTACTTTCTGTCATAACTCTTTATGCTATGCTTTGAGATCCCTTGTTGTATATTGTTGGGATACTCTTGTTGTCATCATGCATGTGTTTTGCATTGACATCCCTTTTGTGCCATGTTGGCAGGATGCGCACCATGCTTGTTTTTGTGTCATACTGATAGTGGGCTTTTGATTGAGAGTTCTAGCTGTGGAACATCTCTTAGAGCCAATTCTACATGAGGGCATTCTTCCTTGTATGATCAAGACATCATCTCTGTGTACATCATCTTTATTGACAACACATAATGCAGTGGCCTACACCATCTTGACATCGGGGCCCGGAGACATAGTCCCTCCTGGACGAACTCCGTTATCAACGGCTTATGTTTTCATGTGCTGATGATTGTTATGTTCCTCTTATTTACAATCTACACCTGTATTTGTTAATGTTATTTTAAAAAGTAATTTTAACACATCGCGAAAGTAAAAGGTCTTGGAAGGGTCCTTCTTCACACCCGGACTTGGATCACGACCTGACATCATGCATGCAGTGGGAATAGTTGGAAGATTCCAAGCAAATCCAAAGGAATCACACCTTCAGGCAGTCAAAAGGATTTTCAAATATCTTCAAGGAACACAGAACTTTGGTTTATGGTATCCTAGAGATACAGATCTTACACTTCATGCATATATAGATGTAGATTGGGCAGGAAGTGTTGATGACAGAAAAAGCACTAGTGGTGGTGCATTCTATATGGGTTCTAGGTTAGTGTCTTAGTTCAGCAAGAAACAAAGTTCAATTGCATTATCTACAGCTGAAGCAGAATACGTGGCTGCTGCATCTTGCTGCACACAACTACTTTGGATGATGCAAACCTTGCAAGACATTCAGATCACATGTACTCCACCCATCTCCATTCTATGTGATAATACAAGTGCCATTAGTATTTCAAAGAATCTAGTCATGCACTCCAAGACCAAGCACATACTTATCAAATATCATTTTCTACGTGAACAAGTACTTGAACAAAAGGTCAAATTGGAGTATGTTCCCTCCAAAGAACATGTTGCTGATATATTCACTAAACCACTACCCAGAGAGACATTTGAATATCTCAGACAAAAGTTGGGAGTAGTTGCTGCATCATCCTGCTGTTAAATCCTATTTTTTCAGAGAAAGGTGGTTATACGCGAGTTTCATGAAGCGTAGTTGCGTACATATGCGGGTTTCTATGGGCACAGTCGTGTATATGTTGGTTTGAAGAAAAGCAGTGGGATAGACTCAAGAAAAAGGGGTCTGCTATGGTTCTGTCAATTATCTGCTCTGTTTGATGATGGTTACAATCTTCTGATAACATGTGGAAATATATTGGTCCTCATAAAGTTGTTGATAACTTGATGTATATCTGATTGATGATGATGCTTTGATATCTCTTACTGACATATGCAATGATCAGATCTGACAGTGAACAGGTGGAACAGGTTCAGGGGGAGAACATGGTATGCTTCTAATAAAGCATTGTTGGCATTATGACTAGAAGTCTTTGGTACCTAATGAGTTCTTACTTTATGATGATAGGTTGATACTCACATATGTTGATTATCATGGTTGATGATGTGGGATGTTCCCTAGTGATGATATAATGAAGGTTCTTGTGGAAAGATCATGCAGTTCTTGATAAAGATGTCTATGGTGTTTTCACATACATATGATATGATTTTGTGCTACCGCTTGGAGATATGACATATGCTTAGTTGATTCATGGAAGGTTATGATAAGGGAACGAAGCAAGTTGATCTTGATGAGATCAAGAGGATGAGTTGATATATGCCGACATACTTTGACACAGGTTGATGATGATGAACATATAGAGGTTGTTGGTTTGAATGCTGTCGACAGATGCTACTGGTGGTGCAAATCATATGATAGTTGCTGATGACTATCATGGTCTTGTCGTAGATATTTGGTCTCTGTTATATATGTCATGCATATCATTTAATGTAAAGGTCATGAAACGACCTAATTTGTAACCCCACTATGCATGGGATGGATGATGTAATGTTTCTTGTTTTTGTCATGTATAAACAATTGGTATATCCCCACTTGGTTGGGTGGATGAGTCAAATTTGGTATATCCCCACTTGGTTGGGAGATGGATGTATGTATGAGTCATTGGTGATAGGAAGGTCTGTATAGAGTCATGTTATTCTTTAGAAAATCTTTTAGCAGACTTTGCTTGTACTCAGGGGGAGCATGGACTCGATCATGGGAGCTCAATCAGTACACTTCAGCACATCAGAGAATTCAACATGTAGTCAGGGGGAGCATGACCCTTTGCCCTTGATGTCAAAGGGGGAGAGTGACTTGGTGTTGTTGTTGCCATCAAGTCCAAAGGGGGAGATTGTTGGCATTATGATAAAGGTGTTGTCCTTGATGGCAACTCACTCAGATGAAAGATCACAGTACAATAGGTTAACAATAAATAATTGCAGATTAGACTACACAGAATGAAGAAAGAGAGGTATATGCAGGTTCACCTTGACCAAGCTGCGTATACACACAAGTTCACTGTATACAAGTTGCGTATATGTACACATGCACTTTCATAGAAGGAAAAACGGGTATACCTTGGAAAACTAAGTTTTTGGTCCGAAGTATTTGGTCCATGGTATTTTGATCCATGGTATTGGTCCAAGGTATCTGGTCCGAGGTATTGACCCTAGGTATTTGGTCCAAGGTATTGGTCCTAAGTGGTTTTGGTCCATGGTATTGAGAAAGGCCTAAAACTATAAAAGGAGGAGAAGATCATTAGGCCAAGGTGTGCAAGTATCAAATATCTGATGAAGTGTGAGATCTAGTATGCAGGTTATTGGGTTATGGTGCATCGATGGGTCTGAACCAAGGATGAACCTTAGCGAATGATGAGGGATTAGATCTAATGATGGATCGGGATCTTAAGGTGTAAAATGAACTATCATTATGTGTTTTTGCTCATGTATATTCTAGATCTGAACACTGACCCCTATATTATTCTGTAAATGATATGATCTGGGTATAACTAAAGTCTGGAATAGCTGTAAAACTCTGAATTTATTTTTGCAGATGTATACGCTAGTTGGCTTTGAGAAAAGCACGTATACATGTAGGTTTGACACATGGAAGTAGTGTATACCTTATAAAATATGTTTTATTTGCTTCTGTTTGCTGTTGTAGAGTTCTGGGTTCTGTTTACTATATTCTGGTGACAATATTTTGAAAGATCAGATTGATGGGTTGTCAAAGTGATTGATTGATTCAGTTGTGGTTGGTTCAAAAGGTGATTGGTTGATGCAGATACATTTGATGATTGGTTGATACAGATACATTTGATGATTGAATTACAGTTATGATGTTGTTGATGGATCCAGTCTGAAAATTTATGAAACGTGGTCCCTGGAGGAAGAGAGAAGGTCATAGCCTTCTGTAGGTCAGGGCCTACGTACCAACAAACTTATCAGCTAGTACAAGAGCTAGGGGGTTGTAGCTCCCTTCTCGTAGTATCTGGAAAACGAGATAAGGTTGCAGCCTTCTATAAGTAGAAGCCTGCGTACTAGTATAAGTCTGCACCAGTACAAAATTGTAAATAGAATTTTCTTATTATTAAAAGAAGACAGAGACGACAGCAGCAGGTGGTTTTTACCCACATTGGGTTTCGACCTTATATCTTGGTGTTCATATGTGATGCTTATGCTTTATTCTTCTTTTCCTGTACTGTCTAATTAATATCTGACATACTGGTTAAAGTTCAATACATAATAAATTGGGTAAATCAAAAGTTCTTTGCATATACGCTCGTTGCTTTAATAACAGCCACGTGTACATGCTAGTTCACTTAGCTAAAGTAGCGTATAAAAATCTGCCTATGGAAATGAAAAATTATTGAGTTACTAATATTGATTCACCCCCCCTCAGTATTATTTCCAACAAATATTCTGTAAATTTCAAAATCCTTTGGCCCGAAGGAAATAGGCATCTCAATGTAGCTAATTCCAATCTTATAAACATTGATAGATTTAGACTACTTGGCATTTGCAATGATCACATAAACAAGGTGTAAGTCATGCTCCAACATGAGCTGAGATCATAATCATTTTTATTCTCTAGTGGTAAATCAATCACTTCAAATTTGCATCGCTAGATTATTCTTTTGAAAATGTGAAACCAATGGTGCCAAATTGTGAAAAACATGTAAACACAAAATTTTAGACCTCGGTGAGAATTTTCTAACAATGTAAGGCACTCCCAAAACAAAGGCCAAGATAAAAGACCAGGTCTTCCAAAAAAAACTTAGAAATATGGTTCATTGGGCCTTCTATAAAATTTAGGAATATGGTTCATTGAGCTTTTCCAAAAACTTTTATTGACTTCCATGGTTGTTCAAAAAATTGAATTGTTTTTTTTGAGCATTTTCAAACACAAAAATTCCCATGTTGTGAAAGCCATTAAGTACATCTCTTAGGAGACAATTTAAACCTAAGTCTCACTAAGTTTTCTTTCTACTCAAATACATTATGGATTGAAATTTGAAAGTGCATTTTCTTTGCATTAAAGAAGTGTCTGATCAACACAAATGTTTAAATGAGAACATTTTGAAAACTAATTAAGGATTTTATTAAAAAATCTTATGAACAAAACTTTTGTGTTTCCAAAACCCTACAACTATAAAAAAAAATGTTAAGTAAGCCTAGTAAGTATAAAGCTTGAAAGCTGCATAAATATGAAAGATCATAACTTCCTCATATAAATTTTGATCGAAAAACTATTTTTTGCAGATTAAAGAGGACAAACGGTGATTTCAAAAAGTGGTTGCAAACGTATCTTAAGTATAAATTCATAGTGTTCCCATGTGTGAAGTATAACTTGCTTGCTTGATAAGAGGGTTAAATTATGATTTTTCATACTTACCATTGTCAGAGTTGGATTTTGGTAGTTTATTTGAGTTTGTAATCACTAAAAGCATTTAGGTAGCCTATTTTAAAGCTCAAAACATCATCTTTGTTTGGGACCAAAATTTGGGTCAAGGAATATTTTGAATGAAAGTTTGAGTTCCATTTAAAATAATTTTATTCTCGAATCGAGGTTTGTTAGGTCATCTTACATCTTTGGTACAAGTTTCTAGGATGCTAACTCTCATTGGTTTGTTTCAATAGCATCTAAAATATTTTTATCCATAACAACAATAAAATAGCATTTGAAGCACATAATACCAAACACTTGGAAAATTGTTGATTCTTCTTAAAACATAAATATGAGTTATCCAAGAGTGTAACACAACTTTAGTGAGCCTAAATAAAGTTGCATGCACTTCCACTCATGTTGGAGCCAATAAAATCCAAGAGGCACAATATCATAACTATGATATATGCATTATGACAAAAGCAGAAAAATAAAATTACAAGGCCCACCAAATTCTTCAAATGAAGTTAAAGCAAACTTTATGACTACATATCTAAATGGAAAATCAAACACGCATTTAGTTACACATCTTATCATCAACTAAACTAAAAAGAATAGAGTCCAAGGAAGTACTACCTAGATTAAGAGGTTTGACTTAAAATTAACCCAGGGGTTTGAAAGTCAATTGACTTGGGGTTTGGTGTTTTTGTTGTTACAACAACCCCCCTTTTTTATATACTTTTTGTTAATTTTGGCATCTAGGGAGAAGTTCCCTAGTGCTCACTTGAATTTGAGATATTATTAAAGTGAATTTAATTGTGATCTCCAATTTGACACAAATATTTTAGGGAATTTGTTTTTAATTGAAAATTCAAATGTCCAAGGTAGGTCTCAAGTATTCATGTCAGCCCAATTAAGGGTCTGTTGTAGTGGCTACAACAACCCTCCAAAATTTTGCCTTAGCTTCATTTTGGAGCCTCCCTACCAACCATCCTTAGCAGAATGTCTTGAATTGTCCAAGTAAAAATGCTTCAGTTGAGTTTCAGTGGCTTACTAGCCTGTGTGTGACAACTTGTTTGCCTCCCACCCGTAGGCTGACATTCCGGTCATTTTCTGGTGGTGATGTTCACCTGGAAAATTGCGCAATTCTAGAGGGGAACCAACCTTCCCTCTGGAAATTGTGCAATCCATCTGGGTTGCCTGCTGCTCTCCAGAAATGTGCAGAACAGCCAGGCAACCTTCCCTCTAGAAACTGCACAATGCAGCCTAGCATTGGACTTCCTCTAAAAAATTGCGCAATTTTTACTGACAGCCAGGGCTTCAGTCCAGAAATTGCACAATGCATGAGGGACAACCAAACTTTCTTAGCCTAGAAACTATGCAAATGTCATTCCCAGGCTTGCAGACTGTTGCATGTGCTCCTAGGTTGACCAGTTCCCTCCAGGACTGAGCAATCTTGATTTGCATGCATAGGTTGCTTTTTCCAAAAAATAAAAAAGCAAAAAACATCCCTAGATTTTAGGGATCCATTTTTAGCAGCTGGAGGTTACATGCAAAATCCATTTTAGAAACCTCCCACCAAGTGTCGCTTTTTCCTAGATTTGTGGCATGTGCATCATAAGCCTCGATCTTATCAAAATTATTTATTTGATGCTGCAAAGCTCATTCCTCACATCGATTTTATCAAAATTATTTATTCGACGCTGTAGAGCTCATTCCCCACATCGATTTTGGAGCTCTGACATTCCACACCGCATCTAGGAGCATTCGACACATTTAGCTCAGATTTTTCCAGGTAAGTCCGCTTTTCATGTCTTTTGCTGTTTTTTCTATCGCTTTTTGTATTTCGGTTTGTGTGAGTGTTATTTTCTTAGTTTTGTTGAACACTTGCTGTCGTTTTAATGCATGTTAGCTTGTAGAAGCACTAGTTCAAGTTTTTCATTGCATCTCACTGCTCTCACATACATGACACTGTTTCTGCACTAACGGTCTCCATTGTGGTGACTCGCTTCACACACATGCTTGTTTTCCTATTTTCTAAATCTTGCACTCACTGTTTGCATGCATGATCATTCACTCTTGTTTGCACTCATATTCACCATGCATTCAAACTTTTCATGTTTTTAGTCGCCCATCGAGGGGTCTGGGCTGCCTTGGCCCAGACCTTGCCTTGCCCGACTTGCAATGTGAATTTCTGAGAGTGAAGGGTCTGCCTTCCTCCAAAAAATTACGCAAAAATGGCCCAACACTGGCCTACAGACTTTCTCTGTGCAATTTTGAGAGGCAGTGCCTTGCTGGCCCTAGAAATTGTGAAAATGCAATTTGCTGGTTGCAGTCATTGCTGACTGAAACTACGCATTGCATAGTTTCAGTCCTCAGCAAGCCAGGCTGGACTGCACATTGCATAGTTTCAGTCATTAGTCAGCCTGCTGACACTCTGGACTGTTCTTTGTGCAGTTTTGGCAGTCAGTCTCCCAGCCTCCTGATGAAAATTGCGCAATCCCTCCCATCAGTCACCCATGTGTGTTGCATCTCAGTCCTCAAATTGTTTTGGTTTTCAACTGATAGATTGCTTTCCATGAGTGTTGCTCTATCTCTAGATATCATATTTGTTCTTCCGTCTCTCAACAGTACATGTACAATGGCTTCCAAGAGAGCAGGGTCAAAGGACACCATCGAGAGTGCAACTGGAGATGCAGTTGAGTAAGTGTCTATGAGCTTGCCTATCTATGAAGACACCAAGTTGTTCATAGACAAGGATTTCAAGATGAAATGGAAAGACATTAAAGACACATTTTTAGGCACATTTGAGGAAAATATTGAAGACTGCAGGGTCTATGTCAACACACACAAGTCCGGATTGTACTGGATTGCATGTAGGTATCCCGCGTTTCCATGTGCGTACATGATCCACTAGATTGTCTCACATACTGACCCAGAGACAATGGTGTTGAGCAATGTCAGTGGAATACAACTTTCTACCTTCAGGGTGAAGTACTTTCAGGAGATGTATCACTTGCCACAGCTAGTGATCACAATGGATACACCCTTAAGAATACCCAACAACAGTGCAAACTCAAGAGATATCTTGAAGAGATGGGTGAAAGAGTTATCCAAGTTCAGGATGACACCTAGCCAGGTTTACAAGACGAAGATACTGTGGAAGGCATATCGGCTCTTGGTCATCTTTGCATGCCACTTATAAGACCAAAAGAGCAAAAAGACCTTTCCACGAGTTGGGTGATTGTGTTGGATCAACTGACAAGTGAAGGAAGACCTTGCAACTAGTCCGACATGTTGGCTCTCAGGTTGAAGGAACATGTAACAGAATCCTGACATCTGCCCAAGGGTTAGTAAGTGAAGAATACATGTCCGCTAACATACTAGATGTAGTCTGTGCCCGTTAGCAATTCCCAGGCTTGGGTTGGGAATGGACACCTGCGAAAACCTCTGTGCACACTTATTGCAAGTTTTTATCCAAATGTAGCTTCCGTGGAGTTATCATACAGTTATCATACCACTTCGTCACCTCGTTGTACATGATGATATTTTAGTAGGATCCACTTTGCATGTTGCGGGAAGCGATGAAGGCATTGATCGACATAGTAGATTGGTATGCCTTATGAAATGAATGTTGGGAAATTTTTTTAATGCTATGGAAGCTCCCTCATTAGTATTAAAAAAATGTGTTTAGTATCGTCTCAAATTAACCAAAATGTGAAGGATTATGTGTCAAGTATTGACTGTCTTTTATGAGATTAATTAGCTATTTAAAACACATATACATCAAGTAAATTGCAGAGAAGTAAAACACAACAACTCATAACACAAAGCTGATAAAGGAGTTCACCCCTCTTGGGCTACATATGCTTGGACCTACTTCAGTGGCTCAACCCTCTTTGGATTAATGGTCAATTCTCTGATTACATGCACCCACAATGCTCCAATGGCTTTGCAACTTGCTCCATTGGATTCAGAAGACCCAAAAACCCCAAAAATGACTATCCAAGATCTGCAATTTGACTTCAACTGATCTAGGCTCCTGGTGGCCCTAGGCTTCCTTAAACTTCAACATAGAAAAATCACGTACAGAAGTGCCTTTTTGCCTCTGCAACATGTTCCATTGTGTTTATAACATCCAAATTATCTATGAATGACTTTTTCTAAGCCAAAATTGGTCGAAAATTGAAGAAGTTATGGTCTCTTCAGTTTTCCCTAGGAAAACTCCACCAAATCTGAAGAAACTCCAGTTAATCCTACCAAATTTGTAGTGCTGTATTTAGCGGGCCTGCCAAACTTTGCCGAGTTAAACCGCCATTAATTAATGGATAAACATGTGTTTAATTAACACTATTCTCCACTTAGCATTGGCGCTGGATCTTGGCTACGGGGTATGGCCATATGCGGAGAGGGTTGTCCCTCTCTTTCCCTAAGCGCCAAAGTTTAATTCTTCAAATAAAAAGCGCAACCCATATATGTTAAGTAACACATTGTGGTATAGAGATAAGACATTTCACTTGTGTGGGCAAGGTCATGAGTTTGATTCCCCGACCTGCCAACTATAACCTTACCCGACCTTTGAGAGGGCACGTGGCAGCCTCTGGGCTTGTCACGTGTCAACCTCTCATTGGTCCTCCAAAATGCCTTTGACCAATTTGATGTCGACACTTTTTACGACCCAAGTGAGGCACCTGTGGGAATATTTTGGGAATATTCCAAGGAATATTCCCTAGAATATTCTTTTTGATGACTGGGCTATACAGATGCATAGTCAGCATCCCAGTTAGCCTTTTACCCAAAATTTACATGTTTAGCAAAGCAGACAGAAGGTTCTATCTTTCTCATACAAGCTTTATTTTGAATGAAACAAGTTGTGTTGGGATTGTATCAATGAGACAGATGTGGTCGTTCAGGTTTTGAGCGATTTTGAGCACGTTGATTTTTGAGCAAATTTTTGCCCCTAATCCAGATTCCGATCACGCCTTCCCACTGATAGGATTTTGGACCCATAAAAGCTAGTTATCTGATAAGATATGAATACTCTTATCCTTCCCAAGTTCTATCCATTGATTCTACTTGGAAAAAATCTCCATGGCAACCACTTGTGTTCACTGACATGCCTTGCCTTGCAAATGGATTGGCACTTCAACCAATGTTCTCCTTTTGCTGCTGACCCAATCCAACACTTGCTGGATGCTTGCTTATTAAACAACCTACTGTACCAAAATGATCCCTCAGTGCTTGGAAAGCTGACTGCTGGCCTTCCCACTGAGAATCATGTTCCTCCTTTGCAACACATGCATTTGATGCAAGCTTCTCCTTGGAAACCACTTTTCCAAGTTAAGCTCATCTGAGTGAACTACATCAATGAGTTCCAATATCAGTAATATCAAGAAAATAAATGACCATTCTTTTACATCCACAATTATAATTTCCACATCTGGAAGAATTCATTTGCCATCTCTTTCGCTTCTTGGCGTCAACACATCAAATGGTCTACAATCGTTGCAATTTTTTTTTTTTTGGCATTTTTGTCCACTTTCGCTTCTTGATTCCATCATCCTCCAGTATTAATTGCTGCTCATGTCATGATCTGAGAATGAAGTCTAACCATGAGCCTCTTGCTCAAGCATGGAACTTACAAAATCTTGTGACATCTTGTCACAAGAAACACCATTAACCTTGAAAAACACACATGCAAGAATATAACTTGATGACATCTTCTTTTTGCTTCTTCAAAGCAAAAAATGTCACGTCATGTGAACATCACCATGTACTCTTACATCTTGGTGTATAAACCATCGAATAAACACAAGTCGACAAAATATGCTTCTTCAAACAATTGACTTTCAAATCAAGCAAAAGCATGTACAACAACTTGATGATTTTCAACAAGAATTCCACATTCTCATGAAATATTTCGTCACATCTCCCTTTCATCTTTGGAGACAAAATCAACTCTTCCAAGTCGATATAACATACATGTAAAAATCAATCAACCACATAAGCCGACACTCATGCATGTGAAAATGATCAAAATTCTCAAGTTGACAACATACATATTAACAAAGCATTCAACCAACACAAGTCAATCACTCATGCATGTTCAAGCACAATGAAACTATTAAAAATTCCACTATTCACACACACAAACTCTCATGCATGTATAACAATTTTCAACTCTCTCACAAGTACAATCACAAGTAAAAGAATCCCATTGGTATGTACGAGTACTTAAAGAGCTGAAATGACCAAATTTTCTGCAATAAAGTGAGTCAACATACTCCACTTTCGAACACCTTCCTGGCATAAACATGCAAGTTCAAGAATGCAACATGCATGCAAATTTGTAGTTGCAAATTTCCATCTTTGTTGCATCTAAGTGAGTCAACATAACTCTACTTTTCCAACATCTTGCTTCATGCAATATGCAACATACTTTCAGGAGAAAAGAAATGCATCCAAATAACAAGGAAATGCATCAATAAGTCAAGATTTGCAACAATTATAAAAAAAATGCAAGGCCTTAATTAGTTAAGAAATCTAACCATCTCTTTCCGAACCATTTCAATATCGCTTCTTTCAACTGCACTTCATCATGTGTATCATCCTGACCCACATCAATTATGGAATCCTCTTTTCCATTCTTGCCAAAATCTCTCTCCACCTTCTTCAAATGTCGTGGATGACTTGTTGGATGCAAAGTCCAACACTTGTCTACAAGATGACCCTGCTTATGGCAACGAGTGCAAAATAATTGCATCTTCTTTTCAACATGGTTTCCATTATCCAATGGATCTTTGGCTTTTTGTCTCTTTTGTTTTGAAAGTTTCATGTGTATGTATATCCTCTTCCAACACCTTAAAACATTATGGTTATTCAAACCACAAAAGGAACATGTAAATTTTCTCCAAATCTTATGTGAAGATTTACCATGTTTATCATAATAAAAAGAAACTTGATTAAAGGAAGATTTATACCTTGCACATTCACCTTTGTCACCTTCTTGAAGAGGTGAATTTGATGTGGTAGTGGCTCTCTTTGGAATACCAACAATGGTTTCAATGACCTTAGATATTTCAACATCCTCTTGTTTGCCATTTCCACTAGTTGCATGCTTACAAGCATATTCTTGAAAAGTGGGTACAAAACTTTTACATTCATCATGAACACAAACTTCACAAGCTTTAGGTAATGAATATGTAATGAAATTCCTTCTTGGAACACCTTCATGTGCCTCCTTGACTTTGGATCATTCTCCATCATGTTGTCCATAACCAAGACCCAAATACCTAGGCCTTTCCTCAACAACAATTGGCTCAACTATTCCTTGTGCATGTTTTCCTAACCCTTTACCTTCATAGCCCATCTTCATCAATAATTTGGACCCTATTCCTGTCGTGTGTCTTTCAAAAGCACCAAAACATTCATTTTGAAAGGAAATTGAAGATAAACTCGAATTGCATACCTCATTTTTATGCACATACTTGGATAGGGTTTCCTTGGCATTATGGAGTTGAATCTCCATCTCATGCATCTTTTCAAGAAGCTCTTGCTTATCCTCCTTCATGGACATCAAATCCTCTTGAAGTATAATGTTCTCCTTCCTATCTTCATTCATCTATTGCACCATATCTCTCAAGCTGATAAGCTCTTGCAACATCTCTAAATCAAAGAGTATTGCTAAGGAAGATGGATTAGAAACATCACTTGTTGAAGCTGCCATCACACTTGTAATGCATCAAAAAGATTCACAAATCTTCAAAACGTTTCTCAACAAAGAATCATCTCCCTTCTTCAGTGTACACACATAAACTTGCACACAGTTAAATATTCCTTGCACAAATACAAAACCAATAGCTAATTTTCTAGCTAACCTTGGCAAACCATCTCAGGGTTAAAATGAGCTAACAAGTGCTCTAAAACCAACTTGATCTGAATGTTGGGAAAATTTGTTAATGCTATTCAAGATCCCTCACCAGTGTTAAAAAAATGTGTTTAGGATCGTCTCAAATTAACCAAAATGTGAAGGATTATGTGTCAAGTATTGATCGTCTTCTATGAACAATTTATGAGATTAATTAGCTGTTTAAAACACATATACAACAAGTAAATTGCAGAGAAGTAAAACACAAAAAATCATAACACAAAGTTGATAAATGAGTTCATCCCTCCTGGGCTACATCTCCTTGGACCTGCTTCAATAGCTAGGCCCTCTTTGGATTAATGGTCAATTCTATGATTACATGCACCTTGTTACATGGAATTTACGTCTACGGATGAACACATTTTCCCTAGGTGGGTAGCTACACCTAGAACAATAGAAAGAAAGTAGTTTAACCTTTTCCTATAGTAGATAAAGATAGAGGAACTTGTTGTCTTTCGCTTCCTAAATCTCTTTTGAATCGTTCTCGTCACTCCCACTTGAACAAAATCCGCTCAAAAGGTACTTGCATCAAGAGAAATAGAAACAAGAAATGATCAAAGAATACATGAACTATCAACTATAAAATAATAGAATCGAATACATTGAAACACATAATGATCACATATATGAACAATCATATGAGAAAAGGAATAAGCTCTTTATTAATGTAGAAGGAAGAGTATCACCCAATACAGTTCAATCCTGTGCCACTCCTCCAGCTTCAGTTCAACCCTTGCCACATCAAAAGCTCAACACTCTAGTAGCATAACATTGCTTAACATAAAATCAATCCTCAAACCAACAGAATTTCCTTACAAACTTCAGATTCTAGCCCCTTGATCACTATGATGAGTGCTCAATTTATAGGAAATGGAGGTGTTTTTTTCATAAATGAGGGTATTGAATGGCTTTCCAATCTTGGAGTTAGTTTCCATGGAGCAAGGGATGAGAGGATAGGAGGTTAATGGATCCTTAGCCTATCCAATTTTGAGCTCATAGGAGGGGATAAGAGATGGGAACCTTCTAGAGTCATCTAGAATGAAGGAATATTCCTAGAACCCTATGCAAATTTCGCTCAATCTCGCCCAGCGTAGGCTAAAGAGGGTGTAAGTGCATTGCAGTGCAAGCCATAGTGGGCATCCCTGCTTTACAACGCATTGTCTCAAGGAATAGGCTGCGCTGGTGTCCCAAGGAGGCAATTCAGGAAGGCTTCAGGCCATGAAACTTTCATAGAAGGATGCATTCAATGAGTTGAATTCTCTAGGGCATGTAACAACTGAATTAGGATTTGATGAGCCCTAATAGTACTGATCTGAATGTCAGGAGCGATGTACCCAAATAGACCTGTAACCATTGCCCCCTAAAACATGAAGTTGAAAATGATAATGTCGAGTGATATGATTTACGATGTGACGAAGAGGAACTGAAGCAGACGATAACCTGCATCGATTAAAATACATTACATCATGATGTTTGATTTTTTCATGAATTTCTAAGGGAAGGCATACCCATACTCAACATATAAACTTTTCATTACATGTACATAGATAGTCCTCTACCGATATAGACCCATGATAGGATGACCATCCATGTAAAGCCATTGCACAGATGATTTAGTACTCTCCTAAAATCAAAGCCTGGATGGATGAAACTAGATCCGGGGTATTCTATCTTGTCCAATCGTTCACTCATGTATGAGTCTAACCATGTGAATATGTGATCTGAAGTTGAACATGGGAAGACACCGTCTGATTACCAGCCAATGATGTAAGCCGTTAACAGACGTGAGAGAGATTACCGATAATGATAATGATTCTCAAGGTACTGCAGTACATTCTGCATGGTGTGAATAGATGTTTTGATGTTGAACACCATACAAAGTCTTTTGGTCAAAGGTCAGTGATGTCAACCTGTCACCAGAAGCGAGAAACTTTCCATTGATGTATGCAAGCCCCAAGGTACTGGAAGGGTGTTTCTAAGTCAACTTCTTGGATAATGTGCTGATGTCGACAAGAAGCGACTCGTCATAGGAGGGCCTTGATGTATCCCACATCAACGACATGAAACGAGTGTAATGATTTTGGAGACAAAATTTGACTGATGACACAAGGTTCATGAATGGCGATCATGAAAATGAAGGTTTACGAGTATTGCAAAGGATGAATTTATAGAGTGACTTCTCTTAAACATGTCGGCGACACTGAATGAATTGGCAGCATTGACCCAAAATGAAAGTGATGGATGGTGTGATAGACCATAGGTATGATAACCATCAAGTAGATAACCCAACCCAAATAGTCACAGAGATGAAGTGAAAGTGTCATGTTCAAGAGCGACTTGCTACCATAAAGTGATTTATTCCTTTTCCCATTTTCCCCAATCATTGCTGACCAATACCTCTTTATTTTTTAACAAGCTTGAGGACGATAACATATGCTTGTAGTATAATTCCACCCTTCGGGTGAATCCATCTCTATGTGATGTTTTAATGAGCCTATCAAAGGTGAAACTCGGTCTTGTCATGATGGACAAGTTTGTCGCTATTTGATGTTTTAACGAGTTTAACGACAATGAGAACTTGATCCTTTGCATGTTTAGAGAGTTTGAAAAGGGACAAAAAGAAAACTCCACAAGTTCTTTTTTGTAAGTTTGTCTCTCAAGTCCGAAAAAGTGTAAAATAATATAAGAGAGAACCTATTGACCATGTTCGATCAACATATTCCTTTTTCGTAAATAATCTATCTTAGTTCGAAAAAGGGTTAAACTTATATTGAGTAGATGTCATTTCCAGTCCGTTTACGAGCTGAAAAGGACAAGCGCTTGACAATATTTTCATATTTTGAGAGTCTGAAAATAGCTTAAAGAGGACTCCACTTAGAGGAACGAGTGGTGTCTAGGATAGAAACTGGTTCCGATGATGTTGGAACTTCTCAAAACATGTTGATTTATGTGAGGAGGCTGGCTAATAAGACCACTCATTACAACTATTCCTCAAAAGGGTAAAACAACCAAGTGAAAGCGTATGATCGACCAAGTAGATAGTGACGATGGAAGGAGAAAAGCCAAGGCTCATTTGACAGAAGAGGCTAATAGAATGGAAATCACGAGGGTTAAAATGGAGATGGGTTCATTTTTACACAAACTTGAACCATAGGGAACTATGCTTGGATTTAGTTTCATGTTTACACAAGCTTGAAATGAAAAACTATGTTTGGATTCAATTTCATGTTTACACAAGCTTGAAATAAAAAACTATGCTTGATATTGGTTTACATGCCCCCATCATGATGACTCGATTCTAGGTGCATGTCCCCCAAGCTTCATTGCATTCACCTAAGTAGACTACTTGTGGCTATCCTGTGGATGGAATGAAGGTTCATTTATGAGATGAAGTGAAAGACTCGACTAGGATTTTATGAGATCTAATCAAACTCTCGAATTGGAATTTTGCTCGAGGGGACCTTGTTTCATTTTTTAATGAGCTTGACACAAGACAAGGAAATATGCTTAGATTCCTTGTTTCATTTTTTAACGAGCTTAACACAAGACAAGGAACTATGCTCTAGGACCTATTTCATTTTTTAATGAGGTTGACACAGTAAAAGAACTATCCTCATATTCCTTCTTTCATTTTTTAATGAGCTTGACACAAGACAAGGATGTTATGAAACCAGCTCACAAAAAGATAGAAAAGAGAGATCAATGCCTTAGAATTCAGCCTCTTCGAGGGGGCAACCTCCTTTACATTACACAAATGAACAATTCTTGTATGATTCAAATGAAAAACCTCCTTTCTATATATAGGAGTCTATGGAGTCACAATATAACCTAGCCGGCCTAACAATAATAATATAAAGCCACAAAAATAACAATAGAGGGATTCTATGGGGCACAGTAATAAAAATATGGGGACAATAGGGGCTCAACAATATTAATAAGGGATAAAACTACAATAGTAATGGGGTAATCACTAGTATTATAGGGACCTAACATGCCCCTCTCCTTCAAAAAAGTGTTGTCCTCAACGCTTGAGTAGTTCTGGATGCTTCTATATAAAATTCTCATCCTCTCATGTGGAATCTTCAGCAGATAAGTTCTTCCATTTGATGAGATACTTCGAAATTGATCGATTTCATAGCTGTCAAGTTCTTGTTTCTGTGACTGCTTCCGGTTCCAATATAATTTTTCCTTCCTCGTCAAGTTTTGGCAATATTGTTTGAATTGGGAGATTTTCGTCTATAACCTTCTTTAAACATGAAACATGGAAAACTGGGTGCACTCGAGACGCTGTAGGAAGCTCCAATTTGTATGCCATAGTACCAATCTTTTGCAACACCTTGTACGGACCATAATACTTTGGTGATAATTTATTATCCTTCTTAGCTTGCATGAGGGACATTTGTTTATATGGTTGTAGCCGTAAGAATACCCAATCACCTACATCAAAACTTCTTTCGCTGCGATGTTGATCTGACTATTGTTTCATTCTATTCTGTGCCAACACGAGGTTATCCTTTAAGAGTTGGAGGACTTGTTGTTGATGTTCGATGTGATGTTCCACTGCTTGAACCTTATAATTTTCTCTTAAATATGATGTGATGGATGGTGGCTAATATCCATAAAGTGCCATAAATGGGGTCATTTTTGTTGCTGTATGGAAGGAAGTGTTATACCACCATTCAGCCAGAGGCAACCATTTGAACCATTGTGTTTGTTTATCAGATACAAAGCAAAGAAGATATCCTTCCAAACATTTGTTTACTATCTCAGTTTGCTCATCAGATTGAGGATGATAAGATGAGCTATGAGCTAACTGAGTACCAAGACAAGAAAATAATTCTGTCCAAAAAGTTCCAGTGAAAATGGGATCTCTGTCACTTACAATAATCTTTGGGTTTCCATGTAGCTTTTGAATTGTTTCCATAAATGCAGTAGAAACTGTACTGGCTTTAAATGGATGTGATAATGCACAAAAGTGTGCATACTTGGTAAGTCTGTCAACTACCACCATGATGACACTCTTTCCCTCAGACTTGGGTAAACCTGTGATAAAATCCATTGAAACCTTTTCCCAACGTTGGCTTGGAATGGATAAAGGTTGTAATAGACCCGAGGTCTTAATTGTTTCAACTTTATTTTGTTGGCAAACCAAACATTCTGCCACAAACTTTTGAATATCCGATTTAAGGCCATCCCAAAAAAATTCCTTCTTAACCCTGTGGTAAGTTTTTAAAAATCCTGAGTGCCCTCCTAAGGGAGAAGTGTGTAATTCCATAAGAATTTTTTGTTTGAGTTGCGAATTCTTATAGAGGTATAAGTGATTTTTGTACCACAACAAATCATTTTGCCAGCTAAATGTATCAGATGTACTGGAATCTTGTTGTAACTTTCGAATAAGTGCCCATACTTCTTCATCATTCTTCCATTCCTCCCTTGCTTCGTTTATCCAATTTGGTTGGATAATAGAAATGGCGCACAACAATGCTTCCACATCCTCATCCTTTCTTGGGAGTGCATCTGCCATCACATTTTGCTTCCCTTTTTTGTAGATGATTTCAAAGTCATAACCCAACATCTTTGTGACCCACTTTTGTTGCTCTTCAGAGGATAATCTTTGTTCTAAAAGGTATTTAAGACTACCATGATCCGTTTTTACCTTGAAGTGTCTTCCCATTAGGTAGGGTCGCCATTTCTTAAGTGCATGTAGTATTGCCGACATTTCCTTCTCATAAATAGCTTTGTGTAAAAACTTTCCCTTGATTGGACGAATTTCAAAAGCAATGGGTCTTTCATCTTGCATTAAAACAGCACCAATTCCATTTCCTGAAGCATCACATTCCACAATAAAGGTTTTTGTGAAGTTCAATGTAGCTAAGACTGGTGCTTTGCGCATTGCCTCTTTAAGATGTTCAAAGGCCTTTGTTGCTTCTGGAGTCCATGAAAATGCATCTTTCTTCAATAATGTTGTTAGAGGTGCTGCTATTCTCCCATAATTCTTAACAAACTTGTGATAATACCCTGTCAACTCGAGAAATCCTTGCAGATGCTTTATGGATGTGGGGATTTTCCATTCCTTAATGGCTTTAATTTTGCTAGGGTCTACCTTAACTCCTTCATGAGATACAATATGACCCAGATATTCCACCTCTTGTACTCCAAAGAAACATTTGGATCTTTTTGCATATAATTGTTTCTCCTCCAATAGTTGTAGCACCCTGTCAACATGTTCAACATGATCCTTCCAAGACTTGCTGTAGATTAGTATATCATCAAAAAATACTAACACAAATTTTCTAAGGAAGGGTTTGAAAATGGAATTCATCGAACCTTAAAATGCAGAATGTGCATTAGTAAGGCCAAAAGGCATGACCAAAAATTCATAATGACCCTCATGAGTTCTAAATGCTGTTTTCGGAATGTCTTCAGTCTTCATTCTGATTTGATGATATCCTGAATGAAGATCCAACTTGGTGAAGTAAATTGATCCATGCAATTCATCTAGTAATTCATCAATGACAGGAATTGGAAACTTGTCTTTAATAGTGAGCTTGTTGAGCTACCTATAATCCAGACACATGCGCCATGATCCATCCTTCTTGTGCACCAATACTACTGGAGCAGAGAAAGAACTTTGACTAGGTTGAATTATCCCAGCCTCTAGCATTTCTGCAACCATACGTTCAATTTTATTCTTTTGGGCATAGGGATATCTGTACGGCCTGATGTTTCGAGGAACACTTCCTGGAATCAGATGAATAGCATGATCATGATCACAAATAGGTGGGAGACCTTTGGGATTCTCAAATACCTTGGAATTATTGTCCAAGACTTTTTGGAGATCTGGAGAAATAGATGATTCCGATGTGGAAACATCTAGCGAACATAATTGAGCAATTACACCTCTTTGTTCCTTTTTTAGAATCTTTGTCATACCGTTAGAGTTGATTATCTTTCCTGGTTTCCCTGCAATACCCCTTAATTCAACTTCCTTTCCTTCGGCAAAAAAATTCATGAAAAGTTCTTGAAAATTAAAAGCTATTGTACCCAAGGATTGTAGCCATTGGACTCCTAGTACAACATCAGCACCTCCCATTGGAATGGAAAGCATTGGGCTAGTCAATACATATTCTCCCATGGATAGCTTGATATTATGGCACTTTCCAGAGCAATTTATCATTCCTCCATTTGCAATCATCACTTGACACTCTGATGCTGGATATAGGAAGCAATTCAATTCTTTTGCTACCTTAAAATGAATAAAATTGTGGGTACTTCCTGAATCAATCAACACTATTACATTTTTCTTCTTGATTTGTCCTTCTATCTTGATGGTTTGAGGAGTGGTAATTCCAGCCAATGCATTACAAGATATGGTCAGATTCATTTATTCTTTATCTAGGCTTTGTTCCTAGAGTATATCCTCTTCCTTTGACCTTTCTTGCTCCTTTTCATCTTCCTCTTCACAATCTATGTAGAATAATTTCTTCTCAACACACTTATGACCTTTAGTGTATTTGCTATCACAACTGTAACAAAGCCTTTTTGCTCTTTTTTCTTCCAATTGTTGTGGTGTCAATGTTATAGGTTGTGGAAGGCTAGGGGTAACAACACTTCCATCTTTATAGTTGTGACTGGTATGCTTCCTGGTTGCCATAATTTTGCTTTCCATTTTTCTTGCTAACCTGAATGCCTTCTCTAATGAATCAGGTTCCCAAAGGCGACAATCATGCTGGATATTATCCTTTAAAGTCCCTATGAACACATCAATCCTATGCTCCTCTGGAATATTTTTTACCCTTATGTTCAATTTTTGGAACTCCTCAATATGCTCCATTATTGAACCCTTTTGTTTGAGACTTATCAATTGGCTAAAAAAAGTGTTTCTTTTTGTATCCTCATAATGTGTTGTCAATTCTTCCGTAGAAATTACCCAAGCGATAATTTGTTTACGAGAGAAAAGCCATTGATACCATACAAACTGATTTGGTTCCAAATATAAAGTTGCAATACGTACCTTTTGTGTGTTTTAGACATTATTGAGATCGAAAAATTGCTCCATCTGTAATATCCAATGCTGTGGGATCCTTGCCATCAAACTTCCTCATATCGATTTTTGGAATATGGTGGGTCTTCGATCCAACATTAGAGTCTATGGAATCATGATTAACATTTTTTTTGTTCTCATCATGAGTTTCCTTTACTACCCTTTCACCATTAGTGACCATTTCTTGTAGCAACTTATTCATATTTATCTTCAATTCTTCCATCTTATCATCCATGCCATCCATTTTAGCGTCCATGCCATTCATCTTAGCTTCCATGCCATCCATTTTAGCTTCTACACCTTTATTTAAACAATCCATCTTAGCTTCTACACTTTTCTTTAAACCATCCATCTTAGCTTCTACATCGTTCATCTTAGATTCTGTTACTTTTTGTGCAAGTGACACTTGTTGCACTTGGTCTCGTAATTTTGATATATCATGTTGCATTTCTTCCTCTTCTTCATGAGTCATGCTAGAGCTTTTAGGTTGCTTACTAGGTGTTTTCATTTTCTTTCCTTGGGGCATCAAATACAGATAATAATGCTTTACTATGGCCTCCCTCAAGCTAATTTTTCAAACCAAGCTTAAGCAAAAAAAAAAAAAAAAACTACACACCTTTTTTCACTTTGTAGGAGCTTGATATTGAATCTGATGTATCTCTGTAATTTCAGATCATCCAGTTCTAAAATTGTGACCTGTAGTAGCCCTCTGCGTCCTCTTTCCAATGCCACTAGTCTGATCCAAATTGGATTCTCCAAGAAAGAGTTATGCACAATCTCCCAAAATGACCTGATTATAGACCTTTCCAGAAGAGTGAACTTGTATGAAGTGCCACGTGTCACTGTTTCAACCTATGACACTGAAAAATATATACAAAATACTACAGTCCGTCCTCTTTCTGTACCTTCTTACAAAATTTCAATCCGATGCTCAGAGAGAAAGTTATGACGATTTTCCCTAGGTCCCCTGTTTGGAATGTAATTCAGGAGTCTGCAAAAAGACCAACTTCCTTAGATCATATCCCGCAAATATAGCGTGAAAAGCTCTGAAATTCGGACACTAGGTTTAGTGTGATTTTGTCTAAAATGGGTTTTTTTTTTTTCGCTTCTAAAACATCACAGGAAAAAAGTTATAGCGAAAATTCCATGATGACCTATTTGGAGCAGTGAAACCTTAGAATCCGAATCTCTGATACCAAATGTTATGAAACCAGCTGACAAAAAGATAGAAAGGAGAGATCAACGCCTTATAATTCAGCCTCTTCGAGGGGGAAACCTCCTTTACATTACACAAATGAACAATTCTTGGATGATTCAAATGACAAAACCTCCTTTCTATATATAGGAGTCTATGGAGTCACAATATAACCCAGCCGACCTAACAATAATAATATAAAGCCACAAAAATAACAATAGAGGGATTCTATGGGGCACAGTAATAAAAATATGGGGACAATAGGGGCTCAACAATATTAATAAGAGATACAAATACAATAGTAATGGGGTAATCACTAGTATTATAGGGACATAACAAAGGAACTATGCTCATATTCCTTGTTTCATTTTTTTAACGAGGTTGACGCAAGACCAAGAACTATCATCATGGACCTGTTTCATTTCTTAATGAGGTTGACACAAGACTAGGAACTATCCTCATATTCCTTGTTTCATTTTTTAATGAGCTTGACACAAGACAAGGAACTATGCTCATGGACCTATTTCATTTCTTAATGAGGTTGACACAAGACCAGGAACTATCCTCATATTCCTTGTTTCATTTTTTAACGAGCTTGACACAAGACTGTTGGGTTGTGTTATTCTTTCCACGACTAGCCTACATAGTGAATCGAGGGGTTAGAGGGGGGCGGGTAGCCCCCCTTACGCTGCCCCAGGAAATTTTTTTTTGGACCCTATATTAGGTTGGGCAGACCTACCTATGGTTTTGTGCATGATTTTTGCACATGGTTTTGGACGCGATGGTTTTCGGTCCATGGTATTGGATGCTTCGGCATGTATAAATATGTGTTGTAACATTGAAAGGAATATAATGAAAAATCAATCTGGTAGTCCTAGTTTTGGGATCCAGGGGAAAATCTCTGTGTATATGTGTTTTATGTGTTATGCTCTCACATTGTTTATTTTCTGTGTTTCATAATTCACATGCAAGTAATTTCTATACGGGGTTAAAACCTACATTTGGTATCGGAGCTGTTTTGGCTTCAAGGGGATGCCTTTGTTGTTGAGGGGTTTCACTCGGGCCTGTGGTAGACCCTGTTCAGTGGAAGATCCGCGAGATCGATTCTGGTGGTGAAAGAAGATGGCGAGCAGTGGAAAGATAGAGATCGAGAAATTTAATGGTCAGAGTTTTGAGTTGTGGAAACTCAAGATGGAGGATCTGTTGGTGGATAAAGATCAGTGGATCGCGGTAGATCTGGGTACTAAACCAATGGGAGTGTTTGATGAAGAATGGAAGAAGTTGGATCAGAAGGCGAAGAGCACAATACGATTGTGTGTCTTAGATTCAGTATTGTTGAATGTATCAGGGGAAGCTACGACGAAGGCTTTGTGGGACAAGTTAGAGACTTTGTACTAATCTAAGTCTCTGGTGAATAAACTGTTCCTACAGAAAAAGCTGTATAACCTGAGGATGAAAGATGGAGACTCGGTGACAGAGCATCTGAATGCGTTTAATACTGTGGTAAGTCAGTTATCGTCTGTTGATATCAAAATTTTAGATGAAGATAAGTGCATTAGTTTGTTGTGTTCTCTACCAGATTCGTGGGATAGTCTGGTTATTGCAATAGGTAGCAATGCAACTGCTTTGTAGTTTGATGAAATAGTCTCATCCTTGCTGATAGAGGAGATGAGACGAAAAAATATGGAGAGCCAGAATGGTGATGCCATGTCTGTACGAGGACGGTCCCAGAATAGAAACAAAAATAAGTCGTCGAGTGGGAGATCTAAATCTCCAGGAAAACCTATAAAGGTGGTGTGCTGGAAATGTGGAAAGGAAGGGCACTACAAAAGGGACTGTAAATCTAAAGCTCCTGACAAAGGAAAGGGATCTGATGATGCTCCTTCTGCAAAGGCAAAAACCACCTCAGATGAAGGTGGGGATGTGTACTTGGCTTCTTCAAGTACACATGTAGATCATGAGGCATGGTTGATTGACTCAGGTGCATCCTTTCACTTCACTCCCCATAGAGAGTGGTTTTACGAGTATGAGAAATACGATGGTGGTGATGTCTTCTTAGGAGATGATAGGAAGGCTAGAATCGTTGGTCGCAGAAAAGTAAAGTTGAATTTGCAAGGTGGAAGGGTTAGAACACTTTCGGGTATTCTACATATTCCTACATTGGCCAGAAATCTGATTTCTGTAAGAAAGCTGGATGATGCAGGTGTTAAAACAATGTTTGAGAAGGATACCTGCAAGATGGTTCAGGGAGCACTGGTATTGATGCGGGGAGTTCAAATTGGAACTCTGTACAAGCTGCAAGGTAGCATTGTTGTTGATGGGTGCAACCGTTTTGTGGTTCCTGAAAGTGGAGTAGAAAATCTAGTGGTCTCTGGAGAGAAGACCATGTTGTGGCATCAAAGGCTTGGACATATTGGAGAGAAGGGCCTTCGAATACTTCATGGTAAAGGTATGGTAGAAGGTACGAGTAGTATCTCTCTGGATTTTGATTTATGTGAAAATTGTGTATATGGGAAGAAGAATCGGGTGAGTTTCCCCTCTGGTGGTAAGAGGGCGAAACATATATTAGAGCTTGTGCACAGTGATGTGTTTGGACCTGTGAAGGTTCCATCACTGGGTAAGTCTGTGTACTATGTATCATTTATAGATGACTTCTCAAGGAATACATGGATATGTTTCCTTAAGAAGAAACCTCAAGTCTTTGACAGGTTTAAAGAATTTAAGGCTCTGGTGGAAAACCAGACAAAGGAGAAGATAAAGGTGCCAAGGACAGATCACAGTGGAGAGTTTTGTAGTAAGGAATTTGAAGAATTCTGTAAGAAGTGTGGTATATGTAGGTTTTAATACCGTACAGAAATTACCTGCATACGAATTCTAAAACACATAAAATAAACAATGCGAGAGCATAACACATAAAACACATATACACAGAGATTTTCCCTTGGATCCCAAAACCGGGACTACCAGCTTGATTTTTCATTATGTTCCTTTCAATGTTATAATACATATTTATACATGTTGAAGCATCGAATACCATGGACCGAAAACCATCGTGTCCAATACCATGGACCGAAAAACCATTGCGTCCAAAAAACGTGTGCGAAAATCATGCACAAAACCATAGGTGGGTCCGCCCAACCTAACATAGGGTCCAAAACCAAAATTTTCCGGGGCGTTGCCTCGGACCCCATAAAGTGGGGTTACGGGTACCCCTCAAACCCCCTGTTAACTACGTGGAAAGAATATAACACAACCCAACATTATAGCACTGTAGAAGACTACTCCATATACACCTCAACAAAATGGAGTTGTAGAAAGAATGAACAAGACGTTGATGGAAAGGGAAAGAAGCATGCTCAGTGGTGCCGGGTTAAAACATGAATTCTGGGCAGAGGCGGTGGAGACAACATGTTACCTGGTCAATAGATCACCTTCATCAACGTTGAAGGATAAGACTCCACAAGAGGTATGGACTGGTAAGAAACCCTCTCTTTCACATTTGAGGGTATTTGGATGTGATGCATATGTACATGTTCCAAAGGAGAAACGAACCAAGTTGGATAGTAAATCTGAAAAGTGCATCTTTATTGGGTATAAGGATGGTTTAAAGGGTTATAAGCTTTGGAACCTAGTAACAAGGAAGGTTGTGTACAACTGAGATGTGGTGTTCAGAGAGGTGAAAGATGTTATTAAACATGAAGTCCAACCAAAGGAACCTGAGAAGATAGAGTTTGAGCTAAAGGAGGAAGAATCAGACTCTACAACAGAGGAGGAATTAGAAGATGAAGAGCCCCAAACTCCAGGTGTGAGAAGATCGGTTCGAGAAAGAAGGCAACCAGAAATGTTATAGATCTAACCCAGAAATATATGATAATAGAAATAAACCCAAGAAATAACAAGATTTGAACAGATAGAATTGCTTCTTTATTGATCAAACCCTTAAGGTAGGGCAACACCATACATTCACTCCTTAAGGAAGGAGAACACTCCACAAGCCATATGCCTGTTCATACAATAATCCTTGACATCTCTCAATGGGGAGTCTCTAGCCTATATATAGGCCTCATACATACAATACCATGGGTCATTACCATGGTTCCCTCAATACCATCTATCTAATACCATGGGCTTATTACATTATTGCTAACTACTTGTGGTCCCTTACATGATACGGGTTAACCACCTTATTTATTACTATGGCCCATCCCATTATTACATTATTCCCTTGGGTACCTCCCTTTGTACCCCATATTATTCCCCCTAGGTATACTACATTCCACCCCCCTTAACATGTTTTGTCCCCGAAACATGGGAAGAACACAAATAATAAGATCTACTCAAAAGAGTAGTCCACTAGTACCATGCATGTGCATCTAGCCATCCTAGAGAAAGTTGAGATTTCGATCTAGTTGGTGCCTCACTCGCTTGAGATGGAGGTTGACCCTGGTGGCTCTTCTGTGTTGATGCATAGTAGGTGGATCGTCACCCCTCTCTATCTCTCATGCAGGGGTTGTTGTCCCTGTGGTTAATTCTTTGCCATCTTGTTGGTTGTTTTCTTGCAGGGTGATGTGGGTGGTGATATGCTGAAGTGTTAACCAACAATGTATCTTTCTTTAATTCACCACCTAATGGAGCCTAATTGGTATCTGGTACATGTTGTGGTGCCTGTTGTTGTTTCTTATCTTCCAATATTACTTCAACCACTGAGTCCTCATCTGATGTATTAGTACTTGTAACAGTTTCTGCTTCAACCTCCTTGGAATCTACCTGTTTTTCTTGTACCTGGTTTGATGTTTGTGTTTGGTTATCGACCATCAAAGGCTCATCATCTGATGTGTAAGTGTCATTAGAGCTTTGTGCTTCTGCCTCCATAGTCTCTGCTTGGGTCTTAATAGAAATATCCTGCAATGTAATTTTCTTCTTTTATACCAGAGCTTCAGGAATTTCTTTTGCACATTAATATTGACAGTAGTCCATAGATTCCATCCAAGGATATCCCAAAACAACATCCATGTTATCCATATCTGAAGTATAAAAGTCACAATGCAACACATACTTATCCATAGAAGGCTTCAAATCTTTATAAACTTGAACATCCTCATTATCAACGTGTATGTTTTCAATGTGTTTTGCTGGAACTTACAATTTTTTTGCCAAATTAACATTGATAAAATTATGCTTGCAACTAGGATTTATAGACACAACGATCTTCTCCTTCTGAATCAATCCATGAACCTGCAATAAGGAGATACTAGCAGAAAATAACCCTTTAGGTTTCTTGGTTTCCTTCTTTCCTGTACCAATAAAATCTTTGCTAGGTTTTGTGGTTTTCTCCTTTCTAGTATGAGACCATTCATCCAAAAGTAGTTCTTCTATTACATCAGCGCTACATAACCTCAGAAACTCACTGTCAAGTGATTGCCACCATATAGTGGCGTCATTTCTGAAATAAGACCCTATTTTGTCCTTCCAACACCCTGGACGGTCCAACTTATGATATGCTATAAAATTTTCAATAGAAGTCCAATCATCTTGTCCTTTAAAAAACTTACTGTTATAAGCCATGAAGAGGGTTTGTAAAACAAATCGCTTACTTGGCGAAAATTTGAAATGGCCACTGTCAAGCAATAAAAAGGGTTGTTTTTACCTCTATTTACCCTACATTAATTGTCAATCCAGGAACGATTTGTTATTTCAAAGAGTGTACTTATTTTGAGGCAGTCATTTGTCAGAGTAATGCTAGTAGTATAGTGTTCTCAATACAAGAGTAAATGGATGCTTGGAATGAAATTTATTTGCAAAAAATAAACCTAGGACTCAAATCATGCATTCAGAAAATTCATCAGTCAAGGGTACAGTAACAATAACTCTTCCCTTTGTAAACTGATACAATCAAAAAGGCACTCAAAGGAAGGATCGTCAAACTGGGAACTAGACAGCGTATGTCGATGTTCACTACAGTCTCAGACCTTCTGCACACCAAAGCAATGATAATCTTCAATTGACAGGAAATAGAACAACAACTATCTCTATTTAATAGGATTGAACAACAAACCCTTAATCTACGGAAATGAATGCAGCAATAATTATAATCTACAGAAATTAAGTAACAGCTTTCGAATTGAACAACAAACAGAAATGGAACAGCAGACTATTAGAAATAAAGTATAGAACAACAACTTGGATCTGAATGTACAGCAACTCAAGTTAAACACGCAACACACTTAACATCAAAAGGAACAGTAATCTGAGCTTCGATACAATACGCATGAATCACAGCTATAAAGTAACAATAATTATAACGGAACAACAGTTGTAATGAAACAACAATTCCGAATGAACAATAGTCACAATTTAAGAATAAATCATACGGTAGTACTGATTTAGGAACATACAACGCAGTTGAACTATAATTGAATGGCAATCTGTAAGGAACAACAGTGTTATATCAATTGTCAAAAGGAACAACAATGCGATACAACGTTAGAACGATAACATAGCATTCCTGTTACAGATAACAATAGTATTTAACCAAGTATATATAACAGAGCTGATATGTAAAACAGTAAAGCACATCAGATTACTGAATAGAGTAAATGAAAGAAATCAAACCACACATGAATCAGAAATATGATACAGGAGCAAGTGATCCACCAGGGCCGGGCCCTTAGCCTCCAGGGACACACCACTTGAAATTACTCCAGAATCAAAGATGGAACGATAACCAGATTTATATTAAAACATCAAAACAGAGTTACAGTGGATCGATCTTCAACGAGAATCGATGATCAAAGTTTCAAATACAAATAAAAGTTACATAAAATAACAACCAGTCCCCCTTTGGCTAGCAGTGCTGCCTCTTCTTATAACAGCCGAGCGGCGATACCAACAATATAGAGAATTGTTAAGATAGTGATCCCTCAGGATCTAAGGATCCTGAGGGATTCCCTAAGCTGTTAATTTGAAGCTATCCTTCTGTTTTGTTGCGCTGATTGGAGATTTCCTTTTCCTTTTTTTGGCTGTTACGCTCCAATTTGGATCGCCTTGTTTGAATGCGATTCCCTACTGAAGGGACAACAGTTACCTTGGTCTTGTTCTTTCTTTTGAGACTACGGTCTTCTGTTTTCTCCTTTTTCTGCATAGAAAAGGGTAATTATTAGTTATTCCATATTACATATAAATCTTCTAGATTCTATCATATTCTTGTGTCATATGTCTAGCTCATGATGTGAAAAGGATGTGAGTTTTGAAGAAAAGATAACAAAGTAAATGAAAATAACATAGTTCTCCAGTGCCCAACACACCCTCCTGCTGACCCTTTTTCATGCCCTCAGGAAAAAATTGTATTTGACATGCAAGGCGGTGAGAGAGTAGGCGGGAGACGGGATCTCATGAGGTCGTCTACAACCATGATGCCTAGCTAGGTGTTCAAAAAGATGCCTTGTCTGACCCTCAGGCATTTCATACAAGGCTTGGTATCCAGGTGCAGGGTGCTAGATAACCGGACTGCGGAATCTATAACCTAACCAAGATGGCCCTTCCCTCAAAATAAGATCACCGTAGAGGCTCAAATGATCAACAACTAACTTAAAGTTCTCATAATTAAATGGTTCCCTGAGTTGGATATTCTGATTAGAAGTCTCCTCATTAGATACCTCAGCACTTTTCTCCTATGAAGCAAGAGACCTCAGCCCAAGTTAGATAGCCAGCTATTTGACCATACCTATACTTACTTATGCATACATATAGAGCTCCCACATTAGGTGATTATGGTAAAACCCGAAAGGAACACAAACCGATCAAACCTACAATAGATATTTGACCTTATAAGCATCTACTAGGTTAGACCAGAGTTTCAAAGTTTTGCACCGATATCGAAATTTAGCAGCTGCAATGGCAAGGCCTTTGATGGTAAAAAAGTATTCTATCCCTTGCCGATTGATTGCTGTATGAATGGGTCCTAATGCTTCAATAATTCCTGGAGTCCTCATGAGGTTCCTATGTTTATTCCATAACTGCAATGGATCTCTAGGCTCAGCTCTTACCCATAATTCTAATCCATTTTCTTGTCTTTGGAAGGCATTATATGCCTTAAGCCATTTTATTTGATTAACTCCAAATGAAATGAATGCCTGCAGTTGGATATCCCCAATGAAAGGGCCGGGGTTCTACTCTGTTTCTTGGTATAACACAAGGTTGTGCAAATAGAACTCGCATAATAATTTATGAACCTTTACCCCATAATGCTTACAACAATTTATGAAATTGTCAACAGTATTTATTTCTATCGGGGCTCCTACTTTAACAACTTTAATTTTCAATTGCAAATATTGTTCCATTAAAAACAAGGCATAATTCTTAGCAGGCACTCTACATGCTAGGACGTCGGTGTATAAAGAGCATAAGGTATCCATTTGTTTGATAACTACATCTAGCCTATGAGTTACCTTTGCGACTCTTTCTTCTTCCCTTCGCCATCATTCAAAAGCCCGACTTTCAGATAAATCGACATTCCTTAGCTGCTGTTGTAATTCTTCATACTTTTTGCGAGAGACAGTTTGTTTTGTAAGTTTTTCCACTGCTTGCTGGGCTTGCATCAAACTCTCTCGTAGGGTTACTGTCCTCGGATTACTATCCCACATAGTAGTTGTAAGCGGGAGGTTCACTTGAATCTTCTTATTCCGTCATTTCGTAATTATGGTTCGAATTTCCTCAGAGGACTGTGCCTCTGTCTGAATTTCTTTGTCACAGGCCGTTATGTCATCTGTTTGTACTTCAACATGGGCAACAACCGAATGCTGTTCCTTTTGGTTTTGAACAACAGGCTGGACTTGAGTCCTCCTGATCTTTTTCTTGAGAGGTTTCGCTGGGGTGGTTGCATGTCTTACCACCAAAGTCCTCTATGCTCTCTTCCCCATCTTCAGAATCCTGATTTGTTGTCGAAGTTGCGCAATTACATTAAGCAGTCGTTGTTGTTCCTTCCGTAATTTTTTGATTTCTTCCATTTTATTCGGAAGGAACGACCATTCGCGCACTCGGGCCTGGACTTTCTTCTTGACCAATTTCTTGATTTTTCTCTTGGGGTACTTCCTCATTATTCTGCTGATCGGGTTGTTCGGGGGTAGAAACCCTAGCTTGCTCTGCAATTTCCTGGGTAACCTCTTCTTCCCCCCTCTCTTCTTCATAGACTTCTTTTGGTGTATTCTGACTTGGAACAAATTGTTCCTCTTCTTCATCTTCATCATTTTCCTCTCTAGATGCACTTTCATCATGGCTGGAGTGATTTTCTTCTTCTTCTTCCTCGTTGCATAACTCTTCAGATGCACTCTTATCACGAACAGAGTGCTCTTGTGGCTCTTCCTCCGTGTGGAGGTTTAGTGGGCTGAGAGGTTGAGTATATTCTCCCATGTTGGCCAAAATCTGGGCCAATTCATCCTCTCGTAACGGATTTTGCAATAGGCTTTCCTCACGTTGCTCTGTTTCTTCTTCAGCCTGACCAGATTGTTCAGTCTCTTCCTCTGTTTCTCCCTCATCATTCAATTCTCTTTCGTTCTCTTCTCCTTCCAATTGCGGGGGTTGCTCATCCCCTGAATCAAATATTTCCACTAGTTGACTGGTGTTCCCTTGGGAATTTTCTAACCTCCCTCTAATCCATGCCAATCTGATGGATTTCCTCCGTTTCAATGGTCTATTTGACGTGCTTGCAGTATGCTTTCGTTTGGGGGCTGGTAAAGCCAGTCCCCCGTTTATTGTAAAACTTAGTTCTTCCCAGCTGATTTGTTGCTGAGTGAGACTATAGCTAACTATTAGTCGTATCATCCCATGGTGACTTACTACCGATTCTACGTGTCGTGATTTTTTCATGCTTCGGGCAACATCATGTAGTAGAGAATTTAAAAATGTAGGAAAATTCACAGAGCATTTCTGTTTTAATATGACTAAAAGTTTAAGGTGTCGTGGTCTTACCACGTCTTTCCTGCCTTCACAGGTGATGTAGCTCTGGATGACTCTTGCCAATTCTGCCCACGGTTCTCCCAAGGCTGCTGGTAGAACTCCTTTTCCACTTTGAGTCAGGTTCTGACCTTCATCTTGGAATATTTTGATGGCATCTCGCAACCTTACTTTCTTCAGAGTCCACACAGATCTAGTGGTTGGCAGTCCTGAAACTTCTGCAATTATGTCGTCAATGACTGCTATCTGTCTCCCCCTTACCGTGGAGTGATATTCTTGCAGGTTCTGCAAAAATTCAATTGCCACGGTCTCGTTGGATTGTTGTAGACGATTGAGATAAGCTATCCATCCTGCCCTTGTTATAATTTCCCGTGTGGCATCAGAGATTGTCAACACTTGTGGTTCTCTACGAATTGATCTTCCTCCCATGCTTAGGAAATTTTAAAAACACAGAGACTGCAATGGAACAACAGGCTGTTCAAGATGTTAGAAACCACAGAGAAAATGATGGAACAACAAGCTCATTTAGAGTTCAAATTATGGCTAATTGTGGCAAAGCATAACACGGAAATAATTTTGAAACAGCAAGCCATGCAAGTTGGAAAACGATATACTGTTAGGCCTTGCTATTCCCAAGTAAAAGTTCTCCAAATGAAAAACTGACACGTATGTTGGTGAATTATGAGGTCACCTACTCCCCCCTGCAATGTGATAGGCTGTCCTCGGCCGTCAAATGAGGGATCAGTGTGCTGGACTGACATAATATAGAGTCGGAAAGGAACAACGTATACCGAGATGCCATGTTTACAAGAACAAGAGGATTACCAAAATCGAGGTATATCATAAAATCGCTTAATAAATAAGAGAATATCATGATGTGATGCGAGATTTGGAGGATAGGACAAGTGACATGCGCAAAAAGTTCAGTGCAGTCATGATCAACTTTTTCCGTCATGATTGATTATAATAGATTTCATGTATTAGCGGTTCGAAAGAATTATGTTCATAATCTTTTTTGACCCATTACAAAGGTAGAAGAAGGGATTCATAAGTGCTATTGGTGTATAAAGAATGTGACCTCAATACCATCAACAGAGCTCTGTTGCCCACAGGTGTCCATAACCTTGACAGAGTTGTTTATTTCACCCATGGAACCATGATCCTTTGTGTATGCTTAGGAAAGTGTTGTGGAATGTCAGAATGGAGGCCATTATGTTGGCTTGGTAACCAGATAAATCATAATGCCATTCACTAGGAAGGAGTGAAAGGTGGGCAGGCCGGCTCGTGATGAGACCTCCTGTTCCAAGGACTTTTTTATTTTCCTAATGTGCCTCTTGGATCATATCCCTGGTTTGGTGGCCATAGTGGGAATGCCACTTCACTTTCTTCCTTATGATCATGGTAGGCTGGCTCCCAATGAGACCCCCTATCCTTCATTGACAAACCATGTTAGCAAATTATATAAACATTTTTCTTTTTATTACTTTTTCTTTTTATAGAGTACTTTCTCTATTTATACACAAAGGGTGGTTCAACACTCCTTAAGAGTAGGGATGGTGGAAGAAGTCTTAACATCTCAATAGAAAAATATGCCCTTCATTCTTATTCTTAATAGTGATCAAAGAGGATTATGAGATTTTAGAAGGAACCATCATGATAAAGATAACCAACCATATCGGTATTAGTAGAACAGTGACAGCAAGATAATCAATAGTTGTGTCCTTTCCTCTTTTCTCTTATCAATTCAGAGCAAATTCTTGTAAAGATAGCGACTTTTTATGTAATTTGGTGATTTCAACATCTTTTAGTTCTCATATTCATTGCATAAGTGTATAGCTGTGTTTCAGAAGTGATCCGAATGATAGAACACACACACAAGAAAAGAAAAAGATAAAACAAGTGCTATGTACAAAATCGCAAGCAAAAAGGAAGAAAAACTCTTAACTGTTGTGCACTAAGAAGAATATCAGCAAAGAAAACAAGCATGAGCGAAATAATGCAAAAATTTCGTGTTTTCAAAAAAGGAACAACGGAAATCGCAAGTGCTATTTCTTCGCAAAAAGGAACAGCAGAAGACAAAACATGCTGTTCAGAACAAAAATGCTGTTCCTTCGAGAAAAGGAACAACAGAAAATAAGAATGCTGTTCCTGCAGAAAAAGGAACAACATAAACAAAAATGTGCTTTGCAGAATAAAAAATGTTGTTCTTTCGAGAAAAGGAACAACAGAAAATGAGAATGTTGTTCCTTCGGAAGAAGGAACAACAGTGACAAAAATGTGCCGTTCCTTCGGGAAAAGGAATAGTAGAGACAAAAATGCTGTTCCTTCGGAAAAAGGAACAACAGAAACGAAAATGCTGTTCCTTTCGAAAAAGGAACAACAAAAAAATGCAAGTGCTGTTCCTTCCGAAGAGGAATAACAAAACAGTGGAAATGCTGTTCCTTTTAAAAGGAACAGTAGTAGTGCAAATGTGCTGTTCCTTTAAAAAAAAGGAACAATAGAATGTTGAAAATGCTGTTCCTTTCGGAAGAAATAACAAAGTGCAGAAGTGCCGTTCCTATAAAAGGAACAGCAAAATGGTGAAAATGCTGTTCGTTTCGAAAGGAACATCAAAGTGAAAATGTTATACAACTACAAGAAAAAAAATATATACGAAACAAATGAATTATGTACAGTGTATAAGAGTAGTCGAATTACTTAACCAAAGGTGAGGAATATTTCTCTTCCTCAACCAGAATCTGCATGTCGGAGTCTTCACAGAGTTGCTGGTAGAAGGATTCCCGAGTAAGTGGTTTGTGGTATAATCGAACTCGGTGGCCGTTTGCCTTAAAGGTATGTCCGGATCCATCAATGGTGGTTAGAGTAATGGTGCCATTATCATGTACCTTCTGGATTTCGTATGGTCCCAGCCAGCGAGTCTGAAGTTTCCCGGGGAAATCCTGGAACCTAGAGTCATATAGGAGCGCCCAATCTCCTTCGCGGAAGACTTTCTTTTTAATGAGGGCGTCATGCCATTTGGCTCGTTGTTGTTGTATTAACGCAGTATGTTGAAGGGTAGAGAGCCTGATTTCATCTAGCTCATTGATCTATTAGTCTGAGCCTCGTCTAAATCTAGACCAACCTCTTATGCTGTTCGTAATGTTTGTATTTCAAATTCTATCGGAAAGATGGGTTCCTTTCCAAAGACTAGATGGTATGGTGAATAACCAGTAGTACTTCTCCATGTTGTTCCGTATGCCCACAATGCTTCTGGAAGTCTTGCAGCCCAATTGCGTTTGTGTGACGCAATGGTTTTTGTGAGTATTGCTTCTATTATTTTGTTCGTGCTTTCTACTTGACTATTTGCTTGTGGGTGGTATGGAGTAGTAATTTTATGCTGGATATGATAGTTTTTTAGTGTTGCAGCAATCTTGTTACCAGCAAACTGTGGTCCACCATCTGTAATTATATCTCTTGGGAGGCCATATCGCACAAATATGTGGAACAGGAACTGAATAACATAGTCCTCTATAGCTCTCAGTAATGCCTCTGGTTCAACCCATTCGGTGACATATTTTGTTGCTACCAGAATGTATGTTTTTTGATTTGATGATGGGTTGATTGGATCGACAAAATCAAGCGCCCATCATTCAAATGGTTCAATAACTAGCTGTGGGTTCAGGGGCATTTCATCAGCCTGTCCAGGGCATCCTGCTCTTTGGAAGCTGTCACAAGCTTGAATGAACTTCTTTGCATCTTTGAAGATCGTGGGCCAATAATACCCTGTTTGTAGCACCTTGTGTCCAGTTCTTCGATCGGCAAAATGTTCGCCACACGGTCTGTCGTGACAAGCTTTCAAAATGTCAAAAATTTCGTCTTCGTGGATGCATCTTCTGATGTGCATATCTGCCCCTGTATGAAACAAGTAGTCCCCAATCCAAGAAAATCGAGTACTACGCTGGACAATCTGCTTTCGTTCATTGGGGGTCAGATGTTTTGGTAATTTGCCTATTGCTAAATAATTTGCAACATCAGCGTACCAAGGTGTTTTAACAATAATAGTGAACAAATGTTCATCTGGGAATTGATCCTCAACCACTGTTGCATCCACTGGTTTTGGCATTCGCGAGAGAAAATCAGCTACATGATTTTCTTTTCCCGGTCGGTCCTTTATTGTGATATCGAATTCCTGTAATAAAATCAGCCATCTTGTTACTCTACCGTTTGTGATTGGTTTATTTGAAAAATATTTTATGGTAGAGTGATCTGTATATAAAATGACAGGATATCCAGTGACAATGCCTAAATTTGTTGATGGCATGTATTACAGCTGAAAATTCCTTTTCAGTCACAGTATAGTTCAACTTAGCAGGCGAAATTTTTTTGCTAATATAATAAATTGCATATGGTTTTTTATCTTCTTCCTGCCCAAGGACTGCTCCAATAGTTGTGTTTGAAGCATCTGATGAAATTTGAAATGGCAAGTCCCAATTTGGTCCTCGGAGTATTGGGGCTGTTGACATGAGTTTTTTTAGATTCTCGAAAGCACGGTCACATTTTTCTGTCCAAACAAAGTCAACATTCCCTGTCAATGCATATAAAGGTGCAGCAATATGAGAAAAATGTTCTATAAATCTTCTATAATAACTAGAGAATCCAAGAAAACTGTGTACCTCTGTTTGAGTGGTAGGAGTAGGTATTAACAAAATTATTTGAATTTTGGCCGGATCTACCTGTATTCCAGCTGCTGAAATATAATGGCCTAGAATAAGTCCTTCAGTCATCATCATATAGCATTTTTCATGGCTCAGACAGAGCCTGGTGGCAATGCATCGCTGCAACACTTTTTCTAGTGTGTCCAATGCTGGGTCGAAATCATCCCCGTATGGTGTAAAATCATCCATGTATACTTCGAGCCCTTCATTTATTAAATCTGAAAATATGCTGAGGATATCCCTTTGAAATGTGGCAGGGGCATTGCATAGGCCAAAAGGTAAAACTCTGTAGGCAAATGTTCCCCAAGGACAAGTAAAAGTGGTTTTGTCTTGGTCTTCAAGGGCAATCTGAATTTGATTGTATCCACTGAAGCCGTCTAAGAAAGAAAAGAATTTCTTTCCTGCCAAAGTGTCTAATACTTGGTCAATGAATGGAAGGGGAAAGTGGTCTTTTTGTGTTGCTTTATTTAGCTCTCTATAATCCACACAAATCCTCCACTTTCCATTCTTCTTTGGCACCACAACAAGTGGAGAGACCCATTTACTATCGGAGATAGGGTAGATGAAGTTCACATCTAAAAGTTTTTGAAGTTCAGCTTTTACAATGTCTTTTAGATGAGGGTTAAGTCTCCTTTGTGGTTGGCGAACGGGTCTTGCATCCTTATCTATGTAAACGTGGGGATCAATTCCTTTCATGTCAGGGTAGTCCCATGCAAATGCTTCTTTGTATTTCCTTAGTAGCTGGATTAGGTTGTATTCTTGTTCAGAATTCTGGTTGGCATTGATGTTTAAAGTATTTCCTGGTTCAATTTCTACAATTTTGCTATTTGAGACAGAGGTAGTAGGTATTGTTTGGTGGTGAGTATCTTTAAGAGGATCTTCTTCTAATTCATTATCAAATGCTGCTTCTATCATGTAACATTGTATGTGGGATCTAGATTTAGTCTGGCTAAGAAAGTTGTTAATGACATCATCCTCTGTTTGGTCTTTGAAATCGAGGGCATCTTCTATGGTGAATGGGGATCTAATATTTTCGGTGAGGTATGATACAGGGTGTTTGTTAGTTTTTATTATTATGACACTTGGCTGGGCTGGAGGATATAAAGCTAGATTCTTGATATTAGCTCCTCTAGTTGTGGTCATACTGCCTTGTCGGCAGCTAATATAAGCATTAGCGGTTGCAAGCCAAGGTTTGCCTAAAATCAATAGATGTCCATCAAGTCGTTTTTTAGGGTTTATTATCAGAAAGTCGGCAGGATACTCCCAGGAATCAACGGATACCATGACATCATGTAATGTGCCCTCTGGCCTAACCATGGATCGGTTAGCCAGTTCTAATAAAATGGAGGCCGGTTCTATTGATGTAATGCCCAGTTTTTGACAAGTGGTAGTTGTTAAGATATTGATTGCAACTCCTAGATCAACTAAGGCATTTGAGAAGGTTTGTCCATTGATTTGTACTGTTACTATTGGATTTCCTGGGTCTTCATATTTAACGGGTGTTTCTTTTCATGATAATAGATCAGATAGGGTACCAACTACTTGGACTGTTGGGTTATTTGCTATTCTCCTCCTTGGATTTTTTATACATAGCTCTTTAATGGTCTTCGCATATATCGGGATGTTTTGGATGGCTTGGAGGAGTGGAATTTTTATGTATAGATTTTAAGTTCTCCTAGAATGTCGAAATCAGGATGTTGTAGAGGTTGAGGTATAGTTAATCGATCTGGGAATGGAGGGGAAGATGTGATTAATTGATTATGAGTTTGTTGTCTGATCACATCCTCTTCTTGTAGTGGTTGTTCTACAGGTAACTGATTTTCAACTTGAATGGTTTTATCTCCCTCTGTTTCAATGATGCGCCCAGATCTTAATTGAATATCATTACACTCCCTTAGATCGGTTCCTATCTCTGGTGTTTCAATTATTTGAATAGATTGGACCGGTCTGTTATTCAGATTAGGGTTGGGTTGGGCTGGGAGTTGCAGTCTTAGATTAGGCTGGGGGTTTTGTTGTAATGCTGGCATTGTAGGTTGAGGGAGCGGAATGGTTCCTACTAGCTGATTCATCGGTCTTTGCTAGTTTGTCTTCTAGGCTTGACTCTGTGAAGTAGGAGGGGACCATTGTCCGGGATATACATTGTTTTGCCAATATGGTGGGGTATAGGGAAAATTTGGCCAATTGGGTTGGCTTGCTTAATTCGGCCATGGTGATGATGAAGGAAATGGTTGTTGTGACCAATTTGAGAATGGAGGTTGATTTTTCCACATTGTATTATATTGTTGAGCATGATATTGTGGAGGTTGAAAAGAAGAAGCTGGGTCAGGGAACATGCCTGATTGTCGCGACTGCCATTGACAGCACTGATTGAATAGGTACACCGGTTTTGGCTCTTCTTCTGCTTCCTTATATACTGCTTTCAATCCAGGAAGTGAGGGACAACTCTCTGTAGAATGGTCTTTTGTACAAATGGCGCAAACTTGGACTGCATCTAATGGACACTCCTTGTGGTTGTGTTTCTTTCTGCATCTGGGACAGAAGATTGCCAAATTTTGTTCTGCCTCTGCTTGCTTTTGTTTGGCCTGCATAATATCAAGTTGTGTTGTCAGTGTCCCCAATATGTCAGTTTTAAAGTTTTCTAATAAATTTCGAATTTCTGCGCAAGTTACTCCCTCTGCAGAGATCTTGTTGTCTCTTGTAAACCTATCATGTTCCTCTAGTTTTAGTCTTGTGCTGCCTCTCGAGCTCCTGATACATAAATCAATAATGTCAGCAAAATTTTCCTGATAAATATCTCATTTTCCCATAATATTTAGTGTTTCAATCCATTTTTCCTTCATTCCTCTAATTAATGCTGTTTTTAATACATTCTTAGGTAAGGGTAATGATGCATAAGGAGATCTTTGAAGATTATATTGAAAACACTCAACATATTCTTCTAATGTTTCATTTGGTCTAGCTACCATCTGAAATATTTCATCTTTTAACTCTCTAGACCTGCAATAATCCTGATATTTTTTTAGAAAATAATCTTTCATTTGATCCCAGTTATTTATAACACCACCACCCAATCCCATAAACCATCTTAAAGCAACCCCTTTTAATGTAGAGGAGAACAGTTTCAGTTTCTGGGGGTCAGTGGTATAGTCATATCCTCTACACAGTACATCAAATTCAAATAGGAATGCATCTGGATCTTCCGATGTAAGGCCATGGAATGTAGGGATATGTTGGAGAGGGATTGCTTTCATAGGTGCATTAGCTGCAGTATCCACAATGGGGTATTGCAGTGTAGAGGTTTGGGTGTTTGGCTGGTTCTAGGCCATTTGGTCAAATATATGCCAATAACCTTCTGGGATATCTAGGAGGGTATTCCTAGGCTGAGAAGGAATGACTTTAACAGGAATGGCCTTAACAACACTTCCTTTATCTGGGACGATGAGAGTGCCTAATGTCTGGGGAGATTCTGGTTCTTGAGGTTCTTCAACTTCGTTATAAATGATTTTTGCAACACTTCCCTTATCTGGGCTACTTAATGGCTGAATTATCCCAAGAGGAGATCTTGGTTCTTTAGTTTCTCCTGTTTCTCGTCTTCCTTCACAAAGGTTGCTAAGGTTCCCTTCTTGCAATGATTTTGTGCCAGAATTCTCAATTTCTTGAAAATCTTGCTCTTCGGTGTGACTATGCACCTCAGCAAAGGCTACAGATGGTGATCCTATGACCTGAAGGGAACTAGTAGGTTATCTAGAAGCAACTTTTCTAGGTCCTACTGAAGGCTGAGATTCTGCTTTCTTAAGGATTTCGTTTATAAAGGTCAATTGGCCAAGGGTCACCGGCCCCTTAGCTTTATCAGGCTTGGGTAGAGGTTTAGGATTCTTTTCAGGCTTTTTCTGCTTAGTCATGCACACAAATCAAATGCTAATTTCTACCCAAAGAAAACAACAACAAATCTGTAGGAAAGCGGGCAGGGGAGCAGGGCTATTACATGCTCCGTACGCAGGTTCTTACCTTCTGTTTTTAAAACCTAGTTCTCTCCTAGCAGGTTCTTACATCACTTTGGAAAAGAAACAAATGGTTACACTCTTCCCTACAATGGTGCCAAAATGTCGAGCAGTAAAAAGGGTTGTTTTTACTTCTATTTACCCTACATTAATTGTCAATCTAGGAACGATTTGTTATTTCAAAGAGTGTACTTAGTTTCAGACGGTCATTTGTCAGAGTAATGCTAGTAGTATAGTGCTCACTACAAGAGTAAATAGATGCTTGGAATGAAATTTATTTGCAAAAAAGAAACCTAGGACTCAAATCATGCATTCAGAAAATTCATCAGTCAAGGGTACAGTAATAGTAACTCTTCCCTTTGTAAACTGATACAATAAAAAGGCACTCAAAGGAAGGATCATCAAACTGGGAACTAGACAACGTATTTCGATGTTCACTACAATCTCAGACCTTCTGCACACCAAAGCAATGATAATCTTCAATTGACAGGAAATAGAACAACAACTATCTCTATTTAACAGGATTGAATAGCAAACCCTTAATCTATGGAAATGAATGCAGCAATAATTATAATCTACAGAAATTAAGTAACAACTTTTGAATTGAACAACAAACAGAAATGGAACAGCAGACTATTAGAAATAAAGTATAGAACAACAACTTGGATTTGAATGTACAACAACTCAAGTTAAACACGCAACACACTTAACATCAAAAGGAACAATAATCTGAGCTTTGATACAATACACATGAATCACAGCTATAAAGTAACAACAATTATAACGGAACAACAGTTGTAACGAAACAACAATTCCGAATGAACAGCAGTCACAATTTAAGAATAAATCATACGGTAGTACTGATTTAGGAACATACAACGCAGTTGAACTATAATCGAACGACAATCTGTAAGGAACAACAGTGTTATATCAATTGTCAAAAGGAACAACAATGCGATACAATGTTAGAACGATAACATAACATTCATGTTACAGATAAAAATAGTATTTAACCAAGTATATATAACAGAGCTGATATGTAAAATAGTAAAGCACATTAGATTACTGAATAGAGTAAATGAAAGAGATCAAACCACACATGAATCAGAAATATGATACAGGAGTGAGTGATCCACCGGGGCGGGCCCTTAGCGTCCAGGGACACACCGCTTGAAATTACTCCAGAATCAAAGATGGAATGGCAACCAAATTTATATTAAAACATCAAAACAGAGTTACAGTGGATCGATCTTCAATGAGAATCGATGATCAAAGTTTCAAATACAAATAAAAGTTACATAAAATAACAACCAGTCCCCCTTTGGCTAGCAGTGCTGCCTCTTCTTATAACAGCCGAGCGGCGATACCAACAATATAGAGAATTGTTAAGATAGCGATCCTTCAGGATTGAAGGATCCCGAGGGATTCGCTAAGCTGTTAATTTGCAGTTATCCTTCTGTTCTATTGGGCCGATTGGATATTTCCTTTTCCTTTTTTTGGCTGTTACGCTCCGATTTGGATCAACTTGTTTGAATGGGGTTCCCTGTCGAAGGGACAATAGTTAACTTGGTCTTGTTCTTTCTTTTGGGATGACGGTCTTCCGTTTTCTCCTTTTTCTGCATAGAAAAGGGTAATTATTAGTTATTCCATATTACATATAAATCTTCTAGATTCTATCATATTCTTGTGTCATATGTCTAGCTCATGATGTGAAAAGGATGTGAGTTTTGAAGAAAAGATAACAAAGTAAATGAAAATAACATACCTTCTCCAGTGCCCAACAGCCACAATTCCGTCAATATTGCTCAGAATCCCTATTATGACCTGTTTTCGGAAATGGAACAACCATTCCGCATCTTCCTATGTGGTAGAAATCCCAATCTAGGCACTAGAATTTTAGATTCGCACTGCAACTGTCTCGCCGTCACAAAAAATTTCTGAAAAAAGAGCTGATTTTAAATCAGCGATATCTCCCTCATCCAGACTCCGATTCGACTGATTTTCTTTTTGAACTTGGGTAATTTTTCACAAAAAATCCAAATCTCAATTATATTCTATAGATTTTTCTCTAGAATGTACAGATCTGCTCCGCAAACTCGCTGCCCCGAAAAAATGTCTGCAACCCAACTGATTGTTAAATCAGTAATATCTCCCTCATCTGGACTTCGATTCAGTTGATTTTTTTTTTTTTGAACGTGGGTATTTTTTCAAAAAAAATCCAGATCTACAATTAGATTTTGTAGATTTTGCACCAGAACGTACATATCTAATCCGCAAACTTGCTGCCCCAAAAAATTCCTGCAAAAAAAAAAAAAATATTCTCCACTTTGCCCAAGAAAGTGTTCTGATACCACTTGTTATAGATCTAATATGAAAATATAAGACAATGTAAATAAACCCAAGAAATAACAAGATTTGAATAGATATAAATGATTCTTTATTGATCTCAAACCCTTAAGGTAGGGCAACAGCATACATTCACTCCTTAAGGAAGGAGAACACTCCACAAGCCATATACTTGTTCATATAGTAATCTTTGACATCTCTCAATGGGGAGTCTCTAGCCTCTATATAGGCCTCATACATACAGTACCATGGGTCATTACCATGGTTCCCTCAATACCATCTATCTAATACCATGGGCTTATTATATTATTGCTAACTACTTGTGGTCCCTTACATGATATGAGTTAACCACCTTATTTATTACTATGGCCCATCCCATTATTACATTATTCCCTTGGGTACCTCCCTTTGTACCCCATATTATCCCCCATAGGTATACTACAAGAAAGGTATAGTCCATTTGCTTTCTGTTCAAATTTTTCTTTATCTATTACTGACGATGATCCCAAAACTGTGAAGGAAGTAGTAGATTCAGAGGATGACAAACTCTGGAAAGAGGCCATGGTTGATGAAATGACATCTTTGCACAAAAATGAGGCTTGGGGAGTTTCCGGCTGGAAGGAAACCCATTGGCAGCAAATGGGTGTTCAAGAAGAAGACAAATGCAGAAGGAAAGGTGGAGAAATACAAATTTTGGTTGGTAGCAAAAGGTTATTCCCAGGTGTCGGGAATTGATTTTGGTGATATTTTTTCTCCTGTTTCCAAGGTAGCTTCTATTAGATTACTTTTATTTGTTGCTGCTGCTTTTGATTTTGAGGTAGAACAAATGGATGTGAAGACAACATTTCTTCACTGGGATCTGGAAGAGTAGATCTACATGAAGCAACCTAAAGGCTTTGCGGTGAAGGGTAAGAAAGAACTGGTATGCAAGTTAAAGAAGTCCCTGTATGGGTTAAAACAATCACCAAGGATGTGGTGTTAGAATTTTGATACATTTATACAGGGACTTGGCTTCACCAGAAGCAAAGCAGATCACTGTGTGTATTTTAAATTAATTGGTGACCATGTTATTTATCTAGTCTTATATGTGGATGATATGTTGCTGGTTGGAAATGACAAAGAAATTATACAGGATTTGAAGACCCAATTGTCCTCCAAATTCGACATGAAAGATCTTGGTGTTGTAAACTATATTTTGGGCATGGAAATTAAAAGAGATTGGGCAAAGAGGAAGCTCTAGTTAAACTACAGGAAGTATGTCGAGACAATATTACAGAGGTTTAATATGCAGGATAGTAAATGGTGAAGGTTCCTATTCCTGTAGGGCTGAACAATGTCCCAAGACACAATAAGAGGAAGAGGATATGTCCCGTGTTCCATCTGCAAGTGCAATCAATAGCCTGATGTATGCAGTGGTCTGTATTAGACCAGACATTGCACATGCAGTGGGAGTATTGAGCAGGTTTATGTCAAAACCATGGAAGGAGCATTGGACAATAGTAAAGCGGGTTTTTAGGTATTTGCGTGGCATTAATGATTATGGTTTGTGCTACCAAGGAAGACCAGGATTGGACAAAGTTTTAGATATCCATGGCTTTGTTGATGCAGACTGGGCTGGAGATCTAGATCAGAGAATATCTGCAAGTGGGTAAGTGTTTAACCTATTTGGAGGTGCAGTCAGTTGGATGAGTAAGAAACAATCTGTAGTGGCACTTGCAACTACAGAGGCATAATACATGGAAGCCACTCGTGCAAGCAAGGAAGCAGTTTGGTTGCAAAGATTGTGTTCAAGTATGGGGTTAGTATAGGGAGCTATAAGGATAGACTGTGACAACCAAAGTGCAATTTTCTTGGCAAAGAACCCTGTTTACCATTCAAAGACAAAGCACATTGATGTTCAATATCACTTTGTGAGGGATATGATAGAAGACAAAAAGGTGTTGCTAGTAAAGGTGGACACTTTGAAGAATACTACAGATGCATTGACAAAATCTGTGAGCTCTGAAAAATTCTTTTGGTGTAGAGAAACAATGGGCATTGCAGGGCTGGATAAATGACTAAGCTCTCTTCTAGCCCCTTTGCGGAAAGAAAAAAACAAGTGGGAGAATGTTGGGCTGTGTTATTATTTCCACGACTAGCCTACATAGTGAATTGGGGGGTTAGAGGGGGGGCAAAGCCCCCCTTCATTGCGCCGATTGCGTAGCGAGGGGGTTGGTAGTCCCCCCTTAAAGGGTTCGGGGCAACGCTCGGGAATTTTTTTTTTTTGGACCCTGTATTAGGTTGGGCAGACCTACCTATGGTTTTGTGCATGATTTTCGCACATGGTTTTGGACGTGATGGTTTTCGGTCCATGGTTTTGGATGCGATGGTTTTCGGTCCATGGTATTGGATGCTTTGGCATGTATAAATATGTATTGTAACATTGAAAGGAATATAATGAAAAATCAATTTGGTAGTCCCAGTTTTGGGATCCAGGGGAAAATATCTGTGTATGTGTGTTTTATGGGTTATGCTCTCGCATTGTTTATTTTATGTGTTTTAGAATTTGTATGGAGGTAAGTTCTATACGGGGTTAAGACCTACAAAGACAAGGAACTATGCTCATACCCTTTGTTTCATTTTTTAATGAGGTTGACACAAGACTAGTAACTATCCTCGTGATTCCTTGATCACTACCCATAAGAGGTCATGACTTCCTAGAGGTTCTCATCATATGGGAGAATAATGCTCTGGAAGGGATACACAGCAAGGAATCCATTAGAGAGATCTGGTTCCAATGCCCCCAGTACATAACACACAACATCACAGAATTGATCGTCAGTTGATGTAGGCATGGAACGGGTTGCCACATAATTCACCCGTGGCAAGGAAGATACCACTGGGACAAAAGGACCATTTAGGGAAGATGGCTTACTGGAAGCCATATTTGGACCGGCAATTGAAAGCTGGTCAACAGTGACAATTCTGCCTTCATGCGGGAAACACATCACTCGAAAGAGTGTTGAAACAATAGATCCCATGTCATAAACATAGTCGCATCCAAGAATTAAATTGTAATCTAAAGGGCCTAGGACTACCATCACATTGAGTTAAACAATTTTTCCTCCAAAGTAATAGCCAACTGAGAAAGGATCCCTAATGGTTGACTGGTTCCTCTGTTAAAATCCAATAGATTTTGGGTAACAAGCACAAGTGGCGGAGAATCGAGCGCTTTCCAAGCAGTGGAGGAAAGGATACTCACAGATACACCTTCATCTATAATAGTGCCAGGTACAAGCATATTACAAACCTGTACTATGATCTGGAAAGGAACATAAGAAGGAAGATGACATCTTGCCAGTCGATTCCAATCAAAGGAAGTGACCAGACTACTTGGAGGGGGTACCATAAGAACGAGAGAATTACCCCCTTGAGTCACGAGAATGGGAGGATTTTCCTCCTATATTGATGGAACAGGAGGGTTGCCCCCAAGCTCATTGGAATCTGAAGAAACAAAAAGAACCTGAGTGGTATCATTCTCACTCTCTACGGGAAAGGTATGATTAACTGAAGGTGAAATTGGGTCAACTGTTTCCTCAACCTATGATGGGTCAGGTATAGACTCATGGGATTCACATTTAGAGAGAGTGGGTTTGACCGATGGTTGATTTGGGTCAGTCAGCTTATCAACTAGTGAAGGATTAATACAATATTCCTTGACACCTCTCAATGTGGAGTCTCTAGCCTCTATATAGGCCTCATACATACAATACCCTGGGTCATTACCATGGTTCCCTCAATACCATCTATCTAATACCATGGGCCCATTACATTATTACTAACTACTTGTGGTCCCTTACATGATACGGGTTAACCACCTTATTTATTACTATGGCCCATCCCATTATTACATTATTCCCTTGGGTACCTCTCTTTGTATCCCATATTATCTCCCCTAGGTATATAACAGTAGTATTTTACAAAAAATTTAGATCCCCCCACAGGTTCGACGTAAGGGTGAAAGGGAGGGAGAGCTTACTATCGTTCTTAATCACACTACTACTAGTCCCAACATACACAATTTCAAAGTAAAAGATAATCAAATTACTATGCTTATGATGCTTAGTAAAGAAAAATTAAAGCCTATATAAGTTGTAAAAAATTGCAGGAGTGTAGGCAAGTCACTAAAGGCTGCCAAAACACTTAGGAAGAGGAAATTACAGTGACAATTATGGTTCTTTATGTGTCTTGTGGTTTATGTTTTGCACAATTGAGAGACTTGTGTGATTGTCTCTGCAAAATCAACAAGACTAGCCTGGAAATTTGAAAAGGGGGGCTTCCAAGTTGTGGAAAGTTGCAAGGGAGACCTGCAAGGCTTCAAAAAAATTGTGTGACTAAAACCAAATGAAGATATATTGAGCAATTTCCTAGAAAACAACCAAGTTAGATAAAAAAAGGTAATCAAGTTGAGTCACCATTTTGTATGGTGTATTTGGTAGCATATTAGTCCCAAATCCAATTCTCTTGTAGTTGGTTGTTTCCTAAAAGAAGATATACAAACAATGGATGAGGTTAGCGATTAAACATGGATTAGAAAAGCATCAGATTAAGTGGAAATAATGCTTAAATAAAACTAAAACAGAACAAAAATAAAACAACTTGAAACACGACAATCAAGAAAAACAAATAAAAAGAGGAGTAGGAAAGGGGTCCTCTTTATTGATTGCTAGTAGTGGAAGAGTTACAAATGAATTTCAAAGACAATTGAAGAGAGTTGATTGAGAAATGGTGCTCAATAGATCTCAACAAGTATTTCCCCTTCTCAATCTCTTTTGCAAGCTCTTTCTCTCTCAAAGAAGAAAAGAAAACTCTCTCAATGGTAGAATTCTCTTAGCATTGGTATGCTTGATTTTGTTGGAGCAATTTTGGAAGCATAATAATGTAAAACTTATTATTGTTTTTGGCTCTCCATGCTCTTTCATTTATATAATTTTTTAGCACTCTCTCCCTCCTTTGGCTCATCAATGAGATTGTTTAGCTCATAAATGAGATGATAGATACCATCTTCTTGACATTGAGGTTTATTGAGGCTCAATGCCCAAATAGTCATCCCATCATGTCAAGGGTTTGAGTGTTTTTCGAGCAAATGTGCCTCCCGAGGTGCTAACTGGGCTTTCTACGACCCTCACATCTATCAAAGGAAAATCCACAAGGGTGCAATTAAATGTATTTGGAGCACCCATGAGGGTTGATTTTTTAATTCAACTTTAGGAAAACCTTTTCATTTTTTCTTTTCAAAATGTTTCCAACTCAAAATGTGCCCTCTATACATGATGCTTACTGACTCTTAGTGCCTTCTACTATGTACAAATGTATGTACCATTTTTTCATAATAAGAGGGATATATATATATATATATATATATATATATATATATATATATATATTAATGAATATAATTTACAAATGCAAGAGAAGTTCTACAAAAATATAAGTTTGATTCAAGCTCAACAAAACTTAATCAACATATTTTTCACTAAGGTCGTAGATTTCACGAAATATCTCATTCAAGCTAAAATTTCTTCCCTTAGTTGATATCTTGGAGAAAAATGGCGAATGATCCTCCACACAACCTACCCAAACTCTCATATTGATAAAATCAAAGGGAAAGTTTCCTTGAAGAGTTGGAAGAAAAATTTAATAAGTTCAAAGGATTTAGTGAAGGATGAACAATTATGTACTTCTCTTGTCAATGCAACAATTCAAATAATTAAAGAAGTTGACATTCCTGATGCTCCATTTGAAAAAAAATAAACCAAGGAAAAATATTACATTGCCAATGTGCAAAGGAATAGACAAGACTTTCAGAAACATATATAGCAAGTGGAAAAAATATACCTCGAGGCTATCTCACAGTTTTTGTTCAAACCACAAAGTTACTTCCTATTTACTAAACAAACCACTTCAAGGATTCTATAAGAGTTTCTAGCCTTTGAGAATCAAGCCTTTGAATTCCAAATCAAAATTTGTTGTAATCCATCAGAAATGATCTCTCACATCCTCAAGATTTAGTCACAATGGAAACTACACATGGAGGCTTTCGATTCAACAATGCTTCGCAGATAATTCACTCACTCAGCCTGTTGTTTCAACAAACCTATCTATTGTTTTTCTATTTTATATCTTTAGTTGTAACAAAATTGTAATTTATTTTTTTAATGTTTTTTAATATTATTTAAGGGGATTCCCTCAAGCTGGATCAGGGTTCTAATTTTTTTGAAGAATAGGCTATTGCACTATCATAAAGATTTATTTTGAAAAATACAAGGAGCCAATAGAGGTTTCATTTTTTCATTTCTTGAATCGAATGTGGTACTATTGCCTTATTTGTTTCATGCTATTAAACAAAATATCATTTATTTTTCTTGATTAATTAACATTTTTATCAGTGTATGATTAGTGATTGTACTGTTGCCATTCACTAATTGTTGCAAAATTTCTATAAATGATTATTGATGAATGTTGTAGTTATATGTTCAATTCCATTTAAGCTATTTTTTTGGGCATGCATGTTGCTTACAGTCGAATTTAAATATTGCTTTAGTTTGAAAATCTATATCTCATCCTATTTCAATTGTAGCTCATTCATACACATAATTAGACAACTCTCAGGATATACAATTATGATTAAACTCTTAGGGAAATTAGTTTTCTTCATGTCTGTCTGAATTAGGATAGAGTTACTTGGATCATTTCATTACATTCACCACTCATTATAATTACATTTTAGAAAATATCCTTTATTGGAGCAGCTTCTTTTGGTGACAACCGAACCCATATACTGGTGATGATCACTATTCCAAATGAGTATAGGTTTTATTGGGACCTTGATCGGATGATTTCTCCTATTGTTGGCATGATGTTAGCAAAAAAAAAAAATGGAACATTGTACGCCCATGGTTCGACCTGAGGTTTCCAATAATGGTATCTTCGTAGTCTATATTATTGAAGACATTTTCACTCCCTTTGGAGAAAAGGAGCATCTCACCCTGAGGCGTGTTGGAAAAGGGATTAATAAGAGGGATCTATATGAGTGGCAGAAAACATAAATTACCTTTGCATTATTTATTCATTTTAAACATATTACTAACTAGTGCAACTAGATCTATTTACATATCGTCCATTCATACATTAAACGATAAAGAATCACACATCCATAGTTAAATTTTTTAAATGGGTTACACATTCATCAAACCATATTAAAAAAATCATTCCCACAACTCCTTGTTTATTATTCAGGCAATCACTACAACAAATATCTATACAGGATTGCACAATCTCATATCTTTGGATGAAATTACATTACCTCAAAACAACATAGTTTAGAGAGAAAAGACTCATGATTCTGCATGGGTTATAGAATCTAAGTGCACAAAACACTAATAGAAGACCTAAATACTAGCTCTAACTCTAGTTGCCTGATTTTCCCATCTTTGGCTTCTTTTGTAGACTCTCTCACTTGATCTGGTATTCATGTAGGTTCCTTGATCTCATCCTTGATTAGGTCCACTTTGACAAAATATGGTTCCTTTTTCCCTATCCTTCTTGATATTTTCAAAATTGAGCCTTCGTTTCCTTCTTTTACCGCCACACTTTCCTTCTTTTATGGCTACGTAAGTCCCAACACAAGTTACTTATCTGTTGCTTTCTATTTTCTAGTGGCCTGTTTCTAGTGGATTTATTCATTATTTTCTCTGCAACTGCTCTACAAACTTGTTTCCTAAAAGATCTTCAAAAAACAAAGGACCCAACAGGCCCAAGCCATAACCTATTGACTCGCCCCTGCGTCATTTTTTTGGTGCATATGATCCTTGTTGTGACCATACTTCTCTTCTTGTTGTTGTGTCTTTATGTATTATTGTTTATGCAGAAACAATGTTGTTTCATGGCTATAAAATGGCAGATACTTTTCCAAAATATTGCTCTGTAACCATGACATTGAGTTTAGCAAGTTGAAACTAAATAAATTTCTGGAGTTGGCCTTTACAGTGAAATTGAGATCATTGAGTGTGACAATATGACTTTGCACAATAAGATGAAAGTCTCTGAGCACTCACTTAGTATCCTGTGATTCTTCTTCAATCTAATTTATTTGAGTGTCCAATGCATCTGCTTGCGCTAAAAGATCATTTTGTTATTCTAAATATGAATTTTTCATTGTCTGATCAAACAATTTCTTGACATTCTCATGGATTGGTACATAGGATGATTTTTATTGGCCAGCACACTATTCCAGTTTGAGACCTCCACAATAATATCTTGGCAATTTTCTCTCGATACTAGATAGAAGGATCTGGGAGTGTTTGGTGAAGCTTGGAAAAGCTTGGTAATAGTCCCCTACAAATATTTATTCTACGCGACCAATTTAAGACATGTCGTTTTAGCATACTCCTAATATTCAGCGGGGGAACATGCGAAAAAATCTTTAGGTGACTCAACAAAAAATTCAGCAAGGGATTGCCACATTGTCTGAAACTTGGAACTCAAACCTAAAACTTGATGTTCTAATTTCTCTTTCTCCTCTTGCAACTGATCTTGATTTCTTATAACTAAAGTGAGTTGTTGTTATTTCTACTCATAGGTGGTCAAAAGATCTGTCTATCTAGATTCAGCAGTGACCAAGCGATCCTCGAGTTGGGTATTGGAGGCTCGATGAACTGAAACAAATGTGAGGTAGACTAATTCTAGTGATTATTGGCTGAAATGGTGTCTAACGGAGGGAATCTGGATTGTAAAGGTTTTCTTCTAGAAATCGAATTTTACGACTGACCTTGTGGCAATGGTTATCGGTACTGGGGCTATAGGATTTTAATGTCTAGTTGGACAAATAGAAATCCCTCTGAGGTTCTCCTAGAAACCTAGGGAAGACTGAGTAAGGGAAATGTTGTTCTAAGGTTTAATATTTCCAGTAAGGCAAGATGTAGAGTAGAGATTAAGAAGACAAGAAGGAGTTCCAATGAGTACTCACATGCAGGTCTATTGGAGTGGTCAGTGTAGTTGGGAAGCACTCCTATATTTCTCCAAAACTTGATCCTGCACATAAAGAGAAGACAATAAAACCATCACAGCATAACAATCTTGATAATCAAAACTATTGAAAACATCTAAACATTAATGAATAAATAAATATAAAACAAACTTCCAAACATTCAATAGTTAGATATAAGGAATGAACAATGAACAACAATATATGGAAGCAAGAAAGATAATTCTATATTAATTAAGGATCTAAAGGAAAGTTACAACCATCAGATGTAGTTGTAAAAACACCTCCTCCAGCTCCTAGATCCAAAACTCTCCCTCTCAAGTTAGATCTTAGCAGTGTAACAATACAATAATTTCCATCCATTTCTCAATGGCCAAGCCTCCAATATATAGGAAGTGGAGGCTATGAAGATTTCCAATATTCCTCTGTTAAATTTGGGAAATTTTTTTGGGTGAATAATGTTTCCTCATTCAAAAAATCATTTATCTCCTTTTTAGATGCTTTTATACTTAGGAAAAAGCTTTCCCATGCTTTATGGCTCTTTCCCACTTTTGTGTGCTTTTCTTGTTCAGGAAAAGCTAAAGATGAGGATAAAGAGATCACATTCCACCATATGAGTTTTCAAAAGATTACAATAGTGTTGAATTTTAGTTAACTCAAGCTTTTTTCCTCATGACTGAGTGAGAATTTTGGTAACAAGAGTTAGATGAAGGGGACAAAGTGTTATAGACTAGGATAATGTTGTCCTCATGATACTTTACTCATGTTATAGTCTTATATAGGCTAGGAAAAGGGGTGTATTTCAACCAAAGGAATAATATTCTCCTCTGAGGTGATGAGGATGTATTTTCATAGATAACAGATATACCCTAAAGTGTGAGGTTAGAGAAGAAGGTGGTGGCTGAAATACTTTATAAAATAACTAATGAGAGATAGTTTCAAAGTGTTGGAACAGAAGGAGGCATGCAAAAAAAATCAAACATATGTCACATATAAATCATGTTCTGAGTTGTACATTCCCATGCTCAGTAGCTTATAACAATATATTTTGGATCCATGCAGAAGATGAGAGATCATGTCCACCAATAAGTACATTGTGGAACTTTTTCATAGTTTATTCAGATTAAGATAAGTTGTCTCCAGGAACAAAATATGCAGATTGGGAGAGGAAACAAGGTTGAGTGATGTAAGCCTCTTCCCAAGGTATTCATCACCATCACGAAATAGCATAATTCTTCACATGTGAATACATGAGTTGATGTTGAACATGTGAGCATTTGTATGATTACTAGTCAATAATGAAAAATGTTAACAAAGGATGGTCCCTGATAAGGATGGTGGTCTCCAAGATGCATAGTACAGTCTAGTGAGTGTGAATAGAATGTATTGATGTCAAACACTCATAGAATCATTCAAAATAGGGCCAATAATGAAAATCCCCAATCAAACGCATGGAGAACTACCACTGAAGATTGCAAGTTCTAGGGTATTGAGATGTTTCTCAATCTACTTCCTAGATAAGATGCTGAAGTTGATAGGAGGAGACCTGTCAAAGGTAGGCAATGAGATGTCCTACATTAATTGACATGAAATGGGATAAGAATTATTGCTTTGGATATAATTTAGAATAATGGGGTGAACTAACTTAGGGTAAAGATGGCATATGAGTGAATGTTGAAAAATAAAGCAAAGAGTAGGCTGATCCATTGAAAAATAGAAGGTATGGCATCAGGAATACCAAGAATCTTAGACTCAAGAACACCATAGCTCTTGTATGAAGGTCAGAATATTCAGTGCATGAACATCGCTTTAGTACTAAAACATCGTTCCAGTACAAGAACGTTGTTACGGTGTAGGAACAATGGTTCAGTGTAGGAAGGAAAATATTTAATGAAGACAAGTGCACTTCACAGCCTAATTATTTCTCTGTCTTATTACTGCACTGACGTTTAGTCTCAGATATATTCTTTTCCATCTTTCAGTGATCAGGATTGTTTATGTCAATTTGAAGTCCCTTTCGTTGAGTTTTTGCAATGTACTTTCCTTTTTGATTCTGGCACTAGAATTATTTTGGTGTTATTTTCTTTCCATTCTTTTGATTGTGCAAGCGTAATTAGGAAAGACAAAATTAGGGTTTCCAGGTTGCTAAAGTCTTTCTTTGCCATTTCCAGTGCTGCACCTCCAAGTTTACAAACTCCCGGATTGACAATTAAATGTTGGTCCATTAATATGCCCTATATTAAACCCAACATTTTGGTGTCGTTGTCGGGGAGGCACTTAGGGGATTGACCTTGGTGACCTGTTGCATTTGGTTTTCTTTTCACCTAGTTTCTCTTGTAAGTTTATGTTATTTGAATTTATTTATTTCCTACATATCTTGGTTTTTTAAAAAGGAATTTCATCTCACAGGTGCTATAAGAACCCCCTATATATACTAATCCATGTGATGACAGAAAATACCAATTGGCTTGTTGAAAACAAGAAAATAGTATTTTGAGGAATCATTCAGTGAGGAGTTTTGATGCTCCTACAGAAACATATAAATCATCCAATGAAGAACTCACAAGTGCAGAATTTAATATTTTTCTCGAACATACAGTTAATATTATTAAATCTTTGATTTGAAAATTGGATGATTTGCAGGAAGAACAAAGGAAGGATGAAGAACCATTGTTGATATTTTGTGCCAACTATAGAAATAAACACTTCCTTGGAAAGTTTCCACTTAGTAGCCTGAAAGTTTGCAAAACTTGTGAAGAGGCTCATGCAAAAAAACATTTCCCATCACTACTAGGATTACTAAATGTACTCATGAAATAAAGTAAGGAATCAAATCAACCACCAGGTATAAATCAAAACCCATCATCATTCAATACTTAGATTAATGCTTATTTTCCTAAGCAAGTTTCCCAACAGATTTATAATCATGCAGTTCCATGGAAAACTTTTAGTCCTCTTCCAATTGAATATCCTACTTCATGGCCACAATGTCCCTCTCCTTGGCCCTCTTCCTCAAGTCAAACATCCCCATGGCCTCAAGAATGGTTTGGAGCCTCTTCCCTAGGGAAGTCTTTCATGCAAGATAAATTACTTGAACAACAACAACAACTACAATTTCCACTTAATGCACCACCAAGTTATCCTCCTCCATGGTCACAACTACTTGTGCAACCTTATGCTAATCCATACCCTAGCACTTATCCTACTTCATACCCTAGCCCTCATCCAAACCCTAGTCCATATCTTAACCAAAACCCTAGACCTAGCCATAATCCATACCCTAAACCTAGTTCAAACACTAGACCTAACCCTAATCCAAAGCCTAACCCAAATCCTAATCCAAATCAAGATCCTAGCCTAAAGCACATCCCAAACCCTAATCCAAACCCACAGGTTGCACAACAATTTAAAACACCTATTCTTCCCATTGATTCCCCTATTGACTATAATGATGTATCTTCAAGGTTGGGGGAAGAGGTGAGTTTGCAAATATCTCCTATCACTACTGAACGTTCACCTCAAGACGAAACTTCACCATTAGAGGAGAAATCTATAATTGGTACCTATTCTAAAATTGTTGTTATTCAAAACCCTAGAATTTCCCTTCACCAATTTTGTCAATCTAAAAAGCAAATATTTGAGCCTGAACTTGAGGGATTTTTCTTTTATCTTTCACCAGATCCCTTATGTCTCCCAGAGAGTGATTATCAAGTTGTGGAAGAATTGTACAAATTGGGGAATCATAAATATGTTGATCCCGTTGAATCTTGGTTTCAAGCAGTCATCCACAGACCTTATTTCCTCATCGTTCGATAACTCTTAGTACCATATCAATCAAAGGAACTGGTTTCTCATACTCTGGTATGTGTTGAAGCTTATTCTTTAAAATTGAGTGTGAGTATATTTAACATTTTTTTATGCACATGGCTACATTGGAAGTACTCCTACACTTGAAGGAGACCTTCCTTTCTTTAAATTAGGGTAGGGTAGTATAAGATCAATGAATAAAAATGTCATTTGAATTAAAATTGTATAGCAACACTCTTGAAACTGCAATTCTTAAGGCACAACTATTGGAATTTCTATCATTAAGCACTCTTGTGGTAAGACTTGTTAGAAGCAATTCACTTTTAATGTTGCATATCCTATAAAGTGACTTTAATTGTTGGTTGAGATTAATCATTAGGTCAGTTAGGGGGATTGTTATTGCTATATTTAATACTTTCCATTCGTAATCTTAAAACCTTACTTTTGACCTATTCATTATAACAAACTATCATCCAAGAAATCATTTCAAGTTTCTCTTTGAAGGTATTGATGAAGAGCCTCGTACGGTGGACCACTTCTATAAAACCCTAATGAGATCTCATGAGAACCCTAGCATGATCAAGTTAAGGAATATTTTAGTAATTATCCGAGATGTTTTCTTTAAAATAAGTCTTTAGGATAGAATGACCAATTGGTAAGGATTAGTAATTAAAAGCTTTTCACGCCATCCCATGCTCTTAAGGAGTAGATTTTCCTCCCCGCCTATTAAGTAACATACTTAAGGTTAATTATAGTGAGAGTTTCTCTTAAAATGATTAATTGAGGGATGGGAGGTCTCATTATGAGCCGACCTACCATGATCATGGTTCCTAACTTGAATGACATTACCACTACTGGTCACTAAGCCAGGGTAATGGCTTTCAGTTTAAAAGCTGAAAGATAAGAGGTCTCATCACAAGCCGACTTGTTCATTCTTATCAGTTCTTGTGAATGGCACTGTTGTTAATCGGTTACCAAGCCAGGACAGTGGCCTTCAATTAACCTCTAAAAAATGTAAATTCTTTCAATTGACTCTGAATTTATATCTAATAGATGGGATACAGACATCTCATGGGGTTAAAATGCAACCCTTTCAAAGCTATAGATGCCTGCTAGAAGCAGGGCCATGCCTGTGGTATTAAATTTAAATTTACACTATGATTTACCTAGTTGTTTTAGTCTTTCCTTGAACTCATTATCATATCTCTCTGAGAATGGATTTAATATCCTTCAGTAATGTGCTTTAGAGTTCTATCTTTCATAAACATGAAGGTTTTCAAGGATGTGGGACCCTTAGTGAAGGTGATTCACTTTGCTTGAACAAGAGAAGCTTCAACTATACACTTGGGTAACGGTAAGATGGTCATCCTGGGAAGGTATCATTTTTTCATATTTATTTTCCCTCTTTCCATCCATTTTAATGCCTTGGCTTCCAAATAATGTCACTTTTATTTATAATAATGAGGCTATTGAATGTGAAGACCTACTGACTAAGGTTTCTCTTGAGATGCTTTGAGGAAGTTTTGATTGTTGACTATTTCATGATAAAACTATTCTTGTAGTATTGACATTACTATCATTCTTATGGTAGCCCTGGCATAATAATTTATTTGGATCAGTTTTAATAAATCTTTTTCTAGGATCTGCTGAATTCTTGAAAACCTTACTTGATCAGATCAGGAAAGCACGATGACACCTGGAAACTGGTGATAGAAGAAACTCCTTTAAATTTTGCAATTTTTTGGTGAATTCAGCCTCTGTATAACAAAGAAAAATTATTTTGTAAGAATCCTTTATGCAATACAGGAACCGCAACATTCTGTTGCAAGAATATATGTTTCAGTACAGGAATTTGGGTTCGAGTACAGGGACCTTGTCATCAATTTTTTTTATTTAACTTAAATTATTTATCATTGCCCAATGGAAATAAATGTTTTAAGTGCAGGGATATTATCAGTCTAGATAATGTTATTGTAATAAAGCACTACCATACTCCAATCAAAGTCATGATGAGGGTCAGGAATCAATATTCAGATCAAGAATTAAAGGAAGGCTAATAATTTTGTTTTTGTGGAGGTAAGTATTTGTGTGAGGACACACAACTAGGTGAGGTTGGGGGGATGTTGGTAACCACAATTGTCCTTATTTTAACCTTGTCTTTGTCCTAACTACACTACCTAAGCCTCTGTTTTACAATTAAAATTAAACTTTTACACATGATTTTTGGTCTCTCTCTGTGATTTTATTGAATATGGATCATAGGGGCTTATTCGTTATTAAAAAGGATAAATATACTTAAATTCCTTTGTTACATTCATTTTCATATTTCCTTAAGGCATGGTGAATAAATGTCATTAATCTAAAATGAAGTTCGGTTGGTGCATCGTCTGTAGTTCCTATACCGCCCGCTATTCCTGTACCAAGAGGAAAGCTGAATGATTCATTCTAGATTGACTCCAAAAATATCATATTTTTTGAGGAATGGCATGTACATGCTGCTGAGAGTATGTTCCATTTTTTTGTATCAGGATTGCAGCGTTATGGATGTGCTAAAGATGCATGATCTGAAGTTCTCGTATTGACCGTTGTTCATGTACTGTCCGTCGTTCCTGTACTGACCATTGTTCCTGTACCGATAGTCGTTCCTGTACCACCTGTCATTCTTACACCAGGTGGACAATCAGTCGATTAACTCCTAAAATGTCATATCTCTTAAATATTGGTGCACATCTCTCATCAACGGTTTGTTCCATTCTTTGTATTAGGATTGGAGTGTTATGAATGAACTAAAGATGGAGGTCGATCGTTGTTCAAACATATTTTTCTATTAAGTTTCATTACGACCGAGAGTGGAGTTTTATGTATAAATTAGGGATTCTAAGGTGGACTTAGGGGGAAATACTTTGTAGGATTTTTTCTCACACTGTAATTTTGTGTCGCCATGCTTCTGGGCCGGATCTAGCAATCCACGATGTAAATTTGCAATTACTAAGTTTAATGCAAGGAGATACACTAGATATTCATTCCATGTTCCAATATTTTAGGTGATGTGTTATTTGAGAAGTTGATTTGATCTCGTAACTAGAAAATGAGTTGGTTGGCTAGGGCCCAGCCAACCCAGCTCGTTCTCCCTTTCTGTGAAGTGTGTTAAAATTATTTTTATGAAAGGTTTGAGCAAGTTATATTTTTTTTCTTTCATAGTTAAGAGGATTTGACTTCTTTGTAAGCTGTGTGATTCAGATCCAAATTGTGCAGACTTGGGTGTGTTTATTTCCTGCCTTTTGTGTTAACCCTGCTTTCCTTTGATGCGTGTTTAATTTCCTTTCTGAAAAAGGAGTGAATTTTGGTTACTTGCACTGGTGCGTTTTCACTTCTGCGAGTGAAGGTTGCTTAGTTTACTTCTGCAAGTCATTTTATTTCCTGCAAGTTCATTTTCTTTCTTCTGCAAATCGTGTTTTATTTCTAAGTGAAGTTTCCAAGAATTCTCAGCATGAAAGTTCGATTTAGAATTAACTTATATTTATGAGATTTAATGAAACATTGTTTTCATTATATAGATCTCTTCTTGCACTCATTTCCGTTGTGGAAGTAACTCAGTTTAACACAGAAATTATTGAAGGGACCTCTAAGCTAAAAATTCTATTTATAATAATTGCAGATCTGATTTACATAATAACAATCATCTCACGAAGAAGCCTGCTTTTATTTAGATCATATAGTTATTTTTCACATGCAAGAAGTTTCCTGTTCTAGCAAGGATTTTTCTTTGACTTTTGAAGTACCTTTCATTTCTGAATGTATGATTAGTTAAAGAGTCTTTTTCTTATGAATGTTTATTTCCTTAGCTCTATTTCACCTTGCAATTTATTCTTAGTTAATGCCCTTTTCATTTTCTGCAAGTGGTTTGGAAACCCAGTATAGGAACGTTGATTTATTGGTACAAGAACCTCTGTTTCAGTACAGGAATCGATATCCTGGTACAGGAACCCATAGCTCTTGTATGAAGGTTGAAATATTCAGTGCAGGCACAATACATAATTCCAGTGCAGGAACATCGTTTTAGTATAGGAATGTCGTTCTAGTACAGGAATGTTGTTGCGGTGCAAGAACGATGGTTCAGTGCAAGATGAAAATTCTTTAATGAAGACAAATGCACTTCACAACCTAATTATTTCTCTGTCTTATGACTGCACTGATGTTTAGTCTTAGATATATGTTTTTCCATATTTCAGTGATCAGGATTGTCTATGTTGATTTGAAATCCCTTTCATTGAGTTTTTGCAGCGTACTTTCCATTTTTATTCTGGCACTAGAATTATTTTGGTGTTATTTTCTTTTCATTCTTTTGATTGTGCAAGCGTAATTAGGAAATATAGAAGTAGGGCTTGCAGGTTGTTGAATTCCTTCTTTGGCATTTCAAGTACTGCACCTCCAAGTTTACGAACTCCTGGATAGGAAATTAAATGTTGGTCCATTAATATGCGCTACATTACACCCAAAAATGGGTTTGTCAAGAAGAGGTGCAAGAGTGAACTTGACGAGAGGGAGAGAAGATCCTAGAAGCATTCTCGATTTGATCTGTACCTATTGCACACCAACCAGTCAACCAATTAGCAACAAAATTCTAGTGGAATGAGTGACAACAAGACTGACGAGGTCTATACAATGGATGCTAGTATGACTGGTAGGGGCTAAGAGCCAATATGTGGCTACTAAATCCTAGATGTTGTTGTCATTGGACTGCTTGAAGCCACAGGTGTTTAATTGGTGTGAGAGTGTCCTTTGATAGTTGAAGGAAGAAATGATAGCTTTGAAGACTCAGGCCATTGTGAAGGTAAATCCCCTCTATGGATATAGTTGATCCCTCTAGCCCAATGAGTGGGTCTAGAAACAAACTAACCAAACTAACATACACTTTCCTAGTTTATGTTTAACAAATGCAGGGAGAAGGAGAAACCTACCTCGCTTTGATGCTAATCGCTCAGTCCTTTTGTAGATGACTTTGATTCTTTCACTCTAGGCTTCGCTCCTTACTTCTTCTTCACGTCTGAGTACCTACAAGGAATATCAAATAGCTATACATGATACAAGAGCATATATGGCATACATCGAACATAAACTACCTAATAAATCAAGGAGTATTAAGCTAAATGTATAAACATTTACAAAATTATGGAAAGTGAACATCATATGCATATATTAATGAGCTAAAAAGGAAAGCATGCAACCTATGCCTTGATGTTGGAGACCTCCTTTTGGTGGATGTCCAAGTCAAAGAAAAGACTCTTCAAGAACTCCTTCTCCAAGTTAGAATGGGCATCATGTAATCATAATCTCAGTATAGGAATGCAAGAATCAATGACCAACCATTTGGGGATGGAAGGGAGTTGATTTATAGGAAGGGACAGGGATTTAGGGATCCACAAAAGAGGGAGGAAGGTACACATTTCAAGGGGAAACCCCATGATGATAATATCAAGAGGTCCAAATGGGAGAGCTTGGTCATATAAAAAAAACCAATATCTAGCTCATTGTTCTCGAAGGTTCTAGTGCACGAAGCTTCTCCTCTAGTTTGGGAAAACCTACCAGACAAGGTTTAGCACAGATTTTAATATCAAAACCAACGCTAGCAGCGTTAGTGTAGAATATTTCAACCTGGCATCAGCATGGGCAGGAAGTGTAGCAAAATGCTTTGGCCCTAAAAATTAGGTTTTTAGTTAACCTTCTTTAGAATTGACTCAGGGCAGTTTTCCTTCGATTCTTCGGGGAGGATTTCATTTGTATATCATGATGGATATGCGGCACAGTTGTCAATGTTTTGGAACTTGGCAATATGGAACAGGAAGTGAACAGGAGGTGTGACAAAATATTGTGTAACAACTGCCCCCTAAAGCATGAAGGCAGAACATGTAGTGATGGTTGAGATGCTTTATAATTCAGTGCAAGGACGAGAACAACACTGCCAGGAGACCTGCAAATAAAGCATATACATATACATATCTGACATCTCTGATGATCATGCCTAATGATACATGAATAGGCATCTAATAATACATGAATCCACAGTATGGACATAGCCATCCGAATAGAAGGGATCATGTGTATGGATCCACAGTATGGTCGTAGCCATCCAAATAGAAAGGATCATGAATATGCACCCATGGTATGGTCACATCCATCTGTCTAGAGGAAACATGTGTACAATCATGAATAACTCATAACTCTATGTAACCTGATTTTTATCAGATAGAATTCAGGGTCTTGCGCTCCGTCTCGACCCAATCAATGTAAAAATTCTAACATGTGAATAGATGTGTCAAAGTCAAACATGATAGAAAACCAACTGATTACTGGTCAATGATGTAAACCATTAACAAGCATGAGAGAAACCACCAAGAATGACAATGGATCTCAAGGTACAATCATCACAATCCACGAATGTGAATAATGAAGCTGAAGTCGAACTCCTGTGGAATCATCCGATCGAAAGTTAATGATGTAAACCTATCGTTGGATGTGAAGAAAATGTCATTGAGGCATGCAAGCTCCAAGGTACTATAAGGGATTTTCTAGATCGTCTTCCGCGATAATGAGCTGAATTCAACAAGAAGTGATCCATCGAAGGAGGGCCATAATGAATCCGACATCATCAGCATGACACAAAGGATGTAGTAGAGTAGATAAGTGATCTAGGACTATGGTAGAACATTAGACAGTGTATAAGCGGTAAAGAACTGTAGATAATACTTCTCTTGAACTTATTGGTGACACGACTTTAGAGTTTAGCAGAATTTGGCTCAACATATGATCAGAGGTCATGATGATGAAGTGATACAATCAGATGAGAGGAAAAATGGATTTTCCAAACCCAAGAAGGCAAGTGACTAAGTGAGGATGTCCTAAACCTGACACAAGAACGGATGAGTGTCATGTTCGAGAAGGACATGCTACCTTTACAACATACAAGAGATGATCACTTTCACTTTTCACCCATCATTTCTAGTGAGTACCTCTTTATTTTTACACAATCGTCATGATGACTTCATGATAATTTCGTTAGTGTGTCGGCTAAGATGGTGGCAGATATCCAATCAAAAGTAATCAAATTTCTAAACATTATTCTGAGTCTAACTAAATATGTCTACCATTTGGACGTTTGATAGAGAACATCTAAAGTGTACTTAGGCTGGATTTGATATATTGTTAAAAAATAAAACGTAGATAAAGGAATTGGTTTTCAAAATATATAATTTTTATTATGTTTGTATAGAACATATGTTAAAATGTTATGAAAATATTTTTATTGAGTTAAAATAAAAATAAAATATGCTTCTTTTCGTATAAGTTCATCCTTCAGATGAATCCATCCTAGTAAGTTTTATGAGCCCTAGGAATAAGAAATTTGGTTTTGTCATGGTGACAAGTCTTACATCATTTAAGTTTTACGATTCTGATGGAGGAGAAACTTGACATCTTTTTTATGTTTAGAGAGCTTGAAAAAGAAGCAAAAAGGAAAAATCCAAAGGTCCCTTTTCGTAAATTGTCTCTTGCACCTTAAAAGGTAGAAAACAATATCCAAGTGAACCTCTTAGCCATGTTTGACTAAGATGTTCCTTTTTTGTATAATATTATATCTAAGTTCAGAAAAGGGTTAAAATTATACTAAGTAGATGTCATTTCATTTACTTTAACGAATTCTAAAGGACAAGTAATTATAAATCTTTTCATTTTTTGAGAGTCAAAAAAGAGCTTAAAGATGACTCCTCCTGGAGGAATGAGAGGTATAAAAGGATAGAAACTATTTCCGATCATGATGGAACTGCTCAAAACATGTAAAGGTCAAGCGGCTGGATAATAAGACCACTCATTGCAGATGTTCCCCGGGCAAGGGTAAAACATCCAAGTGAAAGCGTATGATCAGCCAAAGAGATGGTGATGATGGAATGAAAAAGCCAAGGCACATCCATCACAACAGGTTGATAAAGATGGAAATCACGAGAGGAATGGTGAGAATGGTTTTCTTTTTACACAAGCTTGAAACATGGGAAACTATGCTTGAGGATATGTGAAGATGCTTTCATATTTTCACAATCTTGAAATGGAAACAAACTATGCTTGGGTTTGGTTTCATTTTTACACAAGCTTGAAACAAAGATAAACTATGATTGAGATAAGTTTACATGCCCTCAATATAATGACTCAATTTGAGGTACATGCCCCCCAATTTTCATTTCATTCACTTAAGTAGACTACTAGTTACTAACAGGTGGATGGAATAAAGGTTCACTTACGAGATCAAGTGAAAGACTTGACTCAGATTTTATGAGATCTAATCAAAGACTCCAATTAGATGGGGATTTGTTTCATTTTTTAATGAGGTTGACATTAGAAAAGAACCATGCTCATGACACCTTATTTCATTTTTTAACGAGCTTGACACAAGTAAAAGAACTTTTCTCATGGAGACCTATTTCATTTTTTAACAAGGTTGACGTAGTAAAAGGACTATCCTCATGGCCCTTGTTTCATTTTTTAACAAGCTTGACACAAGAAAAGGAACTCTACTCCAAAACCTTTGATCATAAACCAAAAGAGGAATTGGCTTCTGAGAGGTTCTCATCAGATGGGGTAACAACACTCTCGAAGGAATACATGTCCAGGGATCCAAATGAACAATCGGGCTCCAACACCCTCAGTACATGATGTACTACATCACCTACTAGATCATTAATAGATGTGGGCATGGGACAGGTGGCCATGTAATTAACCTATGGTGGGGGTGATACTACTTGCATATAAGAAACATTTAGGGATGATGGTTGATTGGGGGTTGATTCAGGACCAATGGATGTAAGCTGATCAATGATCACAATTCTTCCTTCATGTAGGAAACACATCACACGAAAGAGAGAAGAGACAAGAGCTCCCATGAAATAAACATAGTCACGACCAAGGAATAGATTAAAAATAAAGGACCTTGCACAACCATCACGTCTATATAGACAATCTTTCCTCCCAAAGTAATAGGTAACTTAGGAAGGATGCCTAACAATTGACTAGTTCCTCTATTAAAAGCTAACAAACTCTAGGTGATGGGGACAAGATGAGGAGAACCTAAATATTTCCAAGAAGATGAGGACAAGATGCTAACATATGTGCCTTCGTCTATGATTGTGCTAGGTATGGCCATATTGTAAGCCTGTACTATAGTTTGGAAAGGCACATAAGACAGAAAACGATATCCTACTAGTCAACTCCAATAAAAAGGAGTGAATAAACTACTCAGATGGGGTGTCCTAGGAACATGTGATTTCCCCTCTTATGCTATGGGAACAGGAGAACTTCTCTCATGCACCCTGGGAACGGGAGGATTTCCCTCCAGTTCATTTGAAACTGAAGAAACCAGAAGAACTTGAGTAGTATGAGGTTCACTCTCTACTGGAAAGGTACAATTAACTGAAGGTGTTGAAAGGTCTACCATTTCCTCAACGAATGGTTGGTCAAGAATGGACTCATGAGACTCACTTTTAGAGAGAGTGAGGTTGACCAAAGATGATTTTTGCTCAATCATTGGATTAACTAGTGAAGGATCGAGGGAAAGCTTCTAATAATCAGCTGGAAGACAAGGCTGAGAAGCTATAAGGTTTTCCAAGTATTTGGAAGCCTCATCTAGAAGAGGAAAAAGGTGTATGGGATGATTACTTTCACACAACTTAGAGGGAGATTTAACTTTTCCCTTTTTCCCATGATCTTTACTATCACTAGTTGAGGGTTTGTCACCAGATGAACTCTAGAGGCTGATGACAAAGGTCAATGTGAACCTTTGGACCACACTTCTTAGATTTTGGGAATACTGGGACAATTTCTAAGAAGGTGGTCACCCTTACATAACATGCAAGGGAATTTCACTTTTCAGGGCTGATCAAAATATTTTTCGACATAATTCGCATCCATAGTAATGGTTGTTTGGTTTCCCCCTTGATTATTTTCCTTCTTCTTCTTCTTAGCTTCCTAGTTACTAGAATCCAGACTTTCACCAGGCGAAGAGGAAGAACAGGGTGAAGAAATAGGTGAAGAAGGTGAGGGGTCAACTTTAGGATCAACATAATGTTGATGTTGTTCAAGTGGAGGAGAACTCAGTTGAAAAGAATTTTATACACTTGGAATCACCAAGGCTGAAAATAACCAAACTGGAAAACCAATGGTAGAACCAGGAAGGGACAACATTGTCATATAGAGAGCACCAACATTTCCAAAAGAAGGAAAAGGACTAGGATTCCCATCAGGGGGTTTTCCTTGGTTGGTAGACTCAGGAAATGTTTCCATTGACATCAACCTAAGATATACTAAGGAGTATTTCCACAAGAAGGATGTTTTTCCGTGGTCAATTAATTGATTATATAAATTAACAAAATGAAATAAAAAAGAGGTAAGTTAGGCAAGAGGGTTTACCAAGTATCCGTGAACCACTATATACAACTTAGGTGAAATCAAGGACTTAACGTAGGAAGACCGATCTCCCCAAATGTTGTGTTTGGTGTATCACATCTATACAGAGGTCGACTCAGTTACATGTGGCTAAAGGATAGCAACTTAGTGGGGTCTCCCAATATATACATGACAATACGAGGAGCACAGGTCTATGTTAGCGTCGTCTAATGCATAACAGTTCAATGAGAGTGTTCACATATACTTGCCATATGTGGAGTGCCTCTAATATACCCGAGAGTACTGGAGAATGATCCTATATACTTTCGTACGTGGAACGAGATATCACCCTCGAGATACAATGCTAGCAGATAATGATAGTTGCTAGGTTTATATTTGTCGAAACACGTCTCTAGCCTAGACCTCTAAATGTTTGCATTAATTTGCAAATGTTCCTTAGGTTAATTGAGTAAATTTTAATGTTTATCTTGAATTATGTTGCAATTTTGGGCTCAAAACGATGTCACCTGAATCCCTAATATGAAACTGTATGAGAAATGGAAACTTTCCACTTTGATGAAAGATAAACTAATCAAGGGAAAATAATTCAATCAATAATGTGTCAAACAAAATGCATCAAATAACATGCCTTCCACTAACTTTCACTTTTGTCTTCCAAATTCAATGCCAAAGTAAAAATTATTTTCACTTTTCACTATCCTAAATGCAACTTTTCGAAAGAAAAATGATTTTACTTTTCTAAGATGCACTTATATGAATTATGCCTTTATTTTCATTTTGAATGATTTGATGCACCTAAGACAGTCTTTAGATTTCAATCACAAAAAAATATGATCTATTTTCAATGTTGAATCTCAAAAAATAACTTTTCAATGCAACTAATCTAATGCATTTTCATGAGAAGTAAATTTTGAAAGACAAGCTAAAACAAATGCAAAATGATATTTTCAATGATTTCCATAGAAAACAACACTCAATAAATCAGTAAAACCAGCATCTCAATGACACCAACAAGCAACAAGCGATGACCAATTGACTAGAAACCCTAGAACTCAATCAGATTTCACTTCAAAGCTAATGAGACAAATTTTGAAAATTAATCAAGACAATCAATTAAAAATATTGACAAATCCAAGCACACAGGATGGGAAAAGACCTCAAGGTCCAAGACACACTGTATTTTAACAGAGAAACCCTAAAAATTTTCACAGTCAAGGATCAACACTACTTTATATAGAAAAACCCATGCTGACAGGGTCGTCATCACTACTTTTCATTGAAAAACTCATGTTATTAGCGCTACCTTTCATAGAAAAACCCGTGTTGGTATTCAGGGCGGGTAAACAGTGGAAGACAAGGTTTCCAGCATGACTGTACAGGTAAAAATAAGCACTACTAGCACGACTGTTACTGATAAAAATTAGGCTAAGCTAGGAATATGGGAAGAAACAAAAAATATTTCAAAAAACAATCCAGACTCAACACTCTAAGGTAGTAATCAGTGAATGTGCACACATATACAGGCTCAAACTAACAAAAAACCCAACAGTTAGTCAAATTGATCAAAAGATCATATCGAAAAAGAGATTGAAGAGGATATAGCTTCCCCAATGGAGTCACCATTTTGTCGTGAAGGTAAATCCCCTTCGTGGACAGAGGTGATCACTCTAGCTGAATGAGTGGGTCTAGAAACAAACTAAACAAACTAACATACACTTTCCTAGTTTATGTTTAAAAAATGTAAAGAGAATGAGAAACCTACCTCGCTTTGATGCTAATCACTCAGTCCTTTTGGAGATGACTTTGATTATTTCGCTCCAGGCCTCGCTCCTTACTTTTTCTTGATGTTCGAGTACCTGCAAGGAAGATCAAAGAGCTATACAATATACAAGAGAATTTATGGCATACATCAAACATAAACTACTTAATAGGTCAAGGAGTATTAAGCTAAAAGTATAAACATTTACACAATTATGGAAAGTGAACATCAAATGCATATATTAATGAGCTAAAAAGGGAAGCATAAATAATTTAGGACTGATTCAAATCTAAATAAATGTGCATCAGGAAATTGATCATCAAATGACCCTCTTGATTCTCCTCAGTCCAATCGAGATAAGTGATATGGACCCACATTCGAACGACTTGGCTTGACAATGACTTCAAATGTAAATTCTTGAAATAGAAAAATCCATATGCATATTCTCCCTTCTAATACAAGTTTATTAACTAAGTAATTTAGAGCCAAATGATCAGTAAAGAAATTAAATGGACCTCCCAACAAATAGTGTCTAAATTTCTATAATGAATACACTATAACAAGAGCTTCCATTTCCATAGTGGTGTAATTCTTCTCTGTAGTAGAAAATTTTCTACTGGCATAATAAATGGTATGATCCAAGTTACCTTCTCTAAGCTACATTGAAATGGTTCCCAAAGAAATCCATAATACATATTTGTGGGCATGGAATTCCTTATTCCAATCTGGATAAACCAAAATTAGCACACTTGCAAGTTTCTCCTTCAAGGTATCAAAGTAAACATCACACTCTGTAATCTAAATAAAATGTTCAGCCTCCTTCAACAATTTTTCCAATGGAGCGATGATTAAAGCATAATTTCAGATGAAGCTGCGATAATATCCTGTATGTGCCAGAGTTGACCACAATTTCTTGACACTAGTTGGTGGTGTCATATTCAGTATTACTGCAACCTTAGCAAGATCAACACATACCCCTTTCTTACATATTATATGACCCAACAATGTTCCAAAAGAGACAACCAAAATACACTTTTCAAATTTAGATAAATTTGAATCTTCCTACAATGATCAAACATCACTCTGAGTAAAATGGAATATTTCTTCAACAAACTATAGACTATCCAATATTTCATATATACCTCAAGAAACTTACGACGATAGTCTTGAAATGTAGCAATCATGATCCTTGAAAACAAGGCAGGATTATTCTTCAAACTGAAAGGCATGACATTATTAGCATAAGAACCCCATTCACTCATGAAGGCATTTTTCTTATTATCTTCTTCTGCAATCTAGACTTGATGATAACTAAAAAATCCATCAGTGAAGGAATAAGCTTCATTTCCTGCAAAATTATCCAAGACCTTTTCATTGAAAGGAGTAGGGAACATATCATGGATGCAAGGATTGTTAAGGATTCTATAATCAAGACACACCCTACTCTTGTTCAAATCCTTCTTATCTTGGATGACAATTGGACTAATGCATTCTCCCTCATCAACTAAAAATATAAGCCCAGCAACCAACATCTTGTCAATTTCCTTCTTCACCTTTTCTTTGACTCTTGGGTTTAATATGTAAGGTCGATGTTTGACTGGATTTGCATTCGATTTCAAAGTTATATTCATCTTGCTTAAAACTCCTTTAATGCCATTTAGTTCTGAGACTAAAGCAGGAAACAAATATTCATACTCCTTTAGCAAATCAAAATTTGTTTAGTGGTATGCTCATCCCAATAGTCACCAACAGAAGAAATTTTAGGCTTTTCTTCAGTCCCAATGTTTAGTTTCTTCAACTTTGGTGGTTTTAAATGAGGTGCATTTGTTACAAGATCTTCCTTTATCCCCCTGTTGTAGTAGCTGCAACACCCTCCAAAATTTTGGCTTGCATCCAATTTCAAAGCCTTCCTTAGTTTTTCCTTGATGTTTGCAAACACTCGACCTCATCCCAAGAGCTCATGTTAAGCCTTTTCACCCACCTCACTGACCATTCACCAGACATATTTTAGTATTTTGGTCACAATTTCATGCTTGCAGTCATGTTCTGGCTATGTTCACAGCCTCTCTTCATGTGTACAAGGTTTATTCGCTATATAAGCATATGTCGCACTCACACACAAATATTTATGCAATGTCATGCAAGTGTCATCGCAGTCTTTCAATGATCTATCTCAAGTGTCGCACTTGTCGCTCACACTCGTTGGTAAGTCACACTGGGCATATGTTGCCTTGTTGGTTCAAGGTGTCTAGTCATCGAGTCATGTTGAGTGTGTGTTCATAAGGTCATGCATGCACAAGTCCACTCACTCACACACTTAGTCATTTTGCTGAATATTTTTCGTCTAGACCACCCTCCAACATGCAGACCTCTCCTGAGTTGCACAACGTAGTCTCTACCCTTAGTGATCAAGTACTGCTGCCCAGAATTGCACAGAGCTTGAGGTTGCCTCCCAAGCAGTCTACACTATGTAATCCTAGAATCATCCCTATTGACTGTCACACAGAAAAAAGCAGAATTTTCCCAGGAAGCCATCTTAATCTTCATTGTCTGCAAGTAAACCCATCAAGCCTCTCGCTGGTCAACCAGAGAGTTTGACTGAGAAGTGACCCCGAGCTTCACTCCAAAAAATTGTGTAGAAGTTGTCATCATGCCCACCTCCGCTGACTAAATAAATTGTGCAGACATGAAGGACAGGTACCCAATGCCTGTCAATACACTGTCCCTAAAATTTTTGGAGTTCTATTAGTCAAACCCCCTGTCAGTCAGCCTACTGCCCCTCATAAAAACTACATAGTTTTCTTGGAATTTCCTCCAATTGCTAGACACCCCGCTTAGCCTATAAACTACAAAAACATGTCTTGTAGGCCAGCCTCCTAGTTCTGCGCAGTTTTGACCTACAAGCTCATGCAGCCCGCCGTCGCCCTCCCTGGAGAATCTACACAGTTTTCATTACAAATGTCCTCCCTGCTACCCACAGTGCCTCCCTAAAAAATTTGCGCAGTTCTGCCTCCCAGCTGAGCTAGATCCCGTAGAAGGTCACTATTGTTTCGGACTGCTCCCCTTGACAAGTGGGATCCCAACCTGAAATGTGCTCTACGTAGTTTCAGAGCCTTGCCCTCTCTCCCAGTCACCTGCACCCGGAAATGAAAGATGATGCATCATGGTAGACTAGGAAATTTCTGGATTTGATCTCATCTCCTCATGAGTGATTGTAGATACAAGTACATGGACGAGACATGGTGCAACGACGAATGGGATGATCAGGGACCGCATGCTAGGATACTTGTTCGAGAACGAATGAACACATGAAGCATGCCAAGTACCAGCGAAGGGGATACATGCACGTGCAACATCAAGCGAACACCAAGACCATCGAAGAATCTGCACACCTTTCCATGTGGATCTGAAGCTATGATACACCAAGAGCACACTTGTCGCTCAGAATCATTGCAACTCGACATGGACACCACAATCAACATGAAAATACCAGCACTGTCTTGTTGAGTCATGTCATGAATCATCTCGGCCACATCACTATTGTCGACTATACTATTGTAATCTATGTAATGTAACGTGGAATTCCAAGAGACCCACATGTAAATATTGAAGAGTCATGTAATTCAAATAGTCATGAGGGAAGTCAAACAATCACAAGGGCCAATGTCACCCTTAGCTATATATACCCCTCATTTGTACATGAAAAAGACTTTTCACTTTGGCTCCTCCCACATAGCCTTGAGAGTCTGTAGTCTTTTCTTTGAGGAGTGAGCAGTGACTCAAACTCCCCGCTATCGGGGTTAATGATGTAATAATATACCGATGTGTCTTGGAACTTTCGCTTAATTTAGAAGCCTGTTAACAAGCCAACACATTTTCACGCATGTATTGTATTTGCTTGTAAGACTATTCTTTGGACACTTGTAATGCATGTTTCTTTAACCTATATTAAGAGAGTTGAACTATTTCAGTTATTTTAGTACATATGTTATTGGAAATGTGTTGTCTCAGTTTTTAACGTTGTATCACTCATGTGGACTATTGGCTTAGTGGGTCCTGACCCAGGTTCAGAGTTCGGTACGCCAAACAAATCCCTACGCTACTGGGCCTTTTGGCATCAATCCGCAGAGAGCGGACTGAAGTCTCACTCGAAGTAGTATTGGGGGATGTTGGAACCAAGTTTCTACACCCAGAGATCAGTGTGATGTTGTTTTGTGCCCTAGATTTGTCTTCACTCAGATCGATAAGCCCTTATGGCTTATCGATGTAACTTCCTTTAATTCACCTCTAGACCTCTTCGAAGGTCTACGACTAGCTTTTGCGGACCCTAAACAGGCGAATTAGCTACTTACGCACCACATAGATTACTCTTAGCCCAGTAATTGCCCATATCTACTTAAGTGTTTGATAACTTTAATAGACAACAATATAATCTTCGTGTAAACACTTAACATCAATTGCATTCAGATAACAATATAGATCAAGTAAAGTTGCGCATCAATACATTATTATTTCATAAAACCATCATTCATCATAGCATAAAGCGCATTCATACATCACAAAAATAAAGAGGTAAAACACAATAATTTTTGTAATAATATTCTTTATTGATATTCAGTTAAGCTTACAAACTTAAAACTTTCCTATGCACTCAGCTGCAGGGGTCCACGCACTTAGTTGTGCACTCAGCTATAGAGCCTTTTCCTCCTCTAAGACTTCTACGATCTTCCTTCTATTGACCCATTACAATCATCTTTGTCATCCTTATTATCCTTAGACTCTCTAAGACACACCTATTTATACAATCCCATGGTCCGCGGACCATGGCCAGATCTTCAAAAAGCCGACTTATCTTACATAAAAGAGGGTAAAACCCTTTTTTACTTTTTAATTATCTACGTGCTCCGCAACCACAATTTGCAGAGACTTTACATCAAAACTTGGGCTTTTGCCACGAAATTGACTCAGGGGACCCCATCCCAACAGGCCCCCAACACAAAGATCATGACTTTCCCTCGAGTCACTCGACTAGCGTGGAGATCTTGCTACAAAAATTCCCCAGGTCCACTTTTGCAACCACTACCTCAGCCGTGCTCTGCGTAGCTGCCTGCTTAACTTGTTCTACCAGCTATTTTGTGGCTGGTCCAGCGCTATCTTGCTTAATCTTCTGCTGTGTAGGTTGCAAGTTCGCCAATTTTTCATGTATGTTGGTCAAGACTATGTAGGCTTCATCCAACCAAGGCCCCAACCTCACCTTAATGGCTACCTCTTTCTTCTACGTTGCTTCCACCTGTGTAAGGAGATTCTTAGCCTCTTGTAGCTTAGCTAGGCACTGTGCTATAGAAACAGAGTGCGCCATCACCCTCACTTCGTCATATTGCTGCTGGAGCTCATGGACCTCTGTATTTAATACTTGGAGGGTGGGATCTTCCTATAGGGTCATCACTACTTCCATGGCCTTCTCAAATAGAACAGTGCAATCCAGAACCGCAGCGTCCACTGTAGCAACTCCATCCTTAACAACGGCTTCACGTTGTTCCCTAACCTCTGGCGGGGTTGAAGGTTGTGACTTCAGCTCCAGTTTAGTGATTTTCATGCTTAGCTCAAACTGAACACTAGCCACCTCGGCCTTAGCATCGTGCATGCCTGCAGCAAGTTTTGTGATCTTGGCCTCCAATGGTGCTTCCTCAGTTATGTGCAACTCCAACACTATCCTACATGCTTCTGCCACTGTGGCTGCTAACTAAGCGCTCTACGCTTGGATTGTTTCTTTTACTTTCAAGGCCTATGTCTTCTTAATGAACATCTACTTGTTGTTCACTCAATAATCGCTTATGAGGTTGAGGGCACGTTGCTCCCTGATCTTAATGTTTCCTTCACACCTATCTATAGCGTGTGAAGATACTCGTTAGGGAGCATTGTGAGGTTGAGGTTGATGTTCTTGAGAGTACTTACGATGACCTTGTCATCATCCGACTCCGCGCTCAATGATCCTTCTAGTAGCGCAACTATCTGAAGATCCATTGATCTTATCATCTCTACTGCCTGAATGGTCCCAGGTGCCAAGCTCATCTATGCGGCGCTTACCTGCCCTATGCCCACTTGGATCTTGATGGTCTGAATCTGCAACTCGCGTAGATCCTTTTGGATAGTACTTAGCGACTACTAGTGTTGTTGTTCAAACTGCTGCAACAATTCTGGCATGTCATCATGCACCTTATCTCTGATCTCATCGAGATTGCCTTCTGTTACTATGATTAGATCTAGTGATGGCTTTGTCACTTTCGACTTCTTCTGGGGCCCCTCCTTCTGTTGTTCCCTATACCGTTTCACCCGGAATGGAGTGCTTTGCCCCTCCTCTCCACCACCACCCTACTTTGACTACTCCTCTTGCTATTTCTGGGGCAAAGGGGACTTACCACTCCACTCAGATTCGCTCTCTTCTTTTTCGGCCCACTGCTTCGCAACGTGCTCCTTTTCTAGATGGGCCTTCTCCTCGGCCTCTTTCCTTCGCTTCTCGGTGAACTGCTGGGCTGCCTGCTTTTCTTCTTCCTCCTTTTTCTTCTTCGCAGAAATCCCTGTGTCTTTGCTGGTTCCTGTGGCCAGGTCATATGGAGAATTCCAATCTACCAGCTAATGCTTGATAGTCTCCTAAATGGAATTGTCTATGGCCAGGTAAGGCAGATCAAACCACTTCTGTTGCAGATCCTTCCGCGCCCGGATATATACATGGTGGAAGTCTGCTTTGAACTCTGCGTACTCTAATAACTGTTCAAACATAGTTAGAGACAACCATGGCTTCTTGTTGATGGCCATACTAAGGCTTGCCTCCATCAACACCCAGAAAAAATTGTTCTCTGTGACCCGCGAGGCGTCCTTTGTGACCCAAAGGGAGGGAAACTAGGTAGCCTCCGGAAATCCTTTCTCCAAGGGAGGAAATTGACTGTCCTCTGGTAGTTCCCAAGCCACTAGTACGATGGAGAGCAACATACATGCGTAGTGGAAGGTTTTTCTCTCGTCCTGAGCTTCGCAACAATTTGCAAGGAACTTGTTGCAGAGGTAGCGCGACCAATTGAACTGCATTCCCTCCATGCACTATGCAGATAATGAAATTACTGGCGCCGGAGCCTCTTCTACGAAGCATTTCCTCATGACCTTTCTAGCAAAGATATGTGTAGCAATTTTCACGCAGGGTCAGTGATAGATGTGATGGAGTACATGTGCGGCTTCTCAACTATATTTAACTTCTCCTTCATTTTTTCTGGCAGGTCGTGCTCACTAGTTTTTTCACCAAATTCCTTGGTTGAATTCAAGCCTGAGTGTGGTAAGAGTGTGATCTAGTGGATTAGCATATATATGATTGGGATCCGTGCACTCAGCCGCAAAAATCCATCATGCACCAGGGCCATCAATTGCTTGATACAAACGAGATTGAAGTTGGAGCGGTGGTAGTGGGGCACCCACAGTAGGTTCAGTAACCTCGACTAATTCACTCCGTGAATTGACTCCATGAGCTCCAACGTGGTGACACCAGATTATTTATAGTACACCCTCTTCATATAGTTCTCTGTTGCAAGGTGGGGAAACCTCTCATGGTCTACCAAATCCTAGTCTTCAAGTTTTAAATGGGGGACTCATGCCATGTGCAAACCTTCAAATGTGATGCTCTCGGGTAGCACGGGTGTATTGATATGGAATGTCTCTGCGTTTGGATCCTTAGTGATCTTCAATTTTCCCTTACGCAGAGGGATATAATCCAACAATTTGGAGATGGGCTCCACACCCTTGGAATCTATATCCTTTGTGCCCTATTCGGCCTCCAAATCCACAACTTTCCCCTTATCCTTTGCCGGTTGTTTTTCTTTCTTATGGTCTTGGGTAGCAGAGTGCTTCCTCAGTGACTCACATAGTAGCATTGGCCTCTTCTACTTGTCTTTCTTTGGCTTTGGAGACTCTCATATGGGTGTAGGCTTCGGCCTAGGCGACCTTGGTGTCATAGGCACAACATCTGGAGCCTCCACGCTCACAACTTCTGGGGCCACTCCTTTAGAGGCAACAGTCCCTCTAGTGCTTGTAGCCTCTCCTTGTCCTGACATAGTGCTGAGAATAAACTGTTGGGTTTCCTTAGGTAAAGTGTCAAACACAGAGCTAGCGACCAAATCTGCGAAAACCTGAGGATTCATAAACGATTGACAACACAGTGCAACAATTCTAAAGATGCAAAGTGTTTTCTGCTAGATAGCCACGCGTAATTTATAGGAAAATTTGAATTCAAATTTGATTGTTCCCCCCAAAATCCACCCATAAATTCTGAATTGGCGGCAGATCTTCAAAGATTTCAGTCTTAAATTCAGCCTTAAATTCCACCCCCATGCTCCTCTTAACCATCTCTTGGCTATCAAATCATGAAAAGTGACTGTGACGGTCATTTTATAGCTGTGTTGTGTAGCATCTCCCTCCATAGTGGAGATCCCTTCGTGCCGCTTCTAGTACTGTGACATCATCCTTTTTCACGCAGCCCCCCTGTCGTGTAGTTCTACAAATCAGGCAGTTTAGTTTATAGTTCCGTGCTCCCTTGCAGCTACCTGGAGCAGTAACACTGCGCTACCATCATGTAGTCATTGGGCTGGATCCCCTGTATATGGCTTCAGTCAACTTCCATTTACCCTTCCTGAAAATGGTTTTCCATTCAACTTTGCGAGCTAAACTTTCCTGGAAACTCAGCCAACTTATTGTCATATAACAAAACCAAGTCATTTACCTTGAAGGTGCGCAATTTGATTTGCCGATCGTGCCAAGCTTTTTACTATTCCTTCTAAACCTGCTGATGGAATCTAGCCAAAAACCAGTCTTCCTCGAGCTCCATTAATTGCGCAATCCATTCTTCTAAGTCTCCACAGTTCGCCATTCCTGTGAAAGATGCTATGCGTAGACTAGGCATGATATACTCCATAGGCATTACAGCTTCCAAGCCATAGACCAAATGAAAAGGTGTCTGACCTTTGAGCTTTTTGTAAGTAGTCCTGTATGCCCCTAATACTGTTGGTACACACATGTCCTAATCATTTTGCTGTGCATTGCAAACCTTCGTCAACGCATTCTCCAATATCTTATTAAAAGCCGCAACCATTCCATTGGCCTGAGGATGACATGGAGTACTCTTCTGATGGTAAACTTGGAACTCTTATGTTAGTGCGTTGATCATTTCATTGAGAAAATGTGTACCGCGATCACTCATCAATACCCTCAAGCAACCAAACCTGGTCAACACATATTCAAACAAAAAAATTTCAGTTGTTACCCTTGTAAAGTCATTTACAGGCTATGCCTCCACCCATATGGTCAAATACTCTGTCACGGTGATGATATAACGTGCACCATTTTTCTTGCCTGGGGGTTGAATCTGTCCTACAAAATCAATTGCACATTCATCAAATGGCTGCAATGACACCTACGGGTTCAGAGGCATCTCATCTCTTCGCGATGGTCTGCCCGTTCTTTGACATGCATCGCATGCCCTACAATATGCTTTAGAATCTTTATGCAACGTCAGCCACCCCAACCGAGCATGTAAAATCTTCTACGCTATCGCTTATCTTTCATAATGCCCTCCTGTGCCTCCTCTATGCACTTCAGTGAGGATACTGTTTTGTTCAAAATCAGGCACATAACATCAAAGTATCTGATCCGATCCCATCTTATACAAATGGACAGCAATCACTGAGAAATCTGTTGCGCGCACCACCAAATCTTTCTTCTACTGACTGGTGTATCCTTCTGGAGTCATCCCTGTAGTCAAGAAATGGATAATATCTGCAAAGTGATTATCAGCTACACGCATTGTGAAGAGTTACGTGTCAGGCATCCCTTCCTCCAAATTGGTAGGCTCCTCTCTTGTTTCAGTGTGTGATAGATGGTCAGGTCCTGCATTCAACCTTCCTGGATTCAAAATTACCCCAAAATCATACTCTTGAAACAACAGCAACCATCTGCATATTGCCCCCCCTAACACAGGCTTATTGACTAGATACTTCAATGCAGAATGGTTAGTGTACATCTTAAAATGTTCACCCAATAGGTGATGTCTGAATTTTTGGAGCGCGTATACCATAGCCAATCCTTCATGCTCTGTCGTCGAATAATTCTTTTTAGCTTTTGACAACTTTCTGCTTGCAAACTCTATAGGATGATCCATCTTCCCTTCACCAGCTTGTGCCAGCACTGCTCCTAGTGCAATACACGAGGAATCAACATGCACATGAAATTCCTTCTTCCAATCCGGGAACACCAATATCGGCATGGTGACCATTTTTTCCTTCAATACATCTAGGTTGCACTGACATTCTTCATCCCAATAGAATGTAGCGTCCTTCTTCAACAACTTTTCCTTAGGCATGATAATCTCAACATAACTCTTGATGAATTTCCGATAGTATCCAGTATGGCCTAGCATTGCACGCCACTGTTTGAAACTTCTTGAAGCCTCCAAATTTCTATGACTGTGATCTTAGCAGGTTCCACAATTAACACTTGCCTTCACACCACATGACCCAACAAAATTATGAAAGGGACATAGAATAAGCATTTCTTCAGGTTTAGCACGATCTGGTATCTTCGGCATGTATCCAACATCAAGCGCAAAATGGCTACATGGCGCTTTACTAGCCCAAACATTGTCCGGACATCAAAATATACTTCCAAGAACTTGTGAATAAACTCTTTGAATGCCGCCATGACTACGTGCGGGGATATCGTCAGCACATTCTTAAGTCTAAATTGAATTACTATGTATTGGAAGCACCCCCATTCTATCGCAAAGGTGGTCTTACTCCTATCTTCTAACACAATCTTAATCTGATGGTACCCAACATACCCATTAGTGAATGAGTAGGCCTCCTTCCCTCCAACATTATCCAGTACTTCATCTGTAAATGGCGTCGGAAAAGGATCATGAATGCAGGCATCATTAAACTTCTTAATATCTACGTAAATTCGTATTTCTCCCTTATGTTTCTTTTTTAGACTACCATTGGGCTCACCCAATTAGATTCTTCCACTGGTTCAATAATGTATGCCTCAAGCATCTTATCTAACTCTAACCGAACCTTTTCTTTGTACTTGGGATTAAGGTGATATGGTCTTTGCTTAATCGCCTTTGCATCCATCTCCAAGGTAATTTTCATGATGCCCAGGTCTCCTATGACGCCTTTCAAGTCTAAAATTCCATAGCAAACAAATCCTAATATTCGCATACACACTCATCGACCTTATCTACTGTAGCATCATCCCAGTAATCCCCAATCTTCGTAAATTTTGGTTCTACTTTTGTGCCAATGTTTACTTGCCTAGTTTTAAGTGGCGTGGTGATGTCTGGATTCTCTATCTACAGTCCCTCATCCTTGTGGTGGCCTTCTTCCTCTAGAATGTTAATATTCCTTGGATCCTCATCCTCTCCTTCAACAGTCACATTATAGCATTCCAGAGCATGGCGCAGCTGGGTGATCCATTCTGGTTGAACCAATTCTAAAGGATCCTGCGGTATTATGAAGATTGCTGCTTTAACCTCCTGCAACACCTCATTGATGCTTTCGAACCCATCAAAGTTGAAGGTCATAAAAAATCCTTCCCTTAAGATGTCCCATTCCACGGTGTCATGGAGGAGCTCCGTTTCCATGTACCAATTCATAGGAATGATGTCCAAAGTGTGACAGAATATATGCACCCACTCTGGCTACAGCTCCGTTCTATAAACCTTAGTCCACTTTTCTAAATTATCACGTGGATCATTTCTCCCATCATATTTATCAGTTAGTCGAACCTTTGGGCAACCAAATCGTAACCTCATCATTCTCTTGTACTCGCACCATTCATCAAAGTTGTCTTTATGCGTACCTCACCACCATGTAGGTGTAGCACGCAGCACCAAATCCAAGGCTTGAAAGCAATGGTCCTCAGGTACTTCCCTTTCAAAGGCATCCAAAAACTTATCTAGATCAGTCAAACCATCATAATAAGGTAAATTTCTCACCTCCGATGATACACAATGTAGTGATTTAGTCATCATATTGCAGCGCAACGTAGATACCTCATGCAACCTATTCTGCCAATGCTCTAATTCTTCATATGAATCCAAGTTACAGGAGCTTTCGCGGTCCCATGAAATTTGTCCATCAGTTGTTGGATTAACCCAATCTTGGTCTCATGCCATTATTTTATAGATCCAGTCCAAATCATCATCACTTTCCTCATAGTCACGGACTAGATCAGTATAACGTGGTCCTTCTGTAGGGTCCAACTGTACTACGACACAGAGCGATTTCCTTTCAAATGACATTGTCCGCTTCTTCAAATTGATGACCCCATTCATTTCAATATCCCAATCAATTCCTAGGAGTGTGGGGTATGGATTGCTATCATCAACAATCTCTATCACTTAAAAATCGGCCAACGCGCTTGCACCTTCTATATCTACATTCACCCCATGCAATCACCCCATAGGGATAATCTTTTGCTGGTTTTCCACACTCAATTGAATTCAAGACCACTGCAACACAAGTCTCCCCATTCTTTACCATGTCTATTTAGGAGAAATTTTCGCATCCGACCCCAGATCCAAAATAACATGGTCCATCTCATATTCTCCTATTTGCATGGTGAGTCTCATCTCACGCCCTGTTCTCGTCTTGTGTTTGCCTATCTTTCTGACTGTGCAATGCCCCTCAAGAGAATTTTCCTTACCAGCACACTTGTTTATCAATTCTTGTATCCCTTTCATAGCCTTGCTATTACACAACAATTTCATACAAGTCTCCAAGAAGGTGGTAAGCATAGAGGGGTCAACCTCTACAAAGAGCTAGTCTCGACTTCCTGAGTTAGAGGCCTCAGCGAAGCTTTTCTTTACTTCCATGAAGTTTCCCTTGTGCACTCTAGATCAAACCCAACCTCATTTTATGGAGCCTTGCGGACCCACCCACTTTCTTCAGGTTGTTTCCTTTTGTCATCACTAGTCATCATTCCGCTTCCCAGCACAATATTCACATTGGGATCCTCCTCGCGGGGCTCACCCCTCATCATCTGTACGTTCTGGGTAGGTTACTGAGGCTACACCTTCTTCTCCTGCATTTTAGCTATTAGCATAGGGAATTCTTTGATTGCGTGGTCAAACTAAGAGCAGTATCAACATGATGGGCGCATCTGGTTCATACACTCTTGTGCGTAGTGTCCTGGCATTCTGCACTTATAGCATATAAATTACCCACAACCTCTGCCAGTTCCTCTTCCTCCTTGGCCTTGTCCGTGCCCATGATATCATCCGCGTGCTCCGCTAGCACCCTCATCCGGAGGCCGAGTTTCTACTTGATTTTGATATGCGGGCATTCTATCCATCATTAATTCATAGCTATGGAAATGGCGCTCATCGTGGCCCAGTGATTTACAGAAATCGTAGAATCCAAATCCAAGGCTTGAAAGTGATGGTCCTCAAGTACTTCCCTTTCAAAGGCATCCAAAAACTTATCTACATCAGTCAAACCATCATAATAAGGTAAATTTCTCACCTTCGATGATACATAAAGTAGTGATTTAGTCATCATATTGCAGCATAGTGTAGATACTTCATGCAACCTATTCTACCAATGATCTAATTCTTCATCTGAATCCGAGGTACAGGAGCTTTGGCAGTCCCATGAAATTTGTCCATCAACTATTGGATTAACCCAATCTTGGTCTCGTGCCATTATTTTATAGATCCAATCCAAATCATCATCACTTTCCTCATAGTAGCGGATTGGTTCAATATAGTGTGGTCCTTTTGTAGGGTCCAATAGTACTATGACATAGAGCGATTTCCTTTCAAATGACATTGTCTACTTTTTCAAATTGATGACCCCATTCATTTCAATATACCAACCAATTCCCAAGACCGTGGGGTATGGATTGTTATCATCAACAATCTCTATCATTTCAAAATCGGCCAATGCGCTTGCACCTTCTATATCCATGGTCACCCCATGAAATCGCCCCATAGGGATAATCTTTTGCTGGTTTTCCATCCTCAATTGAATTGGAGACCACTACAGCGCAGGTATCCCCATTCTTTCCCATGTCTATTTAGGCAAAACATTCACATCCGACCCCAGATCCAAAATACCCTAGTCCATCTCATAGTCTGTCTCATCTCGCGCCCTATTCTTGTCTTGTGTTTTCTTATCTTTCTGATTGTGCGGTGTCCCTCAGGAGAACTTTCCTTACCAACACACTTATTTATCAATTCTTATATCCCTTTCATAGCCTTGCTATCACACAACAGTTTCATACAAGTCTCCAAGAAGGTGGTAAGCACAGAGGGGTCAACCTCTGCAGAGAGCTAGTCCTGACTTCCTGAGGTAGAGGCCTCAGTGAAGCTTTTCTTTGCTTCCATGAAGGTTTCCATTACGTGCTCTAGATCAAACCCAAACTCCTTTTATGGAGCCTTGCAGACCCACCCAATTATTCAGGTTGTTTCCCTTTGTCATCACTGTTCATCATTCTGCTTCTCAGCACAATATTCACATTAGGATCCTCCTCGCGGGGCTCAGCCCTCATCATCTATAGGTTCTGGGTAGGTAGCTAAGGCTGCACCTTCTTCTCTTGCATTTTAGCTATCATCACAAGGAATTCTTCGATTGTGTGGTCAAACTAAGAGCAATATCAGCATGATGGGCGCATCTGGCTCATACACTCTTGTGCGTAGTGTCCTGGCATTCCGCACTTATAGAAAATAAATTGCCCATGACCTCTACTAGTTCCTCCTCCTCCTCGGCCTCGTCCACACCCCTGATATCCTCCACGCACTCCCCCAGCACCCAGATTTGGAGGCCGAGTTTCTGCTTGCTTTCGATATGCGGGAATTCTATCCATCATTAATTCATAGCTATGGAAATGGCCTCATCGTGGCCCAGTGATTTACAGAAATCGTAGAATAATTGTTGTGGTGTCTGCACAAACTTTTGCGGCAAGTGACAATTATCCGTTACATGTTTTCCAACTACCTGATAGATAGTGCACCATAGCGTGGGCCTTGTACTTGGCCCTGCTAGTGCTTCCTACCTTAGTTCGCAAAGACAGCGTAGTGATCTTTATCATGCCCCTGGCTTTTACACTTGAGGCACCAAACTTCTTCACGCACCACCCGCCGAGCCACTTTTTCCTTTTTCAAGCACTGCAACTCCAAGCAGAGGTTCTGCAACTCTGCATGAATCTGTTGAACTCCCAAATACTTGTCCTGGATAAGTGTCTCATGCAATATCATCATGATCTCCAGAGCTTCCGCCTGAGTTTCGATATTTTTTTGCGATAAAGCAATCCTTAAGTGGGGCAAGAACACAGCTATACCAATTGTGGTGTTGACTATCTGTGAGATTCATATTAGCTTCCAAGATCTGGCACTTCAATCTTTTATCTAATTCCCACAGTGTTTCATCAACCCTCATCACAATTTCCTTGAACCCAACTATCGATCATGACTCAGACTTAGACTTACCAAATTCTTTGTTTAGTGTGGTATGAGTATCTGCTAACAACGCCAATGGATTATCAGTGCAGTACTTGATGTACCACATCAACGCATGATTTTGTAGAGTAGTAACCAACTATGCCTTATTTATATGATCGCCTATAACCTGTTGTGTTGTCCACATAGCCTTTGCAACAAACCAAAACTAATTTGGGTCCTCACTTCCCAAGCCCATGAAAACGGGAAACTTCATTGTATTCGACATGTTGAATGGTGGCATAGGTGGTCTGGTATGGGAAAAGGTGTATGTTGTGGAGGTGAAGGTGATGGTGGTGTAAGCAGATGATGTATTTGCGGAAAACCCTACTTTATAAACAATACAACACTTCGCGGTGAGGCTTGTACCTCTCCCTCGTCGTCACTCGAAGGAGGTTCAATCAATGGGCTATATTCAGGACCTGATCTCTCCTTATTTCTAAAGATTCATCCACTTTGCATAGATCCAAACATCAAGGTAGTGGAATAACCCAATTTTCACACAAGAGAATCTTAATCCAAGTATTCAAATATTTCAAATACTTACCTCACAGTCCCTTGAAGAAGCGTCACTCTGTTTCGTTATAGCTGACTAAGGTATCGACTGTGAATTCTATCACAAATCCTCCTATGACTCGATCGAGCCAGTGATCGACAATGCGTGCGATCTTATCTTCAGAAGCTTCCAACCTTCATACTAGCTCCGAGGTTCACACTATTAGACCGTCAAGCCTCCACCTTCTTTGGTCGTCTGCCAATTTAGCGATCCACTCATATAGTTCGATCAGGAAGGTGAAGAAGAAGATATCGTGTATTTCTGTGTATAGATATTTGTCCAACCACTGTTCTTTTTTCAGGCGCATATTTATGTTTTCTTACACCGTGAATTCGTTGATCTTTCTATCCAACCACTTCTCAATTTATTTCTTTGTTGGATTCCAATAATGCGACAACACACATCTCTTTATGCAGATCCCGGTCTCGACAACGGATCCATATGTTGTCTTAGTGGGTCCTGACCCAGTTCAGAGTTAGGTGTGCCAAACAAATCCCTACACTACTGGCCCTTTTGGCATCAATATGCAGAGCGCTGACTAAAGTATCACCTGAAGCAATATGGGGGGATGCGAGAACCAAGTTTCCACACCCAAAGATAAGCATGATGTCATTTTGTGCCCTAGATCTATCTTTGTGTTGATCGATAAGCCCTTATGTGTTATCGATGTAACTTCCTTTAATTAGCCTCTAGACCTTTGCAAAGGTTTACGACTAGCATGTTTTGACCCTGAACAGGAAAATTAGCTACTTACACTCAACATAAATTACTCTTAGGCCAGTAATTGCCCAGATCTACTTAAGTGTTTGATAACTTTAATAGACAATGATATAATCTTCGTGTAAACACTTAACATCAATTGCATTCATATAACAATATAGATCAAGTAAAGTCACACATCAATACATTATTATTTCATAAAACCATCGTTCATCACATCATAAAGCACATTCATACATAACAGAAGTAAAGAGGTAAAACATAGGAATTTTTGTAATAATCTTCTTTATTGATATTCAGTTAAGCTTACAGACTCAAGACTTCCCTGCACACTCAACTACAGGGGTCCGCGCACTCAACTGCAGACTCTACTCTATGCCTCTATGCACTCAGCTGTAGAGCCTTTTCCTCCTATAAGACTTCTACAATCTTCCTCCTATTGACCCGTTACATTCATCTTCGTCATCCTTATTATCCTTAGAGTCTTTAAGACACACCTATTTATACAATCCCATGGTCCGTGGACCATGGGTATATCTTCAAAAAGCCGACTTAACTTACACAAAAGAGGGTAAAACCCTTTTTGATTCTTTAATTATCTACGCACTCTGCGACCACAATTTACAAAGACTTTACATCAAAACTTGGTCTTTTGCCCCAAAATTGACCCAGGGGACCCCATCCAACATGGACTATTCCATTGGAGCTATGCCAATTATTCATTCCCTATTCCAATATTTTAGGTGATGTGTTATTTGAGAAGTTGATTTGATCTCGTAACAGGGAAACGAGCTAGTTGGCTAGGGCCCAGCCAACCCATCTCTTTCTCCCTTTTATGTGAAGTGTGTTAAACTTATTTTTATGTAAGGATTGAGTAGGTTATATTTTGTTCTTTCATAGTTAACAGACTTTGAATTCTTTATAAGCTATGTCATTTGGTTCTGAAGTGTGCGGGCTTGGGTGTGTTTATTTCCTACCCTTCGTGTTAACCATGCTTTCCTTTGATGCATGTTTAATTTCCTTTCTGCAAAAGGAGTGCGTTATGGTTACTTGCACTGGTGCATTTTCATTTCTGCAAGTGAAGGTTGCTTAGTTTACTTCTGCAAGTCCTTTTATTTCCTGCAAGCTCATTCGCTTTCTTTTGCAAATCATGTTTTATTTCTGAGTGAATTTTCCAAGCATTCTCAGCATGAAAGTTCAGCTTAGAATTAATTTATCTTCATGAGATTTAATGAAACATTGTTTTCATTATATAGATCTCTGCTTGAACTCATTTCCCTTGTGGAATTAGCTCAGTTTAATACTGAAATTATTGAAGGGGCCTCTAAGCTAAAACTTCTATTTATAATAAGTGCAGATCTAATTTACATAATAATAGTCATCTCAGGAAGAAGCCTACTTGTATTTAGATCAGATAGTTATTTTTCACATGCAAGAATTTTCCTGTTCTAGCAAGGATTCTTCTTTGACTTTCGAAGTACCTTTGATTTTTTAATGTATGATTAGTTAAAGAATATTTTTCTTATGAATGTTTATTTCCTCAGCTCTATTTCGCCTTGTAATTTATTCTTAGTTAACACCCTTTTCATTTTCTACAAGTGTTTTGGAAACCCAGTACAGGAACGTTGATTTCTTAGTACAGGAACCTTTGTTTCAGTACAGGAATCAATATCCTGGTACAGGAATAGAGTGTTGTGGCACAGGAACCCATAGCTCTTGTATGAAGGTTGAAATCTTCAGTGCAGGCACAATACATACTTCTAGTGCATGAACATTGCTTTAGTACAGGAACATCGTTCAAGTATAGTAACGTTGTTGCGGTGCAGGAATGATGGTTCAATGTAGAAGGGAAAATATTTAATTAATACAAATGCACTTCATAGCCTAATTATTTCTCTGCCTTATGACTACACTAAAGTTTAGTCTTAGATATATGTTTTTCCATCTTTCAGTGATCATGATTGTTTATGCTGATTTGAAGTCCCTTTCATTGAGTTTTTGCAGCGTACTTTCCTTTTTGATTCCAGCACCAAAACTCTTTTGGTGTTATTTGCTTTCCATTCTTTTGATTGTGCAAGCATAATTAGGAAAGATAGAATTAGGGTTTGCAGGTTGCTGAAGTCCTTCTCTGGCATTTCCAGTGTTGCACCTCCAAGTTTACGAACTCCCGGATTGACAAATAAATGTTTGTCCATTAATATTCCCTATATTACACCCAACATTTTGGCATCATTGTCGGGGAGGCACTTAGGGGATTGACCTTGGTGACCTGTTGCATTTGGTTTTCTTTTCACCTAGTTTCTCTTGCAAGTTTATGTTCTTTCAATTTATTTATTTCCTGCATATCTTGGTTTTTTAAAAAGGAATTTCATTTCCCAGGTGCTGTAAGAACCCCCTATATATACTAATCCATGTGATGACAAAATATACCAATTGGCTTGTTGAAAATAAGAAAATGGTATTTTGAGGAATCATTCAATGAGGAGTTTTGATGCTGCTACAGAAACATATAAATTATCCAATGAAGAACTCACAAGTGTAAAATTTAATATTTTGTTCAAACATAAAGTTAATATTATTAAATCTTTGATTTCAAAATTGGATGATTTACAGGAAGAACAAAGGAAGGATGAAGAACCATTGTTGATCTTTTGCGCCAACTGTAGAAAGAAACACTTCCTTGGAAAGTGTCCACTTAGTAGCCTGAAAGTTTGCAGAATTTTTGAAGAGGCTCATGCAACAGAACATTACCCATCACTACCAGAAAAAATGTACTTAGGAAATAAAGTAAGGAATCAAATCAACCACCAGGTATAAATCAAAACCCATCATCATTCAATACTTGGACTAATGCTTAGTCTCCTAAGCAAGTTTCTAAACATATTTATAATCATGCAATTCCATGGAAAACTCTTAGTCCTCTTCCAATTGAATATCCTACTTCATGTCCACAATGTCCCTCTCCTTGGCCCTCTTCCTCAACTCAAACATCCCCATGGCCTCAAGAATGGTTTGGAGCCTCTTCCCTAGGGAAGTTTTTCATGCAAGATAAACTACTTGAACAACAACAACTACTACAATTTCCACTTAATGCACCACCAAGTTATCCTCCTCCATGGTCACAAATACATGTGAAACCTTACGTTAATCCATACCCTATCCCTTACCCTACTCCATACCGTAGACCTCATCCAAACCCTAGTCCATATCTTAACCCAAATCCTAGACCTAGCCATAATCCATACCATAAACCTAGTTCAAACCGTAGACCTAACCCTAGTCCAAAGCCTAACCAAAATCCTAATCCAAATCAAAATCCTAGCCTAAACCATATCCCAAACCCTAATCCAAACCCACAGGTTGCACGACAATTTAAAACACCTATTCTTCCCATTGATTCCCCTATTGATTATAATGATATATCTTCAAGGTTGGGGGAAGAGGTGAGTTTGGAAACATCTCCTATCACTACAGAACATTCACCTCAGGAAGAAACTTCACCATTAGAGGAGCAATCTATAATTGGAACCTATTCTAAAACTGTTGTTGCTCAAAACCCTAGAATTTCCCTTCACCATTCTTGTCAATCTAAAAAGAAAATATTTGAGCCTGAACTTGAGGAATTTTTCTTTTATCTTTCACCAGATCCATTATGTCTCCCAGAGAGTGATTATCAAGTTGTGGAAGAATTGTACAAATTGGAGAATCATAAATATGTGGATCCCATTGAATCCTGGTTTCAAGAACTCATCCATAGACTTTATTTCCCTCATCGTTCAACAACTCTTGGTACAATATCAATCAAAGCAACTGGTTTCTCATACTCTGGTATGTGTTGAATCTTATTCTTTAAAATTGAGTGTGAGTATATTTAACATTTTGTTATGCACATGGCTACATTGGAAGTACTCCTAGACTTGAAGGAGACCTTCCTTTCTTTAATTAGGGTAGGGTAGTATATGATCAATGAATAAAAATTTAATTTGAATTAAAATTGTATAGCAACACTCTTGAAACTGCAATTCTTAAGGCACAACTATTGGAATTTCTATCATTAAGCACTCTTATGGCAAGACGTGTTAGAAGCAATTCACTTTTAATGTCGCATATCCTATAAAGTGACTTTAATTGTTCATTGAGTTTAATCATTAGGTCAGTTAGAGGGATTGTTATTGCTATATTTAATACTTTCCATTCATAAGCTTAAATACTTAATTTTGACCTATTCATTATAACAAACTATCATCCAAGAAATCAATTCAAGTTTCTCTTTGAAGGTATTGATGAAGAGCCTCCTACGGTGGACCACTCCTATAAAACCTTAATGAGCTCTCATGAGAACCCTAGCATGATCAAGTTCAGGAATATTTCAGTCATTATCCAAGATGTTTTCTTTAAAATAAGTCTTTAGGGTAGAATGACCAATCGGTAAGGATTAGTAATTAAAAATGTTTCACGCCATCCCATGCTCTTAAGGAGTAGATTTTCCTCCTCGCCCATTAAGTAACCTACTTAAGGTTAATTATAATGAGGGTTTCTTTTAAAATGATTAATTGAGGGATGGGAGGTCTCATTACAAGCTGACCTACCATGATCATGGGTCCTAACGAGAATGGCATTACCGCTATTGGTCACTAAGCCAGGGTAATGGATTTCAGTTGAAAAGCTGGAAGACAAAAGTTCTCATCACGAGCTGACTTGTTCATTCTTGTCAGTTCTTGTGAATGGAACTGTTGTTAATTGGTTACCAATCTAGGATAGTGGCCTTCAATTAACTTCTAAAAAATGTAAATTTTTTCAATTGACTCTTAATTTATATCTAATAGATGGGATACAAACATTTCATGGGGTTAAAAGGAATCCCTGTCGAGGCTATAGACGCCTGCTAGCAGCACGGTCATGCCAGTGGTATTAATGTTAAATTTACACTATGATTTACCTGGTTGTTTTTTTCTTTCCCTGAACTCATTATCATATCTCTCTGAGAATGGCTATAATATCCTTTCAGTAATGTGCTTTAGAGTTATATCTTTCGCAAATATGAAGGTTTTCAAGGATGTGGGACCCTTAGTGAAGGTGATTCGCTTTGCTTGAACAAGAGAATCTTCAACTATACACTTGACTAACAGTAATATGGTCATCCTGGGAAGGTATCATTTTTTCATATTTATTTTCCCTCTTTCCATCCATTTAAATGCCTTGGCTTCCAAATAATGTCACTTTTATTTACAATAATGAGGCTATTGAAAGTGAAGACCTAATGACTAAGGTTGCTCTTGAGATGCTTTGAGGAAGTTTTGATTGTTGACTATTTCATCGTAACACTATTCTTATAGTAATGACATTATTAGCATTCCTATGGTAGCCCTCACATAATAATTTATTTGGATCAGTCTTAATAAATCTTTTTCCAGGATCTGCTGAATTCTTGAAAACCTTACTTGATCAGATTGGGAAAGCATGATGACACCTGGAAACTGGCGATAGAATAAAATCCTTTAAATTTTGCAATATTTTTGGTGAATTCAGCCCATGTATAACAAATAAAATTTATTTTGTAAGAATCCTTTATGCAGTACAGGAACCGCAACATTCTGGTGGAAGAATATATGTTTCAGTATAGGAATTTGGGTTTGAGTGCAGGAACCATGTCATCAAATTTTTTTATTTAACTTACATTATTTATCATTGCCCAATGGGAATAAATGTTTTAAGTGTATATATATTATAAGTCTAGATAACCTTATTGTGATAAAGCACTACTGTTATAGACATATTTGGGAACTGCAACCCCAAACTCATATGCCCATAAACTAAGGGCTTCTTAAGTCCCTAAAAGTGTTGTTTCACACCCTAAAGGATCATGGTCAACTGATTACATCATTTCCCAGAAGTTCCACCTGAAAAACTACTCAGAACTGGCCAAGACTGGACCATACAGACTGCTCCATGGGCAAGGTGCGATGCATACTGACTGCCTAACTGGCCAAGTGAAATGCACACTCAAATGGCCTTTTGTGGGGTGTGACGAGCAAGAATAGACAAATGGCAGAGATAGTTTGCAAGGTGGATGATCATGGAATCTTCTAGAAACTTCTCTTGTGACACTTGCCTCTCTGAATTCGCCCAAGGATGAGTAAGAGATCATGAAATCTCCAAGTGGAACTAAGAACTATCAGTGGAATGACACTAATCAAAAACCCAGAGCTGATTCACACCCTTGCAAGACATCTATAAATGGATCCCTCATTTGAGAGATCTGGACGCTGGAATTTTGTATTTTGTAAGGAAGTGCTATTGGTTTGTTGGTGAGAAGAGACATTGCATTGTTGGGTGATTTGCTTGTTCATGAGGTGAAGAGGGCTTCTACAACTGGGAGGATGATGCTGGATCAGATAGATGGTTGTAATCCTCTCTTACATTACTATTAATAAAGTTCTTTGAGTTTTCCGCCATATGATCTCGTATTTGTGAATCTTATTGTTTATAAATGCAATTGTATGGTCAATGTGTTTCTGATTACACATTGTTTATGATGTTTTAGATAGAGATGCTTTGATAGTTTGCTGTTACTTTGACTCTACAGGTACTCTTTGAAGCGGGACAAGTAGGAGAGGAGTGGCAAATTCTATCAAGGAAAGGAGAAATCAAGCTAGGATCAAAGCGGAAGATCCAGGTTGGTCCTTTTTTCTTCTCTTTCATCTATCACACTTAAAGGAACTCTTGAAAAGCTTTCATTGTTTGTTTCTAAGATAGCTACCCGTCTTAGTGGGACTAGCAGTTCGAATCGACACTAGTTTTCCATGAAACAAAATGGCAACTCCACTGGGGAATGAATAGTTTGTTTTGTTTGTTTATTGTTTGCTTTATAAACTACAGACGGAGCCTGAAGTTAGCCAGCTAGCCTTCAAAATGCCTTTGCTATGCAATTGCGAAATAGATAAACTTTGCTTCATTCAATCTCCGGGTTGGTTTATGAACTGAACATCTGACTTACAAAGCATCCTAAGTGCCCTTGTGGTAGCTCAGAACCTCATCAGATCTTACCCTTATGCTTTGTGTTTACTGTCCATCATTACTCAACCTAAATCATTGAACTTAGCTGCAAGTTTTGAGCAAAAACCAAGCTCAGTTTTGCTCCCTGGCCCATTGCACTATTTGTAACTATGCAACCTAGATGCATCACACCTCCCGTGTGTTGCAAGTGAGATGCATCCCTATTTCCCTGTGTTGAAGGTGCGATGATTGAGTGAACTATTATTCTTCTCTGAAATTTGGTTTTTTCTCTTTGTTTTCAGCTTTATTCAGTAGTTTTGTTGTTCATGATCAATACCTTCTTGCTGAAACCATCTTCCTTCACATTATTTCAGCCTCCATTAGTTAGGAATTGTAAATGTTTTTGTGTGTTTTTCAATCATTTACAATCTTCCTTTGTCGAAAGTAGCCTAATCAAACTGTCGTTTTTGATGCAAGTGTCGTAATTGTCATTTTGAATCAAAATAAGAGTGTCGTAAAGTCTTCCTCTTCTAGATAGTTGATTATACTTTTGTCATTGTACTTGATTTTGAAATTATTAGTACTTCAAGTGTCGAAACAGTTTTCAATTAGAAATTGAAAAGTTTCGTCTTAGTCTTCGTTTCGTTTTCAAAAGAAAAATTGTTAGTACTATCGCTTTGAAAGAAAATAGTTCATATCTGTACTTAGCTCTCTTTTGTCATTCACACATTAAGAAATTAGAAAACAAATACATGCATGTGCATCTGCATTTTGACTGCTTGCGAAATTTGGTTTAGGAAAGTGCATTTAGTGTGTTCTCTATGCTCTCTGCTAAAAGAAAAAATCGTTATCTTCTTTCCTTTGTAGCTAGGATTTTCATTGCTAAAAGAACATAAATGACTGTTTATCATTTTAGAATGCATATTTAGGAATTTCACATCTACATCACCCGGTGAACCTTGAAAGACAAACTTCTAAGAAAAATCAACTCTAAAATAAACCTCAATGAACATAAAAACGCTTTGGAATCTAACGCAACACATCCAGAAGTCTAGGCTAGAGACATGTTCCAGTGTCGTAAAACCTGGTAACTATCGTTTTCATCGAAGGTTGGGTGATTCCTCCTCTTTGATATGACAAGTGCCAGTACGGACTTGTGCTCCCCGTACCATCGAGTATATATTGGGAGACCACAATAGGCTAATATCCTTTATCCTTAGGAAGCTGTGTCTGCCGCCCTATCGATTGTAATGCACTGAACACAGCATTCAGGAAGATTGACTGTCGTACATAAGTCCTTGGTAATTTCTCTATCATTTATCACCAAGGTGTATTTTGCAGTTTTACGATCGATTTGGTAAATCCTCTGTCTAGATTTCCAGAGAAGTCACTTTCGTTCCTTTTCGACTCCTTAAAAGAAAACATCCATCTGAGCACTTTTCACTTCAGGCTCATTAAAAATCGAAGGTGACTAGAGTCACCTTTGGCCTTTTCTCGTCTCTTAAAAATTGAAAAAGCAAGTTGCGTCAAAGTGTCTTAAAATTAATTTAAATTGGAATAACATTTTTCCCCTTTAATTTTTGAGTTGATCAAGTAATCAGCAATCGTGGAAGAAAGTCAATCAAAACCTCGTCATTCGTAGAGACTAGTGAGTCAACCATCTTTTACCCCAGAAACAAAACCATCCTGGGCAAAGCGTTCTCATTTAACTGAGTCGAATTCACCTGATTTATTTGAAACTTGTGTTTCAACATCGCCAGAGACTACAGTTACTCCAATTATTTCTGGTACATCTGCCTTTACAAAAGAAGTTCCGCAGTTACAAGAGGACATTAGAACTGATCCTAGTGTAATAGTAGACACCTCTATTCCTAAAACAACTCCACCTAGGACTGATCCAGAAACTGAAGTTCACTTTCTTGAACGTTTGGAAGTTGAATTCCAGAATTCAGAAGGTGTCACCCCTCCAGTATCTGTTACTGTAGAAGCTACACTTTCTTCGGCTCCAGAAATATTTTATGGACCTGACAGTCTACCTCTTCCACCTGGATTGATTGCTATAGAAGAGATAATAGAGGATCTTCCACCCAGTACTCCAGTGCATTTTGGAACTGGGATCCACTTACATCCTTCTACTACAGAAGTTAGTTCTTTTTCATCGCAAGTTCCTGTCGAATCACTAGGAAATATTTTGGATAGACTAAACATGTCTGAACAACCATCAACATCTAGGACTGTGTCAACTGACACAGCTACGATGGAGCTTCCTGCTGCCGTTCCTATAATGATTGCTGGTATACCATCTGTCCTGGCAAGTTATCAACAACAAGTCAGAGTCCAATCAGGGACTGTTTCGACGACATGGTCAATTCCTATTTCTTCATCCAGATTCTCATCTGGTATTATTTATGTTGAAACTCAACAAGTTGATCCAATGTGTCTTCAAAAGCCAATCTACCCTTTAAATACTGGATTACCACCATATGGGGGGCAGTATGCCTTTTCATTGTTCCCTCCTGGAGAACAACCATATGAGAGTTTAAAACAAAGTTCAGGTCAAAATGGAATTACATCCAGCGGTTGGGTACCAATATTGCCTCAACAACCAAGGGTTGGATATTCAATGCAACTAGTCCATCCTGTGTCGAATATTCCCGCCACACCTGCTATTGTGACTGTATCGCAAGTACAAGTGCTACCTATGTATGTCAACCTCAAGTTTCTTAGGTTGCAATACAACAGCCTCTCGTCTCAGTGATTCAATCACAACCTCAGGTTAGTGCCTCCTTATCTGGAGCGACTCAGGCTCAAATAGGTACAATGACTGTGCATCTTGGTTAATCATCCAGTATTGGAAAACAGCAAATGGTCCAACAACCATGGCTGGTTCAATATCAACAACCGCAATTCCAACAATCATACCAAGGACCTGAGCAACAAGTCTTTGTAAGTAATGGGCAACCGCATTTCCAAAGCAGTTATCAACAACCATACTATAATGGTTATGCCCATCAACCTTATCAAAGTTACCAACATCAAATACATTATGCTGGTATGCAAATACCTACTGCTTAGGCGATTCCATCTTATCCTGGGTATGCTTCGCCTAACCTGAATAAACAGTTGCCCTTATAGCAACTCTGGAATTACCAGATCTAAACCGTTTAACGAATGATCCAATTTCTTATGCCCCTTGGTGGCCTGCGATTCCTCATAAACTTCCCTCTGATATTCCTAAATTCAATGGAAATCCAGGTGAAGATCCATCGAATCATGTAATGACATTCCATTTGTGGTGTTCATCCAATACCTTGAATGATGATTCGATTAGGCTTCGCCTTTTTCAGCGAATGTTAACTGGTCCGACAACTAAATGGTATATAGAATTGCCTAGGGCTTCGTTTGATAACTTCAGCACCCTTGCCACTACCTATTTAACCCATTTTCAGCTACCCATAAGGTACGAAACAGGGACAGAACTCCTTACCAACTTTAAACAGACGATAGCCACTCACATATATGATCATATTCATGAGTGGCAGCGTCGTCGAAGAATGGTGAAGACGTACGTTCCTGATCAGCTTTTAGCTGAATGGTTTATAAAGTCATTGTTACCCTCTATTACAGAGGATGTGGCTAAAGGAGGAGTTGTTACAGAAGAGCAAGTCATTGCTCGTGCGCAATATTTAGACTTGATCTATACTCAGTTTGGCACGCTCTACGACAAAATTCCTGACGCTCCTAGACCAGAATTTTCCATTCCTCCTCCTCCTAAATCAAATAAAGACACTCATGTCGGTGATGGCGTGATAGGTATGACAAGCACCAAAACCAAAAAGGCTACATCTAAGAAAGCCCGTACGGTTTCTAGTAAAAAAGCAAATGAGGAACCTCTCGCCTCGGAGGTCAATGCCGTGTCAACCGACAAAGGAAAAAATGCTAAGCAACTAGGGGGCAAGAAGAAAGGGACAAACAAAAAGAAGAAACAAGAGGATTCAACTCCTGAGAAACCTTCTGGAAACCCTACTGGAAACAAGAAACCTAATCGGCCATGTTTCATATGCGATGAGGACCATTACACAAAAGATTGTCCACATCAAGCTGAAGTCAAGAAGTTTTTCAAAAAGACTTCAAATACCTCAGTAGTATTGACTGATCCATTTCCAAATCCAAAAACTAACTTGGTTGCTAGTGATCGTGCTTCCCCATCCCAAGTGCTTATGCTATCCATCTCAAAACAGCAAAATGACGCTTTGATATCTACAAGGAATAAAGATTATGGAAATCCACAATCGTCGAATGGCAAGGCTACAGATCAACCAAGCAGTTCGACAACAACTTTGTCAGAAGTTGTTCCACCAATCATTCCTAAATTAACAATAAAACCACCTAAGGGAGTAGTACATAAATCGACATTTAATCCTCATGCTTGAGCAACACAGAATTATAATATAGTGGAGGATCTGGCCCAATCACCATCCACCATGTCGACACTTGAAGTACTGCAGAATTGCCCATCCCAAAAACAGGCTTTTTTATCAGCGATAATTGGGACTGACCCAACGGATTCCAATCTAGTGCCCTTTAATCATAAAGGATACGAACCTTAGTTACCAACACAGCTCACTTTCCTCATACAGGTAAAAGCCCTCAAAAAAACTGTTCATCGAACAATAATTGATGAGGGAGCATCTACCTATATTATATCAATGAGTTGCTGGAAAAATTTAGGCTCTCCATCCTTGTCACGATCATCAACGACATTGAAAGCATTCGATGGAAGAACATACATGCCATATGGGATATTAAGTAACTTGTAAATTGAACTGTGGGGCAAGACAGTAGAAATTGAAGTCGAGGTCATTGATGGAAACCTTGACGACAACATCCTCCTGGGTAGGCCCTGGATTTATGCTATGGCTACTATTGTATCAACATATTTTAGAAAGATTGCATTCCCCTTTCAAGGTGGAATCACAATCATTGACCAACTCACCTTCCTCCCCAACAGTTCTCAAGTTACTGGAAGCATTCCATTGATCCATGGAAGCTCTCAATTGCTTAAAAATATCGGAGTAGGTCTCCTAAAAGACCCTTCCTTAATGTGTACTTTTTCCTTTCCGCCTTCGAGTAATCTGGAAGAAGTGGCCATAGTGGAAACCTGTCACATGATATCTTCTACATCGTCAAAGATTAAGAAGAATTCCGAACATTTTTTTAGCATGGATCATCACCAGGTATTGCCCCCAAGCCCTGTAGAATTGTTGTAGCAATCAATATTTTGGGCATGGGAAGCAAACCCAAATAAAATCTCAGCAAGCATTTGGATAGATAGGTCTCTAGAGTATGGTACCTCTTCTGATCCTTGGTCGCATGTACATTCTACAGACGAAGGAATCATTCAGTCAATGATGATAGGAGAGACACCATGGGAAGATCACCACCATCATTCCCGACCTCAAGATAACAACGAGGATTACTCTAACGACCTTAATCATCCTTCAATTTTTGATTTTCTATCAAATACTGTAAATATAGTGGATTCAGAGCGAAATCCGTCCAATATTGACGAAACTATTTCCATTAATATCTCGACCAAACCAGATGTTGTAGAGAATATACATGTTGGAAAATCTTGTTCTCCTTTAGAATTGGAAATATACTGCGCTCTCTTTCGTGAATTCAGAGATGTCTTTGCTTGGTCATACAAAGAAATGCCAGGCATTGACTCGAGCATCGTTGAACATGAAATCAAGATGTATCCTAATGTCAAACCAGTACGACAACGGCTTCGACCGGTTCACCCGAAGAAAGCCACTGCCATTAAAGCAGAAGTTGAAAAAATTTTGCATGCTGGTTTCATTTACCCTGTTCCTCTCACTGATTGGGTATCGAATATTGTTCCTGTGATGAAAAAGCAAGGAACGATTAGAGTGTGTGTTGATTATAGGGATGTAAATCAAGCTTGTCCGAAGGATAACTACCCTACACACTTCATCGACCAGATAATTGATGAATGTGTCGGATGCAAAGTCTTTTCATTTATGGATGGATTTTCTGGATACAATCAAATCAATATCCACCCATAGGACCAGTCGAAGACTGCATTTATATGTCCATGGGGCACGTTCGCGTAGTGCAAACTACCTTTCGGTTTGAACAACGCAGGTGCAAAATTTTAGAGGGCAACGAACTACGCCTTCCATGACATCAAACACATCGTTCAACCGTATCTCGACGATTTACCAGCTCATTCACGAAAGCGGACTGATCATCTACAGCATTTGAGAACTATATTTCTACGTTGCCGACACTACAAGAGATGACTCAATCCACACAAGTGCATGTTTTGTGTTGGTTCTGGTCGGTTACTTGGTTTCGTAGTCTCTAAGGATGGAATTCGACTCGACCCATGTAAGTTTCAGGAAATCATCGATATGCCTCCACCTTCAAATTTGCTTCAAATTCAGAAACTCCAAGGGAAAGTAAATTTTCTAAGGAGGTTCATTCCAAATTACGCTGAACTTGCTAAAGGTTATACACGTCTTTTGAAAAAAGAAGTTCCCTTCAACTGGGATCAGGTTGCACAAGCTTCATTTGATGCTTTGAAAAGTTCCCTGGTAAAAGCATCATTAATGTATGCTCCTGATTATCAAAAAGACTTTAACCTGTATCTCGCTGCAATAAATACAACCATCGCAATGGTTTTAGTACAAGAAGACAATGGAATAGAACTTCCTTTCTATTATTTAAGCCGAAACTTAAATGATATGGAAAGTAAGTACTCCTATGTTGAAAAGCTGGCTTTGGCAACTATTCAAGTAGTACAAAGATTTTGACACTATATACTCTTTTGCAAAAACTACCATCTTTTCAGATTGCAACCCTATGACCTACATCTTGTCACGTCAATTGCTAGGGGGCAAGTATTCAAAATGGATAGCCATTTTGCAAGAGTTTGATATGGAATTCAACAAATCCAAATCAAATAAATCTATGGTTTTTGCGGAGTTACTTTGTGACCTCCCATCATCGTCCAACGATTTAACATCTAGAGCATCAATCGTGGATGAAACATTGTTTCTGATATCATCAAGTGACTTGTGGTATGGAGATATACTAATATATCTCCAAACCCAAACCTTTAGACCTAACACCTCTCGCTCAGAACAATGACATACTCGATACCAAGCGAAAGACTACATGATCATCGGTGATACACTTTAATGTTGTGGTGTCGATACAGTTTTGTGGAGGTGCCTCATGCATGAGGAGGCTGAAAAAGTCCTAAATGACTATCATTCAGGCGCATGTGGGGGGCATCTATCTGGCTACACTACTACACAGAAATCTTGCGAGCTTGCTACTTTTGGCCTACAATCTTCAAAGATTGCATAATAGCAGTAAGAAGTTGCCATGCATGTCAAATTTTTGATCACAAAACCAGATTACCACTCGCACCACTGCATCCAGTAGTTGCTGTTGGGCCATTCGCCAAATGGGGTATAGATTTCATGACATGTAACCGCACCTCGGCTGGGGGGCATGGGTATATCATAGTCGATGTCCACTATTTTACAAAATGGGCCGAGGTGATGCTTACATTAAACAACAACGGAAAAACAACTGCTCTTTTCCTTTTCAATCATGTAGTCTCTAAGTTCAGTTTTCCATAGGCTATAGTCACAGATCATGGATCGCATTTTTGCAATCACATGATGGTTGAATTGATTGCCAAATTAGGATTGTCCCATGATAGTTCTACTCCATAATATCCGTAGGCCAACGAACAAGTTGAAGCGATCAAAAAAGTCCTCAAGCGCATGCTGCAGAGAATGATTGGAGCCCACAAACGGGATTGGCATTTGATCCTATACTCAGCTCTATGGGCATATATAACCTCGGTGATAAATGCGACCGGATTCATGCCCTTTCAGTTGGTGTATGGCCTAGAAGCTGTCTTACTAATTCAATGTGAGATTTCATCTCTAAAGCTCATAGCAATCACCTTTGTCTATTTCGATGGACATCACAAAGGAAGAGTTTTTGTCTCCCAACAGAAAAAAACTCTCCTTTTACTGAAAGACATGGGGGCATGCAAACCTTTGCATGCAAGTGAAAGATGACCTTTGATTTTCTTAGGTTGTAGGTTCTTAACCCTTTAACCTCGTAGCTCAGTCATTTATAGCTTACATAAAAAGGTCATGAGCACATGTTATAGTAGTGATCAAGCTCATTAAAAAATAAATCTGCCAAGAGACATTATTAAAAGACTGGTAAAAGCAATGTTCCTGTAAGGTTCAAGCTCGTTAAAAAATCAACCTGCACTGAGCACATGTTGGCACAAGGTCCAAGCTCATTAAAAAATAGACACGCTTTTGGTAAATAACCTTTGTGATCGCTTTGTTATCTACCCTTTGTGAAATTTGGTTGTGTTCCTTTTGTCACCTCCATTTCATTCAGCCGACCATACGCTTCCACTTAATTGTTTACCCTTTTGAGGAACATCTGTGACGAGTGATTCTGATTGCCACCCTCTTCACACTGCCATGTTTTGAGAAGTTCTGAACTTACTTGGAACCAGTTGCTACCTAGAAATATCACTCGTTCCTAAAAAACGATCCTCTTTTAAACTCTTTTTAGACTCGTTAAATATACAAAGATTGTCGAGCTATTGGCCTTCCCAACTTGTTAAAGTAAGGGGAACGCTATCCCTCTAACATATTTTAATCTTTTTGGACTTGAGGGATTATTAAACAAAAAGATCGAGTGCTTGTCTTTGTCATCTCGTTAAACCTATCGAAAAGTCATCCCTTTCATACTATTTTACATTTTTTCGGACTTAAGGGATTATGCCATGAAAAAGGACTATTGGAGTCTCCTTTTCATCCATTTTCAAACTCTCTAAACATGAAAAGGACTGATTTATATTTGTCGTTAAACTCGTTAAAACAATAGCGACAAACTTGTCCACCCAGAAAAGAACGAGTCTCACTGACGCTAGGCTCGCTAAACACAAAGCAACAGGTTTGCCCGAAGGGAAAATTATAGACCAAGCATATGTTATCCTCCTCAAGCTTGTCAAAAAATAAAGAGGTACTAGTCAGAAATGATTGGGGAAAAATGGGAATAAAACTTGAAGAACTCTATTGGTAGCAAGTCGCTCTGGAACATGACACTTTCACTCCATCACCGTGATTGAGTTGGGTTGGGTTTTTCCATTCATCGTCACCATTGGTCCGCCGTGCCATCCATGGGGTTAACGATACCAATCCATATCAGTGTCGCCAATATGTTTAAGAGAAGTCATTCATAGAATTCACCATCCAGCAAACGCCTCATCCACTGCATTACATCCACGCTTCATTTTTCATGACTGCCATTCCTGAACCTCATATCATCAGATCGTTTTCACCTCCACAAAAATCATTTGCTCTGTTTCGCGTCGTAGATGTGGGATACATCAAGGCCCTCCTACAATAGGTCACTTCTTGTCGACATCAACTCATTATCCAAGAAGTTGACTTAGAAACAACCCTTTCAGTACTTTGAAGCTTGCATGCCTCAATGGCAAGTTTCTCACTTCCAGCGACAGGTTTACATCAATGACCTTCGACCGAAAGACTTTGCGTGGTGTTCGACATCGGCTCATGTATTCACACCACGTGAATTGTATTGTAGTACCTTGAGGGTCATCATCATTATCGATGACTCCTCTCGCGTCTGTTAACAGCTTACATCATTGGCTGGTAATCAGGCGATGTCTTTCCATGTTCGACTTTAGAACATCTTTTCACATGGATCGACTTGTACATCTGGCGAAGATTGCATGAGTTTTGGAGACCCCGATCTAGTTTCACCCATCTGGGCTACGATATATTCAGGAAAATAAAGACATCAATTGTACACAGAAGCTGCACAGATGGTCATCTAAACCAGGGAAGATGACTCTTCATGCGAAGAATCACAAGTTTGCAACAACAGAAGATTGTCTATCCTATGTACATGAAAATGAATTTATAAAGTTGAGCATGGGAATGCCCGCGTCAGCTATATCATGAAAATAATATGATTATGATGTATTGTATTGTATCTTATACAGGTCACCTTATAGTTCGAATACCTCGGATCCTCATGAATAAAGCATTTCACTCGACATCAAAAGATTTACAACCTCATGCTTTAGGGGGCAGCTGTTATAGACATATTTGGGCACTGCAACCCCAAACTCATATGTCCATAAAATAAGGGCTCCTTAAGTCCCTAAAGGTGTTGTTTCACACCTTAAAGGATCATGGTCAACTGATTACATCATTTCCCAGAAGTTCCACCTGAAAAACTACTCAGAACTGGCCAAAACTGGACCATACAGACTACTCCATGGGCAAGGTGCGATGCATACTGACTGCCTAACTGGCCAGGTGCAATGCATACTCAAATGGCCTTCTGTGGGGTGTGATGAGCGAGAATAGACAAATGGTAGAGATAGTTTGCAAGGTGGATGATCATGGAATCTTCCAGAAACTTCTCCTGTGACACTTGCCTCTCTGAATTCTCCCAGGGATGAGTAAGAGATCATGAAATCTCCAAGTGGAACCAAGAACTATCAGTGGAATGACACTAATAAAAAACCTAGAGCTGACCCACACCCTTGCAAGACATCTATAAATGGATCCCTCATCTAAGAGATCTGGAGGCTGGAATTTTGTATTTTGTAAGGAAGTGTTGTTGGTTTGTTGATGAGAAGAGACATTGCATTGTTGGGTGATTTTCTTGTTCATGAGGTGAAGAGGGCTTCTACAACTGGGAGGATGATGCTGGATCAGATAGTTGGGTTGTAACCCTCTCTTACATTACTATTAATAAAGTTCTTTGAGTTTTCCTCCATATGATATCGTATTTGTGAATCTTATTGTTTATAAATGCAATTGTATGGTCAATGTGTTTCTAATTCCGCATCGTTTATGATGTTTTAGATAGAGATGCTTTGATAGTTTGCTGTTACTTTGACTCTATAGGTACTCTTTGAAGCAGGACAAGTAGGAGAGAAGTGGAAAATTCTATCAAGGAAAGGAGAAATGAAGCTAGGATCAAAGCGGAAGATCCAGGTTGGTCCTTTTTCTTCTCTTTCATTTATCACGCTTAAATGAACTCTTGAAAAGCTTTCATTGTTTGTTTCTAAGATAGCTACCCGTCTTAGTGGGACTAGCAGTTCGAATCGACACTAGTTTTCCCTGAAATAACTACAATACTCTAATCAAAGTTATGATGAGGTTCGGGTGTCAATATTCAGATCGAGAATTAAAGGAAGGCTCATAATTTTGTTTTTGTGGAGGTAAGTAGTTGTGTGAGGACACACAACTAGGTGAGGTTGGGGGGGTGTTGGTAACCACAATTGTCCTTTTAATCCTGTCTTTGTCCTAACTACACTAACTAAGCCTTTGTTTTACAATTAAAATTAAACCTTTACACATGATTTTTGGTCTCTCTCTGTATTGAATATGGATCATAGTGGCTTATTCATCATTAAAAAGGATAAATATATTTATATTCCTTTGTTACATTCCTTTTCATATTTCCTTAAGGCATGGTGAGTACATGTCATTAATCTAAAGTGAAGTTCAGTTGGTGTAGGATCTGTAGTTCTTGTACCACCTGCTATTCCTGTACCAGGTGGACAACTGAACGATTCATTCTGGATTGACTCCAAAAATATCATATTTGTTGAGGAATGGTGTGCACATGCCTCTGAAAGTTTGTTCCATTTTTTTGCATCATGATTGCATCATTATGGATGTGCTAAAGATGCAAGATCTGAAGTTCTCGTACTATTCGTCATTCCTGTACTGTTCTTCATTCCTTTACCAGCTGTCGTTCCTATACCAATAGTCGTTCTTGTACCGCCCATCATTCCTGCACCAGGTGGACAGTCGGTCGATTGGCACATCTCTCATCGAGGGTTTGTTCAATTCTCTGTATTAGGCTTGGAGTGTTATGAATGAACTAAAAATGGAGGTGATCATTGTTCAAACATATTTTTCTCTTAAGTTTCATTACGACTGAGAGTGGAGTTTTATGTATAAATTAGGGATTCTAAGGTGGACTTAGGGGGTGATACTCTGTAGAATTTTTTCTCACACTGTAATTTGTGTTGCTATACTTCCGCGCTGGATCTAGCAATCCACGATGTAAATTTTCAATTACTGAGTTTAATACAAGGAGATATGCCAGTTATTCATTCCCTATTCCAATATTTTAGTTGATGTGTTATTTGAGAAGTTGATTTGATCTTGTAACTAGAAAACGAGCTAGTTGGCTAGGGCCCAGCCAACCCAGCTCGTTCTCCCTTTTCTGTGAAGTGTGTTAAACTTATTTTTATGCAAGGTTTGAGTAGGTTATATTTTTTCTTTCATATTTAACAGGCTTTGACTTCGTTATAAGTTGTGTGATTCAGATCCAAAGTGTGCAGACTTGGGTGTGTTTATTTCCTACCTTTTGTGTTAACCTTGCTTTCCTTTGATGTGTGTTTAATTTCCTTTCTGCAAAAGGAGTGTGTTTTGGTTACTTGCACCGGTGCATTTTCATTTCTACAAGTGAAGGTTGCTTAGTTTACTTCTGCAAGTTCTTTTTTTTTCCTGCAAGTTCATTTTCTTTCTCTTGCAAATCATGTTTTATTTCTGAGTGAAGTTTCCAAGCATTCTCCGCATGAAATTTTGGTTTAGAATTCATTTATATTTATGAGATTTAATGAAACATTGTTTTCATTATATAGATCTCTGCTTGCACTCGTTTTCCTTGTTGAAGTAACTCAGTTTAACACTGAAATTATTGAAGGGACCTCTAAGCTAAAGCTTCTATTTATAATAAGTGTAGATATGATTTACATAATAACAATCATCTCAGGAAGAAGCCTGCTTTTATTTAGATCATATAGTTATTTTTCACATGAAAGAAGTTTCCTGTTCTAGCAAGGATTTTTCTTTGACTTTCGAGGTACCTTTCATTTCTGAATGTATGATTAGTTAAAGAGTATTTTTCTTATGAATATTTATTTCCTCAGCTCTGTTTCACCTTTCAATTTATTCTTAGTTAAGACCCTTTTCATTTTCTGCAAGTGGCTTGGAAACCCAGTACAGGAACGTTGGTTTATTAGTACAAGAACCTTTGTTGCGGTACAATGATCGATGTCCTACTACATGAACAAAGTTCTCTAGTACAGGAACCTAGAGGTCTTGTATGAAATTCGAAATCTTCAGTGCATGCACAATACATACTTCTAGTTCAGGAACATCATTTCAGTATAGGAACATTGTTCCAGTACAGGAACGTTGGTATGGTGCAGGAACGATGGTTCAGTGCAACAAGGAAAATCTTTAATGAAGACAAATGCACTTCACAACCTAATTATTTTTTTATCTCAGATATATTTTTTTCCATCTTTGAGTGATCAAGATTGTTTATGGTGATTTGAAATCCCTTTCATTGAGTTTTTTCAACGTACTTTCCTTTTTTATTCCGACACCAGAATTCTTTTGGTGTTATTTTCTTTCCATTCTTTTGATTGTGCAAGCGTAATTAGGAAATATAGAAGTAGGGTTTATAGGTTGCTGAAGTCCTTCTCTGGCATTTCAAGTACTGCACCTCCAATTTTATGAACTCCTTCATAGGAAATTAAATGTTGGTCCATTAATGTGCCCTATATTACACCCAACAATGGGTTTGTCAATAATAGGTGCAAGAGTGAACTTAACCAGAGGGAGAGAAGATCCTAGAACCATTGTGGATTTGATCTGCACCTATTGCACACCACCTAGTCAACCAATTAACAACAAAATTCCAACAGAATGAGTGACAACAAGACTAATGAGTTCTATACTATGGATGCTAGTATGATTGGTAGGGGCTGAGAGCCAACGTGTGGTGACTAAATCCTAGATGTTATTGTCATGGGATTGCTTGAAGCCACAAGTTTTTAATTGGTGTGAGAGTGTCCTTCGATAGTTGAAGGAAGAAATGACAGCTTTGAAGAATCAGGCTATTGTGAAGGTAAATCTCCTCTGTGGACAGAGTTGATCCCTCTAGCCCAATGAGTGGGTCCAGCAACAAACTAACCAAACTAACATACACTTTCCTAGTTTATGTTTAACAAATGTAGGGAGAAGGAGAAACCTACCTCGCTTTGATGCTAATCGCTCAATCTTTTTGGAGATGAATTTGATTCTTTCACTCCAAGCTTCGCTCCTTACTTCTTCTTCATGTCTGAGTACCTGCAAGGAATATCAAATAGCTATACAAGATACAAGATCAAATATCGCATACATCGAACTTAAACTACTTAATAGATCAAGGAGTATTAAGCTAAATGTATAAACACTTACACAATTATGGAAAGTGAACATCAGATGCATAATGAGATAAAAAGGGAAGCATACAACCTATGCCTTGATGTTGGAGACCTCCTTTTGGTGGACATCCAAGTCAAATAAAAGACTCTTCAAGAACTCCTTCTCCAAGTTAGAATGGGCAGCATGTAATCATAATCTCAGTGTAGGAATGTAGGAATCAATGACCAACCATTTGGGGATGGAAGGGAGTTGATTTATAGGAAGGGAAAGGGAGTTAGGGATCCAAAAAAGAGGGATGAAGCTCCACATATCAAGGGGAAACCCCATGATGATAATATCAAGAGGTCCAAATGGGAGAGCTTGATCATATAAACAACAACCAATATCCACCTCGTTGTTCTCGAAGGTTCTAGTGCACGAAGCTTCTCCTCTAGTTTGGGAAAACCTTCCAGAAGAGGTTTAGCATGGGCTTTCATATCAAAACCAACACTAGCATCACTAGTGTAGAAAAGTGCAACATGTGATCAGCATGGGCAAGCAATGTAGCAAAATGCTCTCGCCCTAAAAATTAGGTTTTTAGTTAGCCTTCTTCAGAATTGACTCAGGGCAGTTTTCCTTTGATTCTTTAGGGAAGATTTGGTCTGTATATCATGATGGATATGCTGCACATTTGTCAATGTTTTGGCACTTGGCGATATGGAACAGGAAGTGAACAGGAGGTGTGAAAAATATTGTGTAACAAATGCCCCCTAAAGCATGAAGGAAAAACATGGAGTGATGGTTGAGATGCTTTACAATTCAGTGCAAGGACGAGAACAACACCACCAGGAGACCTGAAAATAAATCATATACATATACATATACATATCTGACATCTCTGATGATCATGCCTAATGATACATGAATAGACATCTAATAATGCATGAATCCACAGTATGGACATAGCCATCTGAATAGAAGGGATCATGTGTATGGATCCACGATATGGTCGCAACCGTCCAAATAGAAAGGATCATGAATATGCACCCATGGTATGGTCACATCCATCTGTCTAGAGGAAACATGTGTACAATCATGAATAACTCATAATACTATTCAACCTGAATTCTATCAGATAGACTCCAAGGTCTTGCACTCTGTCTCGACCCGATCATTGTATGAATTCTAACATGTGAATAGATGTGTCGAAGTCAAACATGATAGAAAACCAACTGATTACCGGTCAATGATGTAAACCATTGACAAGAACTAGAGAAACCACCAATAATGAAAATTGATCTCAAGGTACAATCAACACAATCCACGAATGTGAATAATGAAGCTAAAGTTGAACACCTGTGGAATCATTCGATCGAAGGTTAATGATGTAAACCTATCATTGCATGTGAAGAAATTGTCATTGAGGCATGCAAGCTCCAAGGTACTGGAAGGGAGTTTCTAGATCATCTTCCCTGATAATGAGCTGAAGTTGACAGGAAGTGATCCATCGAAGGAGGGCCATAATGAATCCCACATCATTGACACAACACAAAGGATGTATTAGAGTAGATAAGTGATCCAGGACTGTTCCAGAAAGTTAGACAATGTATAAGCAGTAAAGAACTGTAGATAAGACTTCTCTTGAACTTATTGGTAACACAACTTCAGAGTTTAGCAGAATTTGGCTCAACATATGATCAGAGGTCATGATGATGAAGTAGTACAATCAGATGAGAGGAAAAATGTATTTTCCAAACCCAAGAAGGCAAGTGACTAAGTGAGGATGTCCCAAACCTAACATAAGAATAGATGAGTGTCATGTTCAAAAGCGACATGCTACGTTTACAACATACAAGAGATGATTGCTTTCACTTTTCCCCCATCATTTCTAGTGAGTACCTCTTTATTTTTACACAATCGTCATGATGACTTCATGATAATTGCGTTGGTGTGTCGTCTAAGATGGTGGTGGAGGAACATTCATCCAATCAAAAGTAATCAAATTTCTAAACATTATTTTAGTCTAACTTAATATATCTACCATTTGGACGTTTGATAGAGAACAGCTAAAAGGTACTTAGGCTGGATTTGATATATTGTTAAAAAATAAAATGTAGATAAAGGAATTGGTTTTCAAAATATATAATTTTTATTATGTTTGTATAGAACATATGTTAAAATGTTATGGAAATATTTTTATTGAGTTAAAATAAAAATAAAAATAAAAAGATGCTTCTTTTTGTATAAGTTCATCCTTTGGATGAATCCATCCTAGTAAGTTTTACGAGCCCTAGGAACAAGAAACTTGGTTTTGTCATGGTGACAAGTCTTGCGTCGTTTAAGTTTTACGAGTCTGATGGAGGGGAAACTAGACATCTTTTTTATGTTTAGAGAGTTTGAAAAATAAGCGGAAAAGAAAACTCCAAAGGTCCCTTTTCGTAAATTGTCTCTTGAACCTGAAAAGGTAGAAAACAATATCCAAGAAAACCTCTTAGCCATGTTCAACTAAGATATTCCTTTTTTGTATAATATTCTATCTTAGTCTGTAAAAGGGTTAAACTTATACTGAGTAGATGTCATTTCATTTACTTTAACGAATTCTAAACGACAAGTAATCAACAATCTTTTCATTTTTCGAGAGTCAAAAAAGAGCTTAAAGATGACTCCTCCTGGAGGAATGAGAGGTATAAAAGGATAGCAACTATTTTCCAGCCATGATGGAACTGCTCAAAACATGTAAAGGTCAAGAGGCTGGATAATAAGACCACTCATTGCAGATGTTCCCCAGGCAAGGGTAAAACATCCAAGTGAAAGCGTATGATCGGCCAAAGAGATGGTGACGATGGAATGAAAAAGTCAAGGCACATCCATCACAGCAGGTTGATAAAGATGGAAATCATGAGAGGAATGGTGAGAATGGTTTTGTTTTTACACAAGCTTGAAACATGGGAAACTATGCTTGAGGATACTTGAGATGCTTTCATATTTTCACAAGCTTGAAATGGAAACAAACTATGCTTGGGTTTGGTTTCATTTTTACACAAGCTTGAAATAAAGATAAACTATGCTTGAGATAAGTTTACATGCCCTCAGCATAATGACTCAATTTGAGGTACATGCCCCCCAATTTTCATTTCATTCACCTAAGTAGACTACTAGTTACTAACAGGTGGATGGAATAAAGGTTCACTGATGAGATCAAGTGAAAGACTTGACTCAAATTTTATGAGATCTAATCAAAGACTCCAATTGGAAGGGGATTTGTTTCATTTTTTAATGAGGTTGACACTGTAAAAGAACCATGCACATGACACCTTGTTTTATTTTTTAGCCAGCATGACACAAGTAAAATAACTTTGCTCATGGAGACCTATTTCATTTTTTAACAAGGCTGACGTAGTAAAAGGACTATCCTCATGGTCCTTGTTTCATTTTTTAAGGAGCTTGACACAAGACAAGGAACTCTACTCCAAAACCTTTGATCATAGACCAAAAGAGGAATTGGCTTCCAAGAGGTTCTCATCAGATGGGATAACAACACTCTAGAAGGAATACATGTCCAAGGATCCAAATGAACAATCGGGCTCCAACGCCCTCAACACATGATGTACTGCATCACCTAATAGATCGTCAGTAGATGTGGGGATGGGACAAGTGGCCATGTAATTAACCTATGGTGGGGGTGATACTACTTGCATATAAGAAACATTTAGGGATGATGGTTGATTGGGGGTTGATTCAAGACCAATGAATGTAAGTTGATCCTTCATGCAGGAAACACATCACATGAAAGAGAGAAGAGACAAGAGCTCCCATGACATAAACATAGTCACGACCAAGGAGTAGATTAAAAATAAAGCACCTTGGACAACCATCATGTCTATATAGACAGTCTTTCCTCCCAAAGTAATAGGTAACTTAGGAAGGATCCAGTTAGGTCCTTATAATACTGGTGATTCCCCCATTATTATTGTCATTGTATCCCTTATTGTTATTATTGTGCCCCTATTGTCCCCATATTGTTAATAGTATGCACCATAGAAACCCACTATTGTTATTTTTGTGCCCTTATGCTATTACTATTATGTTGGCTTGATTATATTATGACCCCTTAGACTCCTATATATAGAAGGGAGGTTTAGTCATTCATATCATCCAAGAATTGTTCATTTGTGTAATGTAAAGGAGGTTTCCCCCTAGAAGAGGCTGAATTCTAAGGCATTGATCTATCTTTTCTATCTTTTTGTGAGCTAGTTTCCTAACATTTTGTATCAGAGCTTTGGATTCTAGGGTTTCGCTGCACCAAACAGGTCATTGTGGAATTTTCGCTATAACTTTTTTCTGTGATGTTTCAGAAGCTACAAAAAAAACCCATTTGAACCGAAATGGTTCTCAACTTCGGGTTTGAATTTCAGAGCTTGTCTCGCTATATTTGCTGAGATATGATCTGAGGAAATTAAGGTTTTTGGAGACTCCTGGATTACATTCCAAACAGGTGACCTGGGGAAAATCGTCATAACTTTTGTTTTGAGCATCAGATTGAAATTTCGTAAGAAGTTTTAGAAAGAGGACGGTTTGTAGTTGTCTTTATAAAAACAATTCAAAAGCTACATGGAAACCCAAAGATTATTGTAAGCGACAGAGATCCCATTTTCACTGGAAATTTTTGGACAAAATTATTTTCTTATTTCGGTACTCAGTTAGCTCATAGCTCATCTTATCATCCTCAATCTGATGGGAAAACTGAGATAGTAAACAAATTCTTGGAAGGATATCTTTGTTTCTTTGTATCTGATAAATAGACACAATGGGTCAAATGGTTGCCTCTGGGTGAATGGTGGTATAGCACTTCCTTCCATACTGTAGCAAAAATGACCCCATTTATGGCACTTTGTGGATATCATCCACCATCCATCACATCATATTTAAGAGAAAATTCTAAGGTTCAAGCAGTGGAACATCACATCGACCATCAACAACAAGTTCTCCAACTCTTAAAGGATAACCTTACGTTGGCGTAGAATAGAATGAAACAAGAGGCAGATCAACATCGAAACGAAAGAAGTTTTGATGTAGGTGACTGGGTATTCCTACGGCTACAACCATATAAACAAATTTCCCTCAAGCAAGCTAAGTAGGGTAATAAATTATCAGCAAATTATTATGGTCCGTACAAGGTGTTGCAAAAGATTGGTACTACGGCATACAAATTGGAGCTTCCTGCAGCTTCCCGAGTGCACCCAGTTTTCCATGTTTCATGTTTAAAGAAGGTTATAGGTGACAAGCTCCCAGCTCAAACAATATCTCCAAAACTTGACGAGGAAGGAAAAATCATATTGGAACCAAAAGCAGTCACAGAAACAAGAATTCGATAGCTAATAAATCGATCAATTTTGGAGTATCTCATTAAGTGGAAGAACTTATCTGCTAAAGATTCCACATGGGAGGATGAGAATTTTATATAGAAACATCCAGAACTACTCAAGCATTGAGGACAACGCTTTTCGAAAGGAGAGGGGCATGTTAGGCCCCTATAATACTAGTGATTCCCCCATTACTATTGTCATTGTATCCCTTATTGTTATTATTGTGCCCTTATTGTCCCTATATTGTTATTAGTATGCCCCATAGAAACCCACTATTGTTATTTTTGTGCCATTATGTTATTACTGTTATGTCTGCTTGATTATATTGTGACCCCTTAGACTCCTATATATAGAAGGGAGGTTTAGTCATTTGTATCATCCAAGAACCGTTCATTTGTGTAATGTAAAGGGGGTTTCCCCCTCGAAGAGGCTGAATTCTAAGGCGTTGATCTATCTTTTCTATCCTTTTGTGAGCTGGTTTCTTAACAGATCCCTAATGGTTGACTGGTTCCTCTATTAAAAGATAATAGACTCTAGGTGATGGGGACAAGATGAGGATAACCTAAATCTTGCCAAGCAGTTGAGTACAAGATGCTAAGAGTTGCACCTTCATCTATGATTGTGCTAGGTATGGCCATATTGTAAGCCTGTATTGTAATTCGGAAAGGCACATAAGAGGGAAGATGATATCCTTCCGGTCAACTCCAATCAAAAGAAGTGAATAAACTACTCGGAGGGGGTGTCATAGGAACATGATATTTTCCCTCTTGCACTATGGGAATAGGAGAACTTCTCTCATGCACCCCAGGAATGGGAGGATTTCCCTCCAGTTCATTTGAAACTAAAGAAACCAGAAGAACTTGAGTAGTATGAGGTTCACTGTCTACTGGAAAGGTATGGTTGATTGAAGGTGGAGCAAGGTCTACCATTTTCTCAACCAATGGTTGGTCAAGAACAGACTCATGAGACTCACTTTTAGAGAGAGCGAGGTTGACCAAAGATGATTTTTGATCAATAATTGGATTAACTAGTGAAGGATCAAGGGAAAGCTTCTAATAATATGCCAAAAGACAAGGCTGAGAATCTGTAAGTTTTCCAAATATTTGGTAGCCTCATCTAGAAGAGGACAAAGGTGTATGGGATGATTACCTTCACACGACTTACAGGGAAATTTAAATTTTCCCTTTTTCCCGTGATCTTTACTGTCACTAGTTGAGGGTTTGTCACCAGCATGAACTCTAGAGGCTGATGACAAAAGTCAATGTGAACCTTTTGGACCACACTTCTAAGATTTTGGGAATACTTGAACAATTTCAAAGAAGGTGGTCACCCTTACATAAAATGCAAGGGAATTTCACTTTTTGGGGCTGATCAAAAGATTTTTCGACATCAATCACATCAATAGTAATGGTTGTTTGGTTTTCCCCTTGATTATCTTCCTTCTTCTTCTTCGTCCTCTTCTTCTTCTTCTTAGCTTCCTAGTTACTAGAATCCAGACTTTCACCAGGCAAAGAGGAAGAACGGGGTGAAGAAATGGGCGAAGAAGGTGAGGGGTCAACTTTAGGATCAACATAATGTTGATGTTGTTCAAGTGGAGGAGAACTTAGTTGAAAAGAAGTTTGGACACTTGGAATCACCAAGGTCGAAAATAACCAAACTGGAAAACCAATGGTAAAACCAGGAAGGGACAACGTTTTCATATAGAGAGCACCAACATTTCCAAAAGAAGGAAAAGGATTAGGATTCCCATCAGGGGGTTTTCCTTGGTTGGTAGGCTAGGGAAATGTTTCCATTGGCATCAAACTAAGATATACTAAGGAGTATTTCCACAAGAAGGATGTTTTTCCGCGGTCAATTAATTGATTATATAAATTAATAAAATGAAATAAAAAAGGGGTAAGTTAGGCAAGAGGGTTTACCAAGTATCCTTGAACCACTATATACACCTTAGGTGAAATCAAGGACTTTGTGTAGGACGATTGATCTCCTCATATGTTGTGTTTGGTGTATCACATCTATACGGAGGTTGAATCAGTTACCTGTGGCTAAAGGATAGCAACTTAGTGGGGTCTCCCAATATATACACGATGATACAGGGAGCACATGTCTATGTTAGCATTGTCTAATGCATAACCGTTCGATGAGAGTGTTCCAATAGACTTGCCATATGTGGAGCGCCTTTGATATACCCGAGAATACTAGAGAACAATCCTATATACTTTCATAAGTGGAATGAGATATCACCCCCGAGATACAATGCTAGCAGATAATGACAGTTGCTAGGTTTATCGATGTTGAAACACGTCTCTAACCTAGACCTCTAAATGTTTGCGTTAAGTTCCAAATGTTCCTTAGGTTAATTGAGTAAATTTTAACATTTATCTTGAATTATATTGCAATTTTGGGCTCAAAACGATGTCCCCTGAATCCCTAAGATGCAACTATATGAGAAAAGGAAACTTTCCACTTTGATGAAAGCTAGACTTATCAAGGGAAAATAATTCAATCAATAATGCATAGAACAAAATGCATCAAACAACATGCCTTACACTAACTTTCACTTTTGTCTTCCAAATGCAATGCCAAAGTAAAAATTATTTTCACTTTTCACTATCCTAAATGCAAGTTTTCAAAAGAAAAATGATTTTACTTTACTAAGATGCACTTATATGAATTATGCTTTTATTTTCGTTTGAATGATTTGATGCACCTAATGCAGTCTTTAGATTTCAATCACCAAAAAATATGATCTAGTTTCAATGATGAATCTCAAAAAATAACTTTTCAATGCAACTAATCTAATGCATTTTCATGAAAATTAAATTTTGAAAGACAAGCTAAAATAAATGCAAAATGATATTTTCAATGATTTCCACATAAAACAACGCTCAATAAATAAAAAAAACCAGCATCTCAATGACACCAACAAAGTGATGACCAATTGACTAGAAACCCTAGAACTCAACATACAAGATGGGAAAAGACCTCAGGGTCCAAGGCACACTATATTTTGATAGAGAAACCCTCACAATTTTCACATTCAAGGATCAACACAACTTTATACAGAAAAACTCGTGCTGACAGGGTCATCAACACTACTTTTCATTGCAAAACTCATGTTGTCAGCGCTACTTTTCATAGAAAAACCCGTGTTGGTCTTCCACGCAGGTAAACAGTGGAAGACAGGGTTTCCAATGTGAACGTACAAGTAAAAATAAGCACTGTCAGCGCGGCTGTTACTGATAAAAATCAGTCTGAGCGAGGAATATGGGAAAAAATAAAAAATATTTCAAGAAATAGTCCAAACTCAACATTCTAAGGTAGTAATCAGTGAATGTGCACGTATACAGGCTCAAACTAACAGAAAACCCAACGGTTATTCAAACTGATCAAGAGATGATATTGAAAAAGAGATTGAAGAGGATATAGCTTCCCCAACAGAGTCGCCATTTTTTCATGAAGGTAAATCCCCTTTGCAAACAAAGGCAATCCCTCTAGCCAAATGAGTGGGTCTAGAAACAAACTAAACAAACTAACATACACTTTCCTAGTTTATGTTTAAAAAATGCAGAGATACTGAGAAACCTATCTTGCTCTGATCCTAATCACTCAGTCCTTTTGGAGGTGAATTTGATTATTTCACTCCAAGCCTCGCCCCTTACTTGTTCTTCATGTCCTAGTACCTTCAAGGAAGATCAAATAGCTATACAATATAGAAGAGAATTTATGGCATAAATTAGACATAAATTACTTAATAGATCAAGGAGTATTAAGCTAAAAGTATAAACATTTACACAATTATGTAAGGTGAACATCAAATGCTTATATTAATGAGCTAGAAAGGGAAGCATACAACCTATGCCTTGATGTTGGAGACCTCCTTTTGGTGGATGTCCAAGTCCAAGCAAAGACTCTTCAAGCACTCCTTCTCCAAGTTATAATGGGCAGCATGTAAGCATAATCTCAGTATAGGAATGCAACAATTAATGACCAACCGTTTGGGGATGGAAGGGAATTGATTTATAGGAAGGGAGAGGGAGTTAGGGATCCGAAAAAGAGGGAGGAAGGTTCACATCTCAAGGGGAAATCTCATGATGATAAGATCAAGAGGTCCAAATGGGAGAGCTCCACCATATCAACAGCAACCAATATCCTTCTTGTTGTTCTCGAAGGTTCTAGTGCACGAAGTTTCTCCTCTAGTTTGGGAAAAAATGCAAGAAGAGGTTCAACGCGGGTTTTCATATCAAAAATCCCATTGGAAGCACTAGGGTAGAATAGTGAAACCTGCCATAAGCACAAGAAGGCAGTGTAGTGAAACGTATTGGCCCTAAAAATTAGGTCTTTAGTTAACCTTCTTCAGAATTGACTAAGGGAATTTTTCCTTTGATTGTCTAAGGAGGCTTTGGTTTGTATATCATGATGGATATGCTACACAATTGTCAATGTTTTGGCACTCGGAGATATGGAATAGGAAGTGAACAGGAGGTGTGACAAAATACTGTGTAACAGGGCCCAAAGGGAATTTAGGTATGGTACACTAATTGTTAGCATTATGTTAGAGAGAGTGCCCGTGTTGAGGCCAAGGGTGATTCTAGGCATAACAGGTTCAAAGGAACCCTAGAAATACATATGGGAAACCTTAGTACCTCGTACAAGAGGTGGGCCTATTATGCACTACTTTGATGATGAATTATTTGAATGGCTTGAAAGCCATATTCCCATCATTGAGGCTTCCCATATGCGGGGATGAACTATATGGGTGATTTGGAGTAGTTTTTCCACTCGACACACAGTGGGGGCCACTAGGTAAGAGGACAAATTAGTGACAAAAGTATTTTTTTTCTTTTGAATTTTATGTAATTTTTTTGTTAAGGGTGATAAACAATCTGACAAGAGACTTATTATGAAACAACTGTGGCTCTTGTCTGTTCGGTGGGTATACCTCAACATGTAGGGCATGATGATCAGCTACCTGGTGCTGGAGTAGCTACAGGGGTCGTGACAACTACCAAATAGGGGGATGACACACAAATTTTGCACAATTTTTCTAGGAACCTCAAAGCTATGAGCATGGGTGTGACACCTTTTCCAATGGGAAAGATACCTATCCATATGTAGCAGCACATAGTGGGTGTACTAGAGAGATTTTTGGTGCCTTTGAGGAGGTTAGCTAGAATAGTGATTTTTTACCATGAGCAACAGGCTCAGCATCAGTAGTGGAATTTTGGTGTATTTTATGTGTTTGATGTAAAAAAAAATTAATTAAATTATACATGCATGCATGCAACTAAAAAGAATGTGACAGATGCTAATCCAATACATAGTTAGCTAACGAATCAACCAACGAATTAGATTCTCTTGGAATGTGTTCATAAGTAAGAAAATAAAAATTATGTTCCAATAAACTTACTCTTAAGAAATGATGCAATAAGATCAGATTATGAATGTGATAATGATTGTTCATATGCATGACAACCAACCGGGATTCTCGCCTAACTACTAAATTTGAGATGGAGAGAGATATAGATTCTCTAAGGCGTTCGATGGCAAACATATACTCAACAATATTATTGGTATCATAACCAAGGAAGACCCCACCATAACTAAGTAGCTCTAAATCAAGTGTATAAAGAACCCAAGCAATTGATGTAATGTGCCATGTATGACGACAGGCACCATCTACATATTTGATGTATGGCAAGAGTGAAGTGGACATCTGTGCAAAAGAAGATGTATGCATGAGACAAATAACCATCGAAAGATATAAAATTACAAAGCACGTGCTTAGTGAAACACTAGGAAAAATACATTTTGAGATAGATCCCATTGCGGGGCTTTCCGAGTGGGATTCCATCACAATCCTAAAGTTTATAGGCTGCTTTTGAAAGAACCTTAGTGACAACATAGGGACCGATCCATAATGGTTGAAGTGTTCCTACCCACAAGAGGTCATTATTTTGATCGTAAACTAAGATGATATCACCTTTTTGGTAAGAATGAGGCTTGACACGTTTATCGTATCGAGATTTCACTCGGAATTTATGCGCTTCGAGAGCTAGTGCGACATCTCGATGAGTCTCATCCAAACGATTGAGTGATAGCAAATGCTCCTCTTCAGTAGTGGTACCGAGAAGGAGTTCAAGAATGATTTTACATGATGGGGCTTGAAACTCGATAGGAAAAACTTCTTCCAGGCCATAAGAAAGCTAAAATGGCATGAAGCTTGTAGCAATTTTTACTAATGTTTGGTATACCCAAAGTGAAAAATATATCATGTTATGCCAATGAGTTTTTTGATTGCCTACTAACTGGTGGATCATGGTCTTGAGGACAACATTGATGTATTTGACCTAACCATTAACCTATGGGTAGTAGGAATAAGAATGATCTTGGTGAAAACAAAGAATAGAAGTTAAGTCAGACATCATGTGATTCTCGAATTGTGATCCATGGTCTGTAACGAATGTGCGGGGTACATCGAAGCGAAAAATGACACGATTAAACAAGAATAATGTGACAATTTCTCCATCAGCCCTAAAAGCAGGGATGGATCCAGCTCATTTTGTAAAGAAGTCAAAGGCAACAACTATGTAACCATGACCATCATCAAAATTGGGGTTACAAGTGATGAAGTCTAAACCCCATTTAGAAAAAGAACAGAAAAAAACTACCAGGTGGAGTGGGGCAGGGGGAATGCACATTTTCTTTGTAAAAACTTGACAAGGGTGGCACTATTGGAATTCAATAATACAATCTTTAAATACATTTTGCTAGTAGTATCCCACACGTAAAATTTTATGGGTAGTAGCCATGTCCAAAAGGTGACCGCCACATGCCCCAACATGGTAGTCATTAAGGGCCACCTCTACTTCATGCAAGGTAAGACAACGTTGAAGAAATGATTCATTATCATGTTGATACAAGGTATCATTGAATATACTGATGGAGACTTGCAATAACAGGCCCTAACAGGCCCTAGAAAGAGTGGAATTATATCTTGTTTCTTGGCAACCAAATAAAGGACTTGACGATAATTTTTTATGTCGCTAGAAAAAGTAGCAACCTGCTTGATAGAGAGAACTGAAATGGGTGGCGATGAAGGAAAAATGGATGTGGGAATGACTGGTACTGTGAATACATGCTATTGATCTTGAGGAGGTGCAGTGGATGAAGGCAAAATGATGGGATTTACTATGACTGATTCAATTTCTATCTCAACAGTCTCACCAAGAACAATATTAGGGTCAAGGAAATTAGAGATGGTTTCCTCAGAGATCTTAGGTTAAAATTTATGGGAATTATCAAAAGATGGGGTTTTTTCTTCAGTAATATGGATGGTGGGTTTAGTTTTCATAGCAACACCACCCTCATATTTAAGATCAATCAAGCTAGAAGTGTAGGTTTTGGGATTTTTCATGATTGCTGAGGAAAAAGTTAAGTGGGTTTGGTCGAAAAGGGAAGGGTTTCAGCAATTTTTGGTGGAAAAATAGAAAAAGGGAAAAAACATTAATATAAGTAGATTTTTTAACTAAATGTCCTAACTCAAACCAAGTCATGTACATAGAATAAACACTCTCCTCGATCTTCTTTATTAGCGGCTGGAGGCCTTGCTTAGATTTAGTAGAGCACTTTCTAGATGATGATGGAGTGTCATTGCCAAAATTATTCAGTTGCATTCCATCAAAAGAATATATACCTTCATTGTCTTTTTGCATCATGAAGATTCCTCTCCGTGAAAGCTCCTCTTTGTTGAAGGCAGTCTCATTTAAATAGAATGTCATCTTATGCATAGAAAAGGTTATTGGATTGAAAACAAGGGGTTGAACATAAGTGTTACTATGGATGACCCCAAACCAAATCTGATGAGAATATCAGTTGAGTAATGAAAGAGGCACTCTGGAAACATGAGAGGTGATGTCAACCATCTTAGTGTACTACTTCTTGAAGACATGCCCATTGAAATCTTTATTTGTTGGATCTTCAGTGGTTCACCAAGGAGCATAGGCATAGGCCAATAACTCATCATCATCTAAGTGGGAAATATATCTACCTTATGGAGTGCACCATTTCATCTTGGCGAGAGGAATGACCAGATATCCAAAAATAAAGTAGGTTTCCTTCTTGTGGACATCCTCGCAGGCTTCAAAGAGCTCATTGAGCAGATAACTAGACCAGTTGAGTTGTTCCATTTTTACACATGCCTCTACAACATATATGATATCGAGTGAACATTCCCCTTTTTATAGTGGAACACAAGTTTTCCAACAATGATATAGGGGGAAACCTTAATTGGATCATTGTTAATCAAGTCAATTACATCTCGACAACCCGTGTACTGGGTTCCATACATTGTGTACAAATTGTTGCCATCGGTTTTCTTGCCTTGATTGGAAACACTTTGGAACACCTTAGTGACATAAGATTCATAGGTAGAAAGTCCTATGAGCCTATGAATATCATGAACATGGAGTGGATATTCCAAATCCAGCCACAAGGAATAGGAATATTTGTGGTGTAGGAACTGTTTGCGAACAGAGACGATCCCTCTAGCCCAAGAGAGTGGGTCTAGCCATAAACAAGACAATATAATGTAAATTTCCTTATATTAGAATCAAATAAGAGGGCCTACCTCTTATAATGCTAATCCACTTGATGGAGATCTTGCTTCCTTGCTCCATTTTCCTTTCGTTCCTTTCATTCAAGTACCTGAAACAAACATGCAAGAAACAACAGAAAATGTGATAGCATAAAATCAAATCCAATCTACTTAAAAGCTCAAGGAGTTCTAATATATCAAATGTAATATTACACCTGATATAGGAAATAAAACATTAGTTGTATTAAAATAAACTTCAAAGGGAAATACAACCGAAGCCTTGAAGTTGGAGATCTCCTTTGCGGTATCCAAGTCTGACTACATGCCTTTTCAACACTCTATTCCTCCTCTTTCTTGACTTGAAATGGCTTCCAAGCTCTAACTCTCTTTCCTCATGCTTTAGCTACCAAAGACTAGTCTTTTGTCATCCAAGACTAATCTTCTTCTATCAAAAGCTAAATATTTCATAATTTTGCAGCTGGTTCTATCTCTCCACCACTTTCACTATGTGTTGTATTGTATTGTCTTGTAACCAAAAGGGTAAGAGGAAGTGGTTTATATATGGAGACAAGGATAATAATGAGATCCACTCAAGGGGGAAGAAGGTATTATCTCCTTGGGAAGGTCCACCTTTAAGGGGGAAAGAACCTTATATGGAGTTCTCAGCCCTTATCCAACCAAATGAACATCCATCACATCGCCACTAGAAGTTTCTAGACATGAAACTCCATTTCCTTTTATAAAAAAATTATAGAAGTAGACCGGTGTGGGTATTTAGCTAATAGTAGTGCCAACCGCCACGGGTCATAGTGTAAAACTCTGCCATCGGTGTGGGTGAGACACTGGGAAAGAACGTTGATCTTAAAAAATGGGTTTTAAGAAGGATTCCCTGGAAATGTTCTGAAGGGAGTGGGGACTACTTTCTTCCAACTTCAAGGGATGCAAGAGCATAGGTTTCATAGTGAAATTATAACACAGTAATCACTACTAGGGTTCTCTGGGATCAGGAACAAGTGACAGGAGAGTGACAAATCACTGTGTAACAGATGCCCCCTAAAGCATGAATTCATAGTTGAGAGTGATGGTTGAAATTCCTTAAGACTGAGCGAGGACTTGAAATATTAGCATCGGAAGACCTGTAACTCAGACATACATGTACATATCTAAAATCTGATAGTCATGCCTGATAAACATGAGAGGCATATAACAACATCTGAATCCATGGTATAGGCGCAGCTATCCATCAAGAAAATGATCATGTGCATGGATCCTCAACATGGACGCAGCCATCTGACTGAAGGGATCATATGAAATAGATCCACGACATGGGTGCAACCATTCACATAGAGAGGATCAAAATGAAAATACCCACGCTATGGTCATAGCCATTCGACTGAGAAGGATCAAAATGATACCCATGGCATGGTTGCATCCATTCATCTAAAGAATCGTGTATATAATCATGAATGACTCATCACTCCTCGCAACCTGGACTTTTGTCATCTAAGCTCAGGGTCTTGCACTCCAACACGAACTGATCAAAGTACAAATTCTAACATGTGAATAGACGTGCTGAAGTTGAACATGCTAGAAAATCACTTGATTACGGCTAGTGATGTGAACCGTTAACAAGCACGAGAGAAAGCACCCATAATGTCAATGGCTCTCAAGGTACTATTAGTACAATTCACGAAGTGTGAATAAGGAACTAAAGTTGAACACCTGTGAAATCACTCAATCGAGGGCCAATGATGAGAACATGTCGTCGAGTGCGAAGAACTTTCCATTCAGGCATGCAAGCTCTAAGTAATTGGAAAGGAGTTTCTAGATCAACTTCTTATATAATGAGCTGAAGTCGACAGAAAGCGATTCGTCAAAGGAAGGTCATAATGAGTGCTTCATCATCGACATGAAATGGGAAATACAATGAATGAGAGTAATCCAAGATGGTGACATATGATCAGACAATGTACAGGTAGGAAGACTTCTCTTGAACATGTGGATGACACGACTCCGGAGTTTGGCAACATTTTACATCGTAGGATCAAAGGTGATGGTCACATGGCAGAGATCAGACGATAGGTTAAAATGGATAACCCAAATTCAGGAAGGCAAGTGACAGAATGAGGATGTCCCAAAACCTGACACAAACAAAATGAGTGTCAATGTTCAAGAGCGATATGCTACCTCAAGTGAAGAATACAACTAATGAAATACTTCTAATTTTCCCCCACCATTTATGGTGAGTACCCCAGTTATTTTTACACAAGATTGACAGGGATAACATATGCTTTTAATATAAAACCATCCTTCGGATGGATCCTACCTAGTAAATTTTAATGAGCCCTAGGAAGGATAAGCTCAGTCTCATCATAATGACAAATCCTATGTCGATTAATCTTTTAGCGAGTCTGAAAAAGGTGAAACTCAGAATCTTTTTCATGTTTAGAGAGTTTGAAAAAGACATGAAAAAGAAAAATCCAAGGGTCCCTTTTCATAAAGTTGTCTTTCGAACCCAAAAAGGTAGAAAACAATATTCAAGAGAACCTCCTAGTCATGTTTGACTAAGGTATACCTTTTTCGTAAATAGTTTTATCCCAACCCGAAAAAGGGGTAAATGCATACTGGGAAAACGATGTTTCGGAACCATTTATGAGGTCAAAAATGACAAAAGATTGGCAATATTTTCATGTTTTGATAGTCGGAAAAGAGCTTAAAGGAGACTCCCCATTTTTGTTTACTTTAACGAGTTCAAAAAGGGAAACAACACTCGGCAATCTTTTCAATTTTTTACAAGTCAGAAAAGAGCTTAAAGGTGACTCGTCCTGGAGGAACGAGTGGTATAAAGGGTAGCAACAGGTTCCAGTTAAGGGGGAAACTACTCGAAACACTAAAAGATTAAGAGGCTAGTTAGGAAAACCACTTATTGCTGCGATTCCGTAGGAAAGGTAAAAACAAACAAGTGAAAGCATATGATCGGCCAAAGTGATGGTGGCGATGGAATGAAACAACCAAGCCTCATCTAGTAGAAATTAGCTAATAAAAATGGAAATCATGAGATGTAAATTGGGCATGGTTTCATTTTTACACTACCTTGAACCACGGGGAACTTTGCTTGAATTAGGTTTCATGTTTACACAAGCTTGAAACGAAAAACTATGCTTGAGTTTGGTTTCATTTTTTAACGAGATTGACACAGTAAAAGAACTATCCTCGGACATTTGTTTCATTTTTTAACGAGCTTGACACAAGACAAGGAACTCTACTCTGTCTTCATTTGTTAACAAGCTTGACACAAGACAAGGAACTATGCTCTAACCCCTCTTCATGCACCATACAAGAACATGGCTCCCAAGAGGTCCTCACTAGATGGGAGAACCATGCTCTGGGAGGAATACATGTCAACTTGTACCAATGATAGATCGGGTTCCAATGCCCCCAGTATATAATGTACTATACCATCTGTGTGGTCATCAGCAAATGTGGAGACGGAAAGGGTAGCCACATAATTGACCTGTGGCAGGGAGGGTACTGCCTACAAACAAGAACCAATAGGGGATGATGGTTTCATAGGAGGAACCTGGTGACTAATAAATGACAATTGATCAATGGTCACTATTCTCCCTTCGTGTGGAAAAAAAACCACATGGAAGAGCGAAGAAACAAGATCTCCCATGAAATAAACATAGTCACACCTAAGGAGAAGATCGAAGTCTAAGGGACCTTGGACTAACATCATGTCTATATAGACGGTATTTCCTCCCAAAGTAATAGGGAACTTCAGAAGGATCCCTAAAGGTTGACTGGCTCCTCCGTTGACAGCCAATAGATTCTAGGTGACATGCACAAGCTTTGGGGATCCCAAAGCTTGCCAAGTAGTATAAGACATGATGTTAACAGACGAACCTTCATCTAATAGAGCGCTATGTACTACCATATTATAGACTTGTATCGTAATCTGGAAAGGCACATAAGATGGGAGGCGAAATGCAGTGAATTGACTCCAATCAAAAGAAACGACATAACTACTTGGTGTGGGTATCATATGATTAACCCCATGCTTTACAGGAATAGGAGAAGGACTCTCCTGAACAACCAAGATGGGAGATTAACTCTTCAATTCGTGAGAATCTGAGGAGACCAGAAGAACATGAGCAGTATGATCACTACTCTATTCGGGAACAGAGTGAAAAATTGAAGGTGGAGCCAAGTCGACACTCTTTTCAACTAATGGTTGCTCGGGAATAGAGATAAGAGAGTCATGTTTAGGAAGAGCATGATGGGCAAGAGATGAATCCAATTCAATCTCTTTACCAACTAGGATGGGGTTAGAAGAAATCCTCTCATAACTAACAGGAAGTTGGGGTTGAGGAGTTGTAAGGTTTTCCAAAATTTTGGAAGCTTTATCCATAAGAGGACAAAGGTGAATAAGATGCTTCCCTTCACATAACCTACAGGGGAATCTAATATTTCCCTTATTCTTACCATCATTAGCTGAAGGTGTAGCATCGACATGATCTCCAGAGGTTGACGGGGATGGTCGATTCAGGTCTTGAGACCATACCTCTAAGACTCTGGGAATGTCAGGACAGTCTCGAAGGAGATGGTGACCCTTACACAGCTTGTAAGAGAATTTGACATTCCGAGGAGGATCGGAAGATTTGTCTATGGGATATTCATTTGGAGCAATAGCTTCATGGTTGGCCTCTCACATATTTTACTTCTTCTTCTTCATCTTCATCTTCTTCTTCTTCTTCTTAGCCTCCTAGTTACTAGACTTCAAACTTTCACTAGGCGAAGTAGAAGAGGAGGGTGAATAAATAGGTGAAGAAGGTGAGAGGTAAACCTTAGAATCAACATGGTGTTGTTCAAGTGAGGAGATGGTTGGACAGAAGTTGGGACACTCGGGACCACCGAGGTCGAAAGTAACTAGATAGGTAAACCAATAGTTAACCCAGGAAGGGACAACGTTACCATATAAGGAGTGCCCGCATTTCCAAAATAAGGAAAAGGACTAGGACTCCCATCGGAGGGGAATCCTTGACTAGTAAAATTCGAAAACATTGCCACTGGAATTGACCCTAAATAATCATTAAGGAAGATAAATTTAACCAGGAATATTTCGTGGGCAGTTAATTTTAAGACACTAAAACAAAACTTTGCCTTTTTGTGTTTTAAGAGTCGAGAAAAAGGATGAAAGGTGACTCTAGTTGCTTTCAGATATAACAAGCTCGAAAGGAAAAGTTCTCAATGATATTTTCAAATTTAAAGAGTCAATAAATATAAAAAATGACTACTCAAGGTACTTTAGGCATAAAGGATTACCAGGTAACTGTGAACTGCAGAATACGTCCCGGCAAACCGAAAAGTACGAGCATGAAATCTCTCTGAATGATCTGTTTGGTGTATCGCGTTTACAAGGCGACAGATTTGACTTCCTATGGATAAAGGGTTGAAACCTATAGGGGTCTCCCTTTATATACACGATGGTACGGGGAGCACAAGTTCATGCTAGTGTTGTCTAATGAAAGATTGTTGCGAATGACGGTGGCTAGGTTTAAATACGTTGGAACACGTCTCTAGCCCATAAAACTAAATGTGAGCGTTAAGTTTCAATGCTTCCTTAGGTTAATTCAATAAATATTAAAAGTTTATCTTGAATTAGGTTTCAATTCCAAGGCCCTACTGTTTTCATCTGAAAACTCCTAAATACAGTTGTATGAGAAAAAAACCTTTCTTCGATGAAAGTTAACACTAATTGAGGGATAGAGAGAAAACAATCAATGCAACAATCAAAGAATTAAATCTTTCACTAATACATGTCCTAAATGCACTTTAATCTTCCCTTAACAGCAAAATAAGTTTCATTTCATTTCCAATGCTTATGACGATGCGATTCTAGCTTCTCAATAATGCTACTAATGTAATATTTTCACTTAAGTAAACTAGAATGATTTTCTTCTTTTCATAAAATGCAAAATGAATCTTTCACATAGAGCATTTTTAATGAAAATTTCACAATTCTGAACAAACAAGCATCAATCAAATCCAAAGCATGATAAATGAAAATAAAAGCAACTTCTTCCCTGAACCGAACAAACCAAACACATAATTGCTTTAATCAACAAACCAAGCAATGTAATCTATTCCTAGAAAGAGAAAACAGACACTCGAAGTAAGAGAACAAATGAGACTCTTTCACTCATTCAATTGAAAATGAAGAAATGAAGATGTTGCAACTGAAAGATGGATTAAATGAAGCAACAAATCAGAAACTTGACACAATGAATAAACAAACAAAGGAACGATAATTGACCTAGATGCCCTAGGTTCATAGAATACATCCAAAAAGCTCAAAAAATCAAGCAATGAAACTTCAAGCCAATCAATCAATCAAACCCAGCAAACAAAGAATCCTAGTCACTTCTGGGCAGAAGAAGAGAGTCTGAGGGTCGAGACACACTGGAACTCGAATGCAAAAAAACTTTGATTTTTCTTAACTCAGAAACCAACACAACTTTTGGGCTGAAACTAGCATTGATCGGCATGACTGGCACGACTGTCAAGCTAAAACTAGAACTGATCAGTGTGATCGGTGCGACTGTTAGGCCAAAACTAGTGCTGATCAAGGGATTCAAAGAGAAAATAAAAAATAACTTCACACAGGGCCAGACTTAACACATCAGAGGGTGAGCTAGTGTCTGGATGCCTTCAAACAGGTCAATATAGATCCATAAGACCATAAACAAACAAACTAGGTACAAAATTAGGAAAAAACAAAGTGATGAAAAGGAGATGTAGATCCTGAGTATGGTTGCCAATTTGTGGTGTAGGAATATCCTCTCTGCGGACAAAGACGATCCCTCTAGCCCAAGAGAGTGGGTCTAGCCATAAAAAAGACAATCTAATTTAAATTTCCTTAGATTAGAATCGAATAAGATGGCCTACCTCTTATAATGCTAATCCGCATGATGGAGATCTTGCTTCCTTGCTCCAGTTTCCTTTCGTTCATGTTGTTCAAGTACTTGAAAAAAACATACAAGAAACAACTACAAATGTGATAGCAGAATATCGAATCCAATCTACTTAAAAGATCAAGGAGTTCTAAGCTTTCAAATTTAATATTAAACCCGATATAGGAAATAAACCATTAGTTGTATTAAAATAAACTTCAAAGAGAAATACAACTGAAGGCTTGACATTGGAGATCTCCTCTTCAGTATCCAAGTCCCACTACATGCGTTTTCAACACTCTTTTCCTCCTCTAGCTTGACATGAAATGGATTCCAAGATCTAACTCTCCCTCCTCATGCTTTAGCTACCAAAGATTAGTCTTTTGTCATCTAAGACTAATATTCTTCTATCAAAAGCTAAGGATTTCAGACTTTTGCCGCTGGTTCTATCTCTCCACCACTTTCACTATGTGTTGTATTGTATTGTCTTGTAACTAAAAAGGGTAAGAGGAAGTGGTTTATATAGGAAGACTAGGAAAAGAATGAGATCCACTCAAGGGGGAAAAGGTCATATCTCCTTGGGAAGGTCCACTTTTAAGGGGGAAAGAACCTTATATGGTGTTCTTGGCCCTTATCCAACCAAACGAACATCCAACACACCACCACTAGAAGTTTCTAGATGTGAAACTCTGTTTCCTTTTATAAAAACTTTCCAGAAGTAGACCAAAGTGGGTATTGAGTTAGCAGTAGCATCAATTAGCGTGGGTCATAGTGTAGAACTCTGCCACCAGCATGGGTGAGACACTGGGAAAGAGTGTTGATCTTAAAAATTGGGTTTTAAGAAGGATTCTCTGGAAATGTTCTGAAGGGAGTGGGGACTACTTTCTTCAAACTTCAAGGGATGCAAGAGCATAGGTTTCACAATGAAAGTATAACATAGTAGTCACTACTAGGGTTCTCCAAGATCAGGAACGAGGAGTGACAAGAGAGTGACAAATTATTGTGTAACAGTTTACCAAGGAGCATAGGCATCGTGGCAAGAGGAATGACCAGATATCCAAAAATAAAGTAGGTTTCCCTCTTGTGGACATCCTCGCAGGCTTTAAAGAGCTCATTGAGCAGATAACTAGACCAGTTGAGTTGTTCCCTTTTTACACATGCCTCTACAACATATATGATATCGAGTGAACATTCCCCTTTTGTATAGTGGAACACAAGTTTTCCAACATTGATATAGCAGGAAACCTTAACTAGATCATTGTTAATCAAGTCAATTACAACTCCACGACCCTTCTACTGGGTTCCATACTTTGTGTACAAATTGTTGTCACTAGTTTTCTTGCCTTGTTTGGAAACACTTTGGAACACCTTGGTGACATAAGATTCATAGGCATAAAGTCCTATGAGCTTATGAATATCATGAACATGCAGTGGATATTCCTGATCCAACCCCAAGGAACTTCCATGGAGTCTTGTTATCATAAATTTGGTACAACACATGACTTCCCTGTGGTGCCAAAGGCACGCAAATCATGAAAAATCAATAAGGTTGACTACTTCAGTGGGAGGAATTCGAGTTTTATTTTATGGGATGTGTGGGCACCATATCGCACATTTGGCTACATGAAGAAATTAGAGCAGAGTGCAGGAAATATGACATGGCCAAACAAATCAATATCGACTAAGGAATATTTATCATACTTCCCTAACATATCATCAGTGGTATGGAGGCAGGAATCAAAGGGAAAGAGAGAAACAAAAGATTTAGAAGGGTGACCCATGGCAATAGAATGACGACTGTAAACAATGTTAACAAGGTGGAGACACAAAGGTAGATGACACGGAAAATAGGTTTAAAGACTCAATGAACTCGCAAGTATAATTACATGAAAATGTAAAACAACTATGGTTATATAGAAATGTTTGGAGGAATTTTTAAATGACTAGACAATTATCCCATAAATTTACTACCAATCAATTCAATACTGACCCGAAATCCCCCACAATTATGAATAGAAATGCTCAACTTTACCGAAGAAATTAAATAACTGACTAACAAGATCACAACTAAAAGGATTTATTGATGCAATTGACGAAACAAAAACAGACTTTGACTAAAAATGACAGAACTACCATAACATAAAAACCTAAATAACACTCCCTTTTCAGATAGCATTCCAAAAAGTGAAGTGATCAGATTTTGATCAATGACCTAAGTGATAGCTCAAATTTCAAAGTGTTCGAAAGAGTGTCGAACCTGAGCGACTGGATAGATCTCGTCTTCCTAATTTCGGTGCCAGGAATGGTTCGAAAAACTGACACCATATGAAGGACTTATCGCAATTTGAAAAGTCCAGTAAACTAGAATTTTTGGATATTTGACCAAGATTAATTTGGTTTTTTGGAAATATTAAAAAAAGTTTATTCCAAGGAATATTTCTTGGAATATTCCCTTTTGGGGACCAATCAGGAACTGACATGTGGCAAGCCCAGAGGCCACCATGTGGCCCTGGAATAGTTATACAAAATCTGTATAGTCCGACAAAATCAAACCCGCGACCTCCGGCAAGATAGGACAACGCTCTACCAACTCCGCCCGATGTTGTTTCTTAACATGTTACGATTACATTGCATATTATGTTATAACGGTTGGAGGATTCGGGGTTAGGACTGCTAGCAGTCTTACTTGCCAGCGGTCACCATAAAACCATTCACATGAAATCCTGATGCGACGTAACCGCCGATTGTAATTCCCTCCCATGTAGTTGAAGGTTAATATGACTGCCAGTTCTATGGAGAGTTAGCCTAACCGTTGGGGTTATACCACCAATATGGGCGCTAGAAATTTATGTAACGGCTACCTCTGACGGTCAGCTTGGTGGAGCGGATAAACTTAGGTGGATATGCCATTTTATCTGGGGTTAAGTGCCAGTTCACCAAATTTGGTGGAGTATCCCTAGGGGATATTGACTAAATGCACTCCAGGAGCAGTTTTCGACCAGAGAGAGTGAAACAAGAGGCTAGCTAGGCTAATTGGAGCCTTTTGAAGCCAATGGAATAGTCTAGAGAAGCTGAAGAAGTCATCTTCATAGAGATTTTCATCCAAGGAGATTTTGGAGCTCAGGGCCACCAGGAGTTGGAGGCAGTTGTAGGAGCTACCAGTACTCGTTCTCAGCGAACCAATAGTCATTCCTGACTGTAATGAGCATTTTGAATCCATTGCAGGGATTTGCAGAATCATTTGAAGACTTCTAAAGGCCGAGATGCTACAGGTAATTTTCAGGTAGCCCAGTGCCAACCGTGGAGGAAGGCCTAGTTTGGGGATGCAGTGGTCATTTTGAGAAAATGATCAGTCTATTTTTGGTGTCTGATATGTGTTGGAGATAGTAGATGAGGTTTCAATGACAGTTAAAGAATTTTGAAGGAGTTAGTGCCATCAAGAAGCTCAGGGTAACTTAGAGAACTTATTGAAGGAATCAAGTCTAAGGGAGCTTAGATCTGTTTGCAGAGTGATGACAGCTATGACAGGGATATATATGGTATTCTAACCCCATTGGTTCAGTTTAGTAACCTTTGGAGTTAAGTGTGGAACTTGTAAAAGAAACTTTACCATAATACCAAAGAGCCAAGTCAAGATGACAAAAGTTAAAGGAGACGTAGCCCACGATATTCGGGTGAACTCCTAGATTAAATTTGTTGTTATGTGTAGATGTTTATTTGTTGCATTATATGGCTGCGATATGTGTTTAATATCAGCATAAACAAATGGACTTAAAGCACTTAAACAATTAAAAAAAAAGACATACACCTGTTTCAAGCATTTAATTCCGTAAATGTCATACATAAGCTAGATCATTTATTTGTTTAACTTAGTGGGAGGTTCTTGTAAGAATAACAAGTTATGAAACCCCCATTTCATATCAGGTGGTATTAGTGCAAGTTGCTTGATTGAAAGAGCAATATATTGCTTGTTTGACTTGAAAGGTGTTTAAACAGTATAAAGAATTTGACTATTTCACTATTTGTAAACTGATTGTTGCTTGAGTTTATGAAGGAAGAAGGGTTGAAGGCATTCTCCTTACCCAAAGGACCTCAAGGAAACCCTTGAAGCACAAGAGGGTTTGTTTGCAAAAGGCTTCTTGAATAAGAGTTTTACTTTACAGCCATTTAGTTAAGAAATTTTGTCAATAGATTTTGAAAGCTTTGTGAATTTTGTTGAAGTTCTTTTGTTCATTTCTATAATGACAACTTCTACAAGTGAGTTTTCAAAATCCTCCTCCTTCACAAGATTCTTTGATGAAGACATGAAGCGTGACTTTTTCATCATGATGGATATGGTGAAACAAATGTATGAAGATGAAAGGAAGAGCACAAAACTTCGAGAGCAGTGGAATTCCATCAAGGAAGAGAAGCAGTTGCTTTTTGACAAGTTGCAGGAAATGGAGAGCCAACTTCAAATTGCAAATATCAACCTAGAAAGGATGCATGAGATTTAGACACAACTCCTTGTTTCCAAAGAAGCCTCAGTCAAGCATCAGTTTAAAGAAGAGTTAAACAATCCTAGTTTGTCTTCAATTTCCTCTAAGAATGTTTATGTTGGTTCTTTTGAAAAACATACGAGGCATAGGGTCCAAGTTGATGTCAAAAATGGGCTATGAAGGGAAAGGACTGGGAAAACATGCACAAGACATTGTTCAGCCAATAATGGTTGAGGAAAGGCCTAAGTATTTGGGTCTTCACTATGGACAACCTTATGGAGAAAGTTCCAAAGTAGCCATGAAGGCAATTGAAACAGTTCCGAGAAGGAGTTTCATTTTAGGTTCTCTACCTCAAGTTTGTAAAGATTGTATTCATGCAGAATGTAGTTTGAAACATACTTTGCAAGAAGAAGGTGTTCATAAGCATGCACTTGAACAAGGGAGTTGTGAAAGCTATAAAATCATTGAAGAGATTGATGGTGTTCCAAAGGGAGCCACTTCTTCATTCGATTCACCTTCTCGTGAAGGGAAAAGGGGTGAAAGAGGAAGGCATAAATTTGATTTCAATCACATTTCTTTTGATTATGTTAAGCAAGGTAAATTTCCACATAAGCATTGGAAAAAAATTGCATGTTCCTTTTGTGGTTTGGTTAACCATAGTGTTTCTAGATGTTGGAAGAAAATGGCCACATACAAGAAACTTTTGAAGAAGAGGAGGCAAGAAGCCAAAGGTCCATTGGACAAGGAAAATTATGCTATAAAGAGGATGAACATGTGTTGCACTTATTTCCATAAGCAAGGACATATTGCTGAAAAATGTTGGATTTTGAATCCAACAATGCTTCCATGAAATTTGAAGAAGGTGGAAAAAGAGAATGGCAAGAATGGAAAGGAAGTTTCCATAATTGATGTGTTTCAGGATGATTCACATGTTGATGTCGATGTGCAGTTAAAGGAAGCGCCTTTGATTTGGATTGGTAAGAAATGGTTAGAGTTCTTATCCAATTAAAGTTGCATGTCTTTTGATTTGATACATTTCTTTGCCAATGGAATGCAAGTTGCAGGGTTTTACCAAAAAGGTGAATGGAAAAGATGAGTATGAGACTCACTTTATTCCAGTAAAATTATGTTCATTTCAGCTTTGTAAGTACATTTACATATGATTGAGGATATTGTACTTATGATTGTGCTTGAGAGAAAGTTGAAGAATGGAATACATGCATGAGAATGGTATGTATGAACAAAGGAATGTTGATGATTTCATTGTATTTGAACATGTATGTGTAATTGACTTGATGGTCGATAGCTTTGTTTAAACATGCATGCAATGTCATATCAACTTGGAAAATTTGATTTTGTCTCCAAGATTGAAAAAGGGAGATAATGATGAAGTGTTTCACAAGAGGTGGAATTCTTTCTACTTTGAAAAAGAATCGTCAAGTTCTTTTTGTACATGCTTGACTTGGAGAGTCAGTTGTTTGAAAAAGGTATGTTTTTGTCAGCTTGTGATTTAGTCGATCATTTGTACACAAGATGTAAGAGACATGATGATGATTCACATGATGTGAATTTATGTCGTCAAGTTGTTTCTTGCATTATGTTGTTTTTGACAAGATGTTAGAAGAAGATTTGCAGCAACAAAAGTCGCCATAGAAGTGGCTTGGTAAGAAGTGGTTTGACTTCTTGACACAGTAAAACATACTTTCATTGGTACATATGCAAATTTTAGTTAAGTATGCATATATTTATGATGTAATCTCACGTTTGTTTGAGCCACCTTGGATCGATGATCAAGGAAGCGATGTTCAGCTACCTTCTGTAAACTTCTCAACAAAAATTCTGAATGAGTTCAAGAAAGACAATTCTTAACAGGAGGACAAGCACGTGCAGGAAGGGAAGTGTTGACTACCTTCGAGTTTTGGTTCAAAGGCACTAGCCATGCAAGGCAAGTGTATGGAGGTTGAAAGCAGAGGGTGTTGTACTCTCATCTCCTATACAGATCCGTATATCAGTCTTTTGGGGTCCAAAAGATTCCTAATGGGGAGGAGTGATCAAATATTGATCAATGACCTACGTGATAGCTCAAATCTCAAAGTGTTCGAAAGAGTGTCAACCCTAAGTGACTAGATATATCTCGTCTTCCTGATTTCGGCACTGCGAATGGTTCGAAAAATCGACACCATATGAAGGAGTTATCGCAATTTGAAAAGTCCAGTAAACTGCAATTTTTGGACATTTGAACAAGATTAATTTGGTTTTTGGAAATATTAAAAAAAGCATATTCCAAGGAATATTCCTTAGAATATTCCCTTGAATATTCCTTAGAATATTCTTAGGAATATTCCCTTTTGGGGACCAATCAGGTGCCGACACGTGACAAGCCCGAAGGCCGCCACGAGGCCCTAGAATAGTTATGCAAAATTTGTATAGGTCGGACGGAATCGAACCCACGGCCTCCGGCAAGACAAGACAGTGCTGTACCAACTCCGCCTGACATTATTTCTTAACATGTTACGGTTACATTGCATATTTGTGTTATAATGGTTGGAGGATTGGGGGTTAGGACCACTAGCGGTCCCCATAAAATCATTCACATGAAATACCGATGCGACCTAATCGCCGATTGTAATGCCCTCCCATGCAGTTGAAGGTTAACATAACTGCCAGTTCTACAAAGTTTTAGCCTAACCGTCGGGGTTATACCGCCCATATGCGCAACAAAAAATTATGTAATGGCTACCTCTGACGGTCAGCTTAGCGAAGCAGATAAACTTAGGTAGATATGCCATTTTATCCAAGGTTAAGTGCCAGTTCACCAAATTTGGTGGAGTATCCCTAGGGGATATTGACTAAGTGCACTCTAGGAGAAGTTTTCGACCAGGGGGACTGAAAAAAGAGGCTAGATAGGCTAATTGGAGCCTTTTGAAGCCAATGGAACAGTCCAAAGAAGTTGAAGAAGTAATCTTCATAGATATTTTCATCCAGGGAGATTTTGGAGCTCACGACCACCATGAGTTGGAGGCAATTGTAGGAGATACCAGTACTCATTCTTAGCAAACCAATAGCCATTCATGACTATAATGAGCATTATGAATCCACTGCAGGCATTTGCAGAAGAATTTGAAGACTTCTAAAAGCCGAGATGCTACAGGGAAGTTTCAGGGAGCCCAGTGCCAACCGTGGAGGAAGGCCTAGTTTGGGGATGCAGTGCTCATTTTGAGCTGGAGATAGTAGATGAGGTTTCAGTGACAGTTAAAGAATTTTGAAGGAGTTAGCTCCATCAAGAAGCTCAGTGTAGCTTAGAGCACTGATTGAAGGAATCAAGTCTAAGGGAGCTTAGATTTTTTTGCAGAGTGATGATAGCCAACAGGGATATAAATGGTATTCTAAGCCCATTGGTTCAGTTCAGTAACCTTTAGAGTTAAGTGTGGAACTTCTAAAAGAAACTTTACCATAATCCCAAAGAGCCAAGTCAAGATGACAAAAGCTAAAGGAGACGTAGCCCACGATATTTGGCTGAACTCCTACATTAAATTTGTTGTTATGTGTAGATGTTTATTTGCTGCATTATATGGTTGTTATATGTATTTAATATCAATAGAAACAAATGGAATTAAATCATTTACAAAGTTAAAAAAAGACATACACCTGTTTCAAGCATTTAATTCCGCAAATGTCTTATATAAGCTAGATCATTTATTTGTTTAACTGAGTGGGAGGTTCTTGTAAGCATAACAAGTTATCAAAATCCCATTTCAGATCAGTTTATGAGCCAAAGTAGGGCTTTAGGCATGCACCATTCACCCAACCAGGAAAAAGGATACCATCCAACTGAGAAAGCTTGATAGTTCCCGAATCTTTGACCTCCGCAACATAGAATGGTCCAAGTCAATGCATTTGCAATTTACCTGGATACTTCGGGTATTTTTTGTCGTAAAGAAATAATCAATCTCCAATGAAAAATGAATTCTTATTGATGTGCCTATCATAGAAAGCCTTATGTCTTTCTTTTTCAATAGTATGATGGAAATCTACAAAGAACCGTTGTTCATCTATTTGCCACAACTCTTGTAATATCTCTAGGATGGATTCATCATATAATATCTTAGTAGCGTGAGAAATGAAGAGATTAGGAACTCTAAACTCTGTTGGAACCATTTCTTCCCTGCCATAAACCAATTGCAATGGCGTATACTTATGCAACCAATTAACTATAGTGTGATAATCCCATAAAGTTGTTGGAATCCTCTCATCCCAATCATCCCTATTCGCAAAAAAATTGGTAAGACCGTTCTCTAATATTTTATTAAAGGCTTCAACAGTTCCATCCACTTGCAGATGATAAGGACTTATGATGCTAGATCATAAAATTTTGTAGCAACGAATGAACCATCTCGTTGATGAAATGAGAACCTTGGTCACTAGCAAGGCTTTTGGGACAACTAAACCTAGTGCTGATATTCTAAAAAATAAATCTTGCAACCATATCAAAGGTGCAATATTTAATAGGAGAACCTTCTTCCCAATGTGTTAGATATTTTGTGGTGGTAATGATATACCTAACATGCGAGTGGGGAGTAGGTGGATTGATTGGTTCGCCAACTGCCCATATTTCCAATGCTTCAAGTGCCGTAACTAGATTCAGAGGTAGTTCATCCCTTCGAGATAGTCGACCAACTCGTTGGAAAATATCACATTTCTTTGCATATTTCTTCACATCCTTAAATAAACTTGGCCACTAAAGGCCAGCTTGTAAGACTTTCTAAGTAGTGGCTTTTTCTCCAACATGACATCCAACAACTCTCACATGGAATTTCCACAAAATATAGTCCCTTTCATGGTCCAATAACCATATTCACAAAATGTGATCGAGCCCCATTTATATTATTGTCTCACAATCAATTGATAATCGGAAACACGAATAACCATATGTCGCTTTTGAGTGGGTGTATAATCATAAGGGCATTTACCCGTTGCGAGAAACAATGTAATATCCTCCAAATAATTTAGAACTGATTCAAATCTAAATAAATGTGCATCAGGCAATTGATCATCAAATGACCCTCTTGATTCTCCTCAGTCCAATTGAGATAAGTGATATGGACCCACATTCAAACGACTTGGCTTGACAATGACTTCAAATGTAAATTCTTGAAATAGAAAAATCCATGTGCATATTCTCCCTTCTAATAAAGGTTTATTAACTAAGTAATTTAGAGCCGAATGATCAGTACAGAAATTAAATGGACCTCCCAATAGATAGTGTCTAAATTTCTATAATGAATACACTATAACAAGAGCTTCCCTTTCCATAGTGGTGTAATTCTTCTCTGTAGTAGAAAATTTTCTATTGGCATAATAAATGGTATGATTCAAGTTACCTTCTCTAAGCTACATCGAAATGGCTCCCAAAGAAATGAATAATACATATTTGTGGGCAGGGAATTCATTATTCCAGTTTGGATAAACCAAAATTAGCACACTTGCAAGTTTCTCCTTCAAGGTATCAAAGTAAACATCACACTCTGTAATCTATATAAAATGTTCAGCCTCCTTCAACAATTTTTCCAATGGAGCAGTGATTAAAGCATAATTTCAGATGAACTTGCGATAATATCTTGTATGTGATAGAGTTGACCACAATTGCTTGACACTAGTTGGCGGTGTCATATTCAGTATTACTGCAACCTTAGCAAGATCCACACATACCCCTTTATTACATACTATATGACCCAACAATGTTCCAAAAGGGACAACAAAAATACACTTTTCAAATTCAGATAAATTTGAATTTGCCTACAATGATCAAACATCACTCTGAGTAAAATGGAATGTTTCTTCAACAAACTATAGACTATCCAATATTTCATATATACCTCAAGAAACGTATGATGATAGTCTTGAAATGTAGCAATCACTATCCTTGAAAACAAAGCATGAGTATTCTTCAAACCAAAAGGCATGACATTATAAGCATAAGAGCCCCATTCACTCGTGAAGGTAGTTTTCTTATTATCTTCTTCTGCAATCCAGACTTGATGATAACTAAAAAATCCATCAGTGAAGGAATAAGCTTCATTTCCTACAAAATTATCCAAGACCTTGTCATTGAAAGGAGTAGGGAAAATATCATGAACATAAGCATTATTAAGGATTCTATAATCAAGACACACCCTACTCTCATTCAAATCCTTCTTATCTTGGATGACAATTGGACTGATCCATTCTCCCTCATCAACTAAAAATATAAGCCCAGCAACCAACATCTTGTCAATTTCCTTCTTCACCTTTTCTATTACTCTTGGGTTCAATATGTAAGGTCGATGTTTAATTGGATTTGCATCTGGTTTTAAAGTTATCTTCATCTCATTTAAATCTCCTTTAATGCCATTCAGTTCTAGGACTGAAGCAGGAAACAAATATTCATACTCCTTTAGCAAATCAAAATTTGTTTAGTGGTATGCTCATCCTAATAGTCACTAATAGAAGAAATTTCAGGGTTTTCTTCAGTCCCAATGTTTAGTTTCTTCAACTTTAGTGGTTTTAAATGAGGTGCATCTATTACAGGATCTTTCGTTATCCCCCTGTTGTAGCGGCTGCAACACCCTCCAAATTTTTGGCTTGCATTCAATTTCAGATCCTTCCTCAGTTTTTCCTTGATGTTTGCAAACACTCGAGCTCATCCCATGGGCTTATGTCAAGTATTTTCACCCTCCTCGCTTGACCATTCACCAAACATATTTTAGTATGTTGGTCACAATTTCATGCTTGCAGTCATGTTCTGGCTATGTTCACTGCCTCTCTTCATGTGTACAGTTTTTATTCGCTATATAAGCATATGTCGCACTCACACACAATTTTTGATGAAATGTCGCGCAAGTTTCATCGCAGTCTTTCAATGATCTATCTCAAGTCTCGCACTTGTCACTCGCACTCGTTGGTCAGTCAAACTAAGCATATGTTGCCTTGTTGGTTCAAGGTGTCTGGTCATCGAGTCATGTTGAGTATGTGTTCGCAAGGTCATGCATGCACAAGTCCACTCGCTCACACACTTAGTCATTTCACTGAATATCTATCGACCATACCACCCTCCAACAGTCAGACCTCTCTTGAGTTGCACTATGTAGTCTCTGCCCTTAGTGATCAAGTACTGTTGCCCAAAATTGTGCAAAGCTTGAGGTTGTCTCCAAAGCAGTCTGCACTACGTAATCCTACAATCAACATGACTGACTGTCACCTAGAAAAAAGAAGAATTTTCCGAGGAAGCCATCTAAATCTTCGTTTTCCCCAAGTAAACCCATCAAGCCTCCCGCTGGTCAATCGGAGAGTTTGACCGAGAAGTGACCCCAAGCTTCACTCCTCCAAAAAAATTGTGTAGAAGTTGTCAACATGCCCCCCTCCACTGACTAAAGAAATTGCACAGACATGAAGGACAGGCACCCGGTGCCTATCACTACACTATCCCCGAAATTTGTGGAGTTCTATCATTCAAACCCCCTGTCAATCGGCCTACTGCACCTCCTAAAAACTAGATATTTTTCTTGGACTTTCCTCCAACTGCTAGAGACCCCACTTAACCCAGAAACTGTGCAAACATGTCTTGTAGGCCAGCCTTCTAGTTCTGTGTAGTTTTGGCCTACAAGCTCCCATAGCCCGCTGTCGGCCTCCCTGGAGAATCTGCATAGTTTTCACTACTAATGTCCTCCCTGCTACCCACAACGTCTCCCTAATTTTTTTTTTTCAGTTCTGCCTCCCAACTAAGCCATATCCCACAAAAGGTCACTATTGTTTCGGACTTCTCATCCCAGACTCCCAGTGACCTCTGTGTAATTTTCCTTGATAGTTCCATGGAGCCCGAATCCTAGCCTAAAATGTGCTCTGTGCAGTTTCAGAGCCTTGTCCTCTCTCCCAGTCACCTGCACTTGGAAGTGAAAGATGATGCATCACGGTAGACTAGGATATTTATGGATTTTATGTCGTCTCCTCATGAGTGATTTTAGATACAGGTACATGAATGAGGCATGGCGCAACGATGAATGGGATGAAAAAGGACCGCATGATAGGATACCTGTTCGAGAACGGACAAACACATGAAGCATGCCAAGTACTAGTGAAGGAGATACATGCACATGAAACATCAAGCGAACACCAAGACCATCAAATACTCTGCACACCTTTCCATGTGGAGTTGAAGCTATGATACACCAAGAGCACGCTTGTCACTCAGCATCATTGCAACTCGACATGGACACCACAATCAACGTGAACATACTAGTACTGTCATGTCGAGTCATGTCATGAGTCATCTCGGCCACATCACTACTGTGGGCTATACTATTGTAATCCATGTAATGTAACATTGAAGTCCAAGAGACCCACATGTAAATATTGAAGATTCATGTAAAGTTGAGGAGTCATGTAAGTCAAACAGTCATGAGGGAAGTCGAACAATCACAAGGGCCAGTTTCACCCTTGGCTATATATACCCCTCATTTGTACATGCAAAAGACTTTTCACCTTGGCTCCTCCCACATAGCCTTGAGAGTCTGTAGTCTTTTCTTTGAGGAGTGAGCAGTGGCTCCAATGTCCTGCTATTGAGGTTAGCGATGTAATAGTGTACCAATGTGTCTTGGAACTTTCACTTAATTTAGAAGCCTGTTAACATGCCAACACATTTTCACACATGTATTGTATTTGTTTGTAAGACTATTCTTTGGACGCTTGTAATGCATGTTTCTTTAACCTGTATTAAGAAAGTTGAACTATTTCAGTTATTTTAGTACACATGCTATTGGAAATGTGTTGTATCAGTTGTTAACATTGTCTCGCCCATGTGGACTATTGGCTTAGTGGGTCCTGACCCAAGTTTAGAGTTAGGTATTCCAAACAAATCCCTACACTAATGGCCCTTTTGGCATCAATCCACGGAGTGTGGACTAAAGTCTCACCTGATGCAGTATGGGGGGATGTTGGAACCAAGTTTCCGCACCCAGAGATCAGTGTGATGTCGTTTTGTGACCTAGAACTGTCTATGCACAGATTGATAATCGCTTATGGTTTATTAACGTAACTTCCTTTAATTCACCTCTAGACCTTTGCGAAGGTCTATGACTAGCTTTTGCAGACCCTAAATAGGCGAATTAGCTACTTACGTGCAACATAGATTACTCTTAGCCCAGTAATTGCCCAGATTTACTTAAGTGTTTGATAACTTTAACAGAAAACAATATAATCTTCGCGTAAACACTTAACATCAATTGCATTCAAATACAATATAGATCAAGTAGAGTCGCGCATCAATACATTATTATCTCATAAAACCATCATTCATCACAGCATAAAGCGCATTCATACATCACAAAAGTAAAGAGGTATAACACAATAATTTTTGTAATAATCTTCTTTATTGATATTCAGTTAAGCTTACAGACTCAAGACTTCCCTGTGCACTCAGCTACAGGGGTCTGTGCACTCAGCTGCAGAATCTACTCTAGACCTCTGCGCACTCAGCTGCAGAGCATTTTCCTCCTCTAAGACTTCTACGATCTTCCTTCTATTGACCCATTACAATCATCTTCGTCATCCTTATTATCCTTAGACTCTCTAACACACACCTATTTATACAATCCCATGGTTTGTGGACCATGGGTAGATCTTCAAAAAGCTGACTTAACTTACATAAAAGAGGGTAAAACCCTTTTTGACTCTTTAATTATCTATGTGCTCCACGACCACAATTTGCAGGGACTTTACATCAAAACTTGGGGTTTTGCCCCAAAATTGACACAGGGGACCCCATCCCAATAGGCCCCCAACACAAAGATCATGACTCGCCCTTGAGTCACTCGGCTGGCAAGGAGATCTTGTTGTGAAGGTCCCCCAACTATACTTGTGCAATCGCTACCTCAGCCGCACTTTGCGTGGCTACCTGCTTAACTTGTTCTACCAGCTGTTTTGTGGCTGGTCCTGCACTATCTTTCTTAATCTTCTACTATGTAGGCTGCAAGTTTGCCAATTTTTCATGTATGTTGGTCGAGACTATGTAGGATTCATTAAACCAAGGCCCCAACCTGGCCTTAAGGACTGCCTCTTTCTTCTTCGTTTCTTCCACCTTTATAAGGAGCTTCTTAGCCTCTTGTAGCTTAGCTAGGCACTGTGCTATAGAAACAAAGCGAGCCATCGCCCTCACTTCGTCATATTCTTGTTAGAGCTCGCAGACCTCTGTATTTAATACCTGGAGGGTGGGATCTTCCTGCAGGGTCATCACTACTTCCATGAACTTTGCAAACAACATGGTGCAGTCCGCAACTGCGGCATCCACTGTAGCAACTCCACCCTTAACAGCAGCTTCGCATTGTTGCCTAACCTCAAGCAGGGTTGAAGGCTATGACTTCAGCTCTAGTTCAGTGATTTTCATGTTCAGCTCAAACTAAACTCTAGCCACCTCGGCCTTGGCATCACACATGCCCATAGCAAGTTTCCTAATCTTGGCCTCCAATGGTGCTTCCTCAGGGATGTGCAACTCTAAAACTGTCCTACATGCTTCTGCCACCGTGGCCGCTAACTGAGCGCTCTATGCTTGCATTGTTTCTTTTACTTTCAAGGCCTCTATCTTCTGAGCAAACATCTGCTTGTTTCTCACTCGATAATCGCTTATGATTTTAAGGTCGTGTTGCTCCCATGCTATTAACTTTTCTATCACACCTGTCTGCAACATGTGAAGATACTTGTTAGGGAGCGCTGTGTGGTTGAGGCTGATGTTCTTGAGAGTACTTATGATGACATTGTCATCGGCCGACTCTACGCTCAATGATCCTTCTAGTAGTGTGACTATCTGGAGATCCACTGATTTGACCATCTCTACTTCCTCACTGGTCCTGAGTGCCAAGCTCATCTGTGCAGCGCTTACTTGCCTTGTGCCCACCTGGATCCTACTGGTCTGAATCTGCAACTCATGCAGATCCTTTTGGATAGTACTTATTGACTGCTGGTGCTGTTGTTCGAACTGCTGCAAAAGTTTTGGCACGGTATCATACACCTTATCTCTGATCTCATCGAGATCACCTTCTGTTACTATGATTGGATACAGTGATGGGTTTGTCACTTTCGACTTCTTCTGGGGCCCCTCCTTCTATTGTTACCTATATTGTTTCACTCGGAATGGAATGCTCTATCCCTCCTCTCCACCACCGCCCTGCTCTGACTGCTCCTCTTCCTTTGTCTAGGGCAAAGGAGACTTACCACTCCACTCAGAGTTGTGCTCTTCTTGTTCGCTCCTTTCTTAGATGGGCCTTCTCCTCGCCCTCTTTCCTTCGCTTCTCGGCCAACTGTTGAACCACCTTCTTTGCTTCTTCCTTCTTTCTCTTCTCCGCAGAAATCCCTGCGCCTTTGCTGGTGCCTGTGGATAGATCATATGGAGAATTCCAATCTACCAGCTAACGCTTGATAGTCTCCTAAATGGCATCGTATGTGGCCAGGTAGGGCAGATCAAACCACTTCTGTTGTGGATCCTTCTGCGCCCTCATATATACATAGTGGAAGTCTACCTTGAAATCTGCGTACTCTGATAACTATTCAAACACAGCCAGAGACAACTATGGCTTTTGGTTGATGGCCATGTGAAGGCTCGCCTCCATCAACACCCAAAAAAAATTGGTCTCCGTGACCCGCATAGCATCCTTTGTGGCCCAAAGGGAGGAAAACTAGGCAGCTTCCAGGAATCCTTTCTCCAAAGGAGGAGGCTGACTATCCTCCGGCAGTTCCCAAGCCACTAGTATGAAGGAGAGCAACAACCATGTGTAGTGGAATGTTTTTCTCTCCTCCTGAGCCTCGCAACAATTTGCAAGGAACTCATTGCAGAGGTAGCGTGACCAATTGAACTACACGCCCTCTGTGCACTATGCAGATAATGAAATTACTGGCACCGAAACCTCTTCCACATGGCATTTCCTCATGACCTTTCCAGCAAAGATATGTGTAGCAATTTTCACATGGTTTCAGTGATAGATGTGATGGAGTACTTGCGCGGGGTCGGTGATAGATTTGATGGAGTACTTGCGTGGCTTCTTAACTAGATTTAACTTCTCCTTCATTGTTTCTACCAGGTCGAGCTCACTAGTTTTTCTGCCAAACTCCTTGGCTAGATTCAAGCTTGAGTGTGGTAAGAGCATGATCTGATGGATCAACATATCTGTGATTGGGATTGGTGCACTCAACCACAAACATCCATCATGCACCAGGGTCAAAATTTCTTGATACAAATGAGATTGATGTTGGAGCGGTGGTAGTGGGGCACCCATAGCAGGTTCAACAACCCTGACTGATTCACTCAGTGAATCCACTCCACGAGCTCGAACGCGATGACACCAGATTATTTATAGTACACCCTATTCATATAGTTCTCCGTCGCAAGGTGGGGAAACATCTTGTGGTCTTCCAAATCCCATTCTTCAAGTTTTAAATGGGGGACTCATGCCATGCGTGGACCTTCAAATGTGATGCTCTCGGGTAGTAGGGGTGTATTGATCAGGAATTTCTCTGCGTCTAAATCCTTAGTGATCTTCACTTTTCCCTTATGCAGAGGGATATAATCCAGCAATTTGGAGATGGGCTCGACACCCTTGGCATCTATATACTTCGCGCCCTCTTCAACCTCCAAATCCACAACTTTCCCCTTATCCTTTACCGGTTGTTTTTCTTTCTTCTGGTCTTGGGTAGCAGAGTGCTTCCTTGGTGACTCACACACTGGAATTGGCCTCTTCTGCTTGTCTTTCTTTGGATTTGGAGTCTCTTGTATGTATGTAGGCTTCGGCCTAGGTGACCTCGATGCCATAGGCACACAGCTGGAGCCTACACACTGACGACTTCTGGGGCCGCTCCTTCAGAGGCAACAGTCCCTTCGGTGCTTGCAGTCTCTCCTTGTCCTAACATAGTATTGAGAATAAACTGTTGGGTTTCCTTAGGTAAAGTGTCAAACACAGAGCTAGTCACCAAATTCGTGAAAACCTGAGGATTCATAAACAATGGACAACATAGTGCAAGAATTCTAAATATGCAAAGTGTTTCCTATTGGATAGCCACGTGTAATTTATAGGAAAATTTGAATTCAAATTTGATTGTTCCCCCCAAAGTCCATCCATAAATTATGAATTGGCAGCAAATCTCCAAAGATTTCAGTCTTAAATTCAACCTTAAATTCCACCCCCTGCTCCTCTTAACCATGTCCTAGCTGTCAAATCATGAACAGTGACTGTGATGGTCATTGTATAGTTGCGTTGTGGAGTATCTCCCTTCGTAGCAGAGATCTCTTTGTGCCAATTCTGGTACTATGACATCATCCTTTTTCGCACGGCCACCCTGTCGCGTAGTTCTACAAACCAGGTAGTGTAGTTTATAGTCATGTGCTCCCTTGCAGCTACCTAGAACACTAAGACTGTGCTACCATCATGTAGTCATTGGGTCATATCCTCTGTATGTGGCTTCAATCGGCTTCCATTTACCCTTCTTGAAAATGGTTGTGGATTCAATTTCGCGAGCTAAACTTTCCTGGAAACTTAGCCAACTTACTATCATATAGAAAAGCCAAGTCATTTACCTTGAAGGTGCGCAGTTTGATTTTCCGACCGTGCCAAGCTTTTTCATGTTCCTTCTGAACCTGATGATGGAATCCAGCTAATAACTAGTCTTCCTCGAGATCCATAACTACGCAAGCTGTTCTTCTAAGGCTCCACAGTCCACCATTCCTGTGAAAGCTGCATTTCGTAGACTAGGCACGATATACTCCATAGGCATTATAGCTTCCACGCCATAGACCAACCGAAAAGGTGTCTAACCTATGAGATTTTTGCAAGTAGTCATGTATGCCCATAATACTGCTGGTATGTGCACATCCCAATCATTTCATTGCATGTTGCAAACCTTCGTCAGCGCATTCTCCAATATCTTATTAAAAGCCTCAACTATTCCATTGGCCTGAGGATGATAAAACGTACTCTTCTGATGGTAAACCTGGAATGCTTCTGTTAGTGCATTGATCATTTCATTGAGAAAATGTGTACCACGATCACTCATCAATACCTTCGGGTAACCAAACCTGGTCAACACATATTCAAACAAAAACTTTGCAGTTGTTACCCTTGTACATTCTTTTACAGGTTGTGCCTCCGCCCATCTAGTCAAATACTATGTCACGGTGATGATATAATGTGCACCAATTTTCTTGCCTAGGGGTTGAATTGGTCCTACAAAATCAATTGCCCATTTCTCAAATGGCTGCAATGACACCTACGGCTTCAGAGACAGCTCAACTCTCTGCGATGGTCTTCCCGTTCTCTAACATGCATCGCATGTCCTACAATATGCTTTAGAATATTTATGCATCATTAGCCACCACAACCCAGCACGTAAAATCTTTTGTGTTGTCGCTTTTCTTTCATAATACCCTCTCGTGGCTCCTCCATGAGCTTCAGTGAGGATACTATTTCATTCAAAATCGGGCACATAACATTGAAATCACTGAGAAATCTGTTGTGTGCACCACCAAATCTTTGTTCTGTTGACTAGTGTATCCTTTTGGAGCTATCCATGTAGTCAAGAAATGGATAATATTCACAAAGTGATTATCCACTACGCGCACCGCAAAGAGCTACGCATCAAGCATCCCTTCCTCCAAATTGGTAAGCTCCTCTCTTGTTTCAATGTGCAACAGATGGTTAGGTCCTGAATTCAACCTTCGTGGCTTCAAAATTACCCCAAAATCATACTCTTGAAACAACAACACCCATATGCATATTCCCCCCCCAACATAGGCTTATTGACTAGATGCTTCAATGCAGAATGGTTAGTGTACATCTTAAAATGTCTACCCAATAGGTAATGTCTGAATTTTTGGAGCGCGTACACCATAGCCAATCCTTCATGCTTTGACATCGAATAATTATTTTTAGCTTCTGAAAACTTCCTACTTGCAAACGCTATAGGATGATCCATCTCCCCTTCACCAGCTTATGCCAGCACTGCTCCTAGCACAATACACGAGGCATCAACATGCACATGAAATTCCTTCTTCCAGTCCAAGAACACCAGGATCGGCATGGTGACCATTTTTTCATTTAATACATCTAGGCTGCACTGACATTATTCATCCCAACAGAATGTAGCATCCTTCTTTAGCAACTTTTCCTTAGGCATGATAATCTGAGCATAACTCTTGATGAATTTTCGATAGTATCCAGTATGGCCCAACATTGCGCGCAAGTGTTTGACACTTCTTGAAGCCTCCAAATTAACTATGACTGCGATCTTAGTAGGTTCCACCATTAATACTTGCTTGCACACCACATGACCTAGCAAAATTACGAAATGGACACAAAATAAGCATTTCTTCAGGTTTAGCATGATTAGGTATCTTCGACACGTATCCAACTTCAAGCGCAAACTAGATACATGGCGCTTTACTAGCCCAAACACCATCCAGTCATCAAAATATACTTCCAAGAACATGTGAATAAACTCTTTGAATTCCGCGATGACTACGTGTGAGAAGATCATCGACACATTCTTAAGTCCAAACCGAATTACTGTGTATTGGATGCACCCCCATTCTGTCACGAAGGTTGTCTTACTCCTGTATTCTGGTGTAATCTTAATTTGATGGTACCCAAAGAACCCATTAGTGAATGAGTAGGCCTCCTGCCCTCCAACATTATCCAGTACTTCGTCTGTAAATGGCGTCGAAAAAGGATCATGAACATAGGCATCATTAAGCTTCCTGAGCTACACAAATTTGCATTTCTCCCTTTTGTTTCTTTTCTTGGACTACCATTGGGCTCACCCAATTAGATTCTTCCACTGGTTCAATAATGTTTGCCTCAAGCATCTTATCTAACTCCAAGCAGAACTTTTCTTTGCACTTGCGATTAAGGCAATATGGTCTTTTCTTAATCGCCTTCACGTCCATCTCCAAGGTGATTTTCATGATGCCCAGGTCTCCTATGATGCCTCTTAGGTCTAGAATTATGTAGGAAAAAAATTCTGATATTCGTGGAGAAGCTTAGTCACCTTATCTACTATGGCATCATCCCAGTAATCCCCAATCTTCATAAATTTTGGTTCTGCTTTTGTGCTAATGTTTACTTGCCTAGTTTTAAGTGGCGCGGTGATGTCTGGATTCTCTATCTGTGGTCCCTCAACCTCGCAGTGGCCTTCTACGTCTGGAATGTTAATATTCCTTGGATCCTCGTCCTCTCCTTTGGCAGTCAGATTATAGCATTCCAGAGCATGGCGAAACTAGGTGCTCCATTCTGGTTGAACCAATTCTAAAGGATCCTGTGGTATTCTGAAGATTGCTGCCTTAACCTCTTGCAACAACTTGTCGATGCTTTCAAACCCATCCTCAAAGCTGAAGGTCATAAAAAATCCTTCCCTTAAGATGTCCCATTCTATGGTGTCATGGCGGAGCTCTGTTTCTAGGTACCAATTCATAGGAATGATTTCCAAAGTGTAAAAGAATATATGCACCCACTCTAGCTGCGGCTCTGTTCCATAAACCTTAGTCCACTTTGCTAAATGATCGCATAGATCATTTCTCCCATCATATTTATTAGTTAGTCGAACCTTTGGGCAACCAAATTGCAACCTCATCATTCTCCTGTACTTGCGCCATTCATCTAAGTTGTCTTTATGTGTACCCCACCACCATGTAGGTGTAGCGCACAACGCCAAATCCAAGGCTTGAAAGCGATGGTCCTCAGGTACTTTCCTTTCAAAGGCATCCAAAAAATTATCTACATCAGTCAAATCATCATAATAAGGTAAATTTCTCACCTTCGATGATACACAAAGTAGTGATTTAGTCATCATATTGCAGTGTAGTGTAGATACTTCGTGCAACCTATTCTGCCAATGCTCTAATTCTTCATCTGAATCCAAGGTACAAGAGCTTTGGTAGTCCCATGCAATTTGTCCATCAGCTATTGGATTAACCCAATCTTGGTCTCGTGCCATTATTTTATAGATCCAATCCAAATCATCATCACTTTCCTCATAGTCGCGGACTAGTTCAGTATAGTGTGGTCCTTTTGTAGGGTCCAACAGTACTACAACACAGAGCGATTTCCTTTCAAATGACATTGTCTGCTTCTTCAAATTGATTACCCCATTCATTTCAATATCCCAATCAATTCCCAAGACCATGGGGTATAGACTGTTATCATCAACAATCTCTATCATTTCAAAATTGGCCAACGTGCTTTCACCTTCTATATTCATGGTCACCCCATGAAATCGCCCCATAGGGATAATATTTTGCTGGTTTTCCATCCTCAATTGAATTGGAGACCACTACAGCGCAGGTATCCCCATTCTTTCCCATGTATATTTAGGCAAAACATTCGCATCCTACCCCAGATCCAAAATACCCTGGTCCATCTCATAGTCTCCTATTTGCTCGATGAGACTCATCTCATACCCTGTTTCGTCTTGTGTTTGCCTATCTTTCTGACTGCGCGGTGTCCCTCAGGAGAATTTTCCTTACCAGCACACTTATTTATCAATTCTTGTATCCCTTTCATAGCCTTGCTATCACACAACAGTTTCATACAAGTCTCCAAGAAGGTGGAAAGCATAGAGGGGTCAACCTCTGCAGAGAGCTAGTCCTGACTTCCTAAAGTAGAGGCCTCAGTGAAGCTTTTCTTTGCTTCCATGAAGGTTTCCATTGTGCACTCTAGATCAAACCCAACATCCTTTTATGGAGCCTTGTGGACCCACCCAATTCTTCAGGTTGTTTCCCTTTGTCATCACTGGTCATCATTTCGCTTCCCAGCACAATATTCACATTGGGATCCTCCTCGCAGGGCTCAGCCCTCATCATCTATAGGTTCTAGGTAGGTAGCTAAGGCTGCACCTTCTTCTCTTGCATTTTAGCTATCAGCACAGGGCATTCTTCGATTGTGTGGTCAAACTAAGAGTAGTATCAGCATGATGGGCACGTCTGGCTCATACACTCTTGTGCATAGTGTCCTGGCATTTCGCACTTATAGAAAATAAATTTCCCATGACCTCTACTAGTTCCTCATCCTCCTCAACCTCGTCCACACCCATGATATCCTCCGCGCACTCCCCCAGCACCTAGACCTGGAGGCCGAGTTTCTGCTTGCATTTGATATGCGGGAATTCTATCCATCATTAATTCATAGCTATGGAAATGGCACTCATCGTGGCCCACTAATTTATAGAAATCGTAGAATAATGGTTTTGGTGTCTGCACAAACTTTTGCAGCAAGTGACAATTATCTGTTACATGTTTTCCAGCTAACTAATAGATAGCGCACCATAGCGTGGACCCCATACTTGGTCTTGCTGGAGCTTCCTGCCTTAGGGGAATTGGCCCTCCACCTGTAATATAGTTCATGAAGACAGGGAAGTGATCTTTATCATGCCCCTGGCTTTTACACTTGAGGCACCAAACTTCTTCGTGCACCTCCGATTGAGCCGCTTTTTCCTTTTTCAAGCTCTGCAACTCTACATGAATGTGTTGAACTCCCAAAGAAGTGTCCTAGATAGGTGTCTCATGCAATATCATCGTGATCTCTAGAGCTTCTGCCTGAGTTCCGATATTTTTCTGCGACAAAACAATCCTTAAGTGGGGCAAGAGCGTAGCTATAAACCAATTGCGGTGTTGACTATCTATGAGATTCATATTAGCTTCTAGGATCTGGCATTTCAATCTTTGATCTAATTCCCATGGCGTTTCATCAACCCTCATCACAATTTCCTTGAACCCAACTATTGATCACGACTCAGACTTAGACTTACCGAATTCTTTCCTTAGAGCGGTCTGAGTATCTGCTAACGAAGCCAATGGATTATCAGTGCAGTACTTGATGTACCACGTCAACGCGTGATTTTGTAGAGTAGTAACCAACTGCACCTTCTTTATATGATCGTCTGTAATATGTTGTGTTGTCCACACAGCCTTTGCAACGAACCAAAACTGATTCGGGTCCTCACTTCCAAAGCCCTTGAAAATGGGCAACTTCATTGTATTCGACATGTTGAATAGCGGTAGAGGTGCTGTCATGTGGGCAAAGGTGTATGTTGTGGAGGTGAAGGTGGAGGTGGCATAGTCAGATAATGTATTCATGGAAAACCGTGCTTTATGAACTATACAACACTTCGCGATGAGGCTTGTACCTCTCCCTTGTCGTCACTCGAAGGAGGTTCAATCAACGGGCTATATTTAGTACCTCCTCTCTCCTAATTTCTAAAGATTCATCCACTTCGCATAGATCCAAACATCAAGGCAGTGGAATAACCCAATTTTCACACAAGAGAATCTTAATCCAAGTATTCAAAGATCTCAAATACTTACTTCACGGTCCCTTGAAGAAGCGTCACTCTGCTTCGTTATAGCTGACTAAGGTATCGACCACGAATTTTGTCACAAATCCTCCTATGACTCAATGGAGCCAGTGATTGACAGCGTGCGCGATCTTATCTTCAGAAGCTTCCAACCTTCATACTAGATCCAGGGTCCACACTATTGGACAGTTAAGCCTCCACCTTCCTTGGTCATCTGCCAATTTAGAGATCCACTCGTATAGTTCAATCGGGAAGGTGAAGAAGAAGATCTCGTGTATTTCTATTTACAGATATTTGTCCAACCACTGTTCTTTTTTTAGGCGCGAATTTCTGTTTTCTTGGGTTATGAATTCGTGGATCTTTCTATCCAGCCACTTCTCAATTTATTTCTTTGTTGGATTCCAATAATGCAACATTACACATCTCTTTATGCAAATCTCCGTCCCGACAACGGATCCATATGTTGGCTTAGTGGGTCCTGAGCCAGGTTCAGAGTTAGTTGCGCCAAACAAATCCCTACACTACTGGCCATTTCGACATCAATCTGCAGAGCGTTGACTGAAGTCTCACCCGAAACAATATGGGGGGATGCTAGAACCAATTTTCCATACCCAGAGATGAGCGTGATGTCATTTTGTGCCCTAGATCTGTCTTCGCGTTGATCGATAAGCCCTTATGGCTTATCGATGTAACTTCCTTTAATCAGCCTCTAGACCTCTGCGAAGGTCTATGACTAGCTTTTGCAGACCCTGAACAAGAGAATTAGCTACTTACACGTAACACAGATTACTCTTAGCCCAGTAATTACCCAGATCTACTTAAGTGTTTGATAACTTTAGCAGACAATGATATAATCTTCGTGTAAACACTTAACATCAATTGCATTCAGATAACAATATAGATCAAGTAAAGTCGCACATCAATACATTATTATTTCATAAAACCATCATTGATCACATCATAAAGCACATTCATACATAACAAAAGTAAAGAGGTAAAACACAGGAATTTTTGTAATAATATTCTTTATTGATATTCATTTAAACTTACAGACTCAAGACTTCCCTACACACTCAGCTGCAGGGGTCCATGCACTCAACTGCAGACTCTACTCTAGGCCTCTACGCACATAGCTACAGAGCCTTTTCCTCCTCTAACACATCTACGATCTTCCTTCTATTGACCCATTACATTCATCTTCATCATCCTTATTATCCTTAGAGTCTCTAAGAAACACCTATTTATACAATCCCATGGTCCGTGGACCATGGGTATATATTCAAAAATCTGGCTTAACTTACATAAAAGAGGGTAAAACCCTTTTTTACTCTTTAATTATCTGCGCGCTCCGTGACCACAATTTACAGATACATTACATCAAAACTTGGGCTTTTGCCCAAAAATTGACCGAGGGGACCCCATCCCAACATGGACTATTCCATTGCACACTCGAAGGACTCATTTTGGTAAAATTTTTATAACGACCTTCGCACTCGTGTGGACTATTCCACTGGGTGTTGTACATGCTATTTGCTCACCTCGTGTTTGTGGCTGCCACATCCATGTGGACTACTTTGATGGAAGTTGTGCATGTCCTGTTGTGTTGTGTATCTCTAACAGAGTTGGGACTATTCCCTTTCGACTTGAGACTCACTCTCTCCCTCTCCCTCTGTAGTGAAAGATCCTTGGCACAAGTGACATGAAGCACTCACTAGGCACGCGAACTTCATTGTTTGAAGACAAATCAAACCAATCTCATGTGCTGTTAAGCAAGAGTTAAGGAAAATATTTAAGATAATGGCAACCAGGCCATCATACCGGATGGGACTCCTACACCAAATGGTGTGAGGTCTAGTTGGGACTTCATAGTGGGGAGATCCCCTCAATGTTGGTGGGTCCAGCCCTGTCAACATTTTTGGTGCTAGAAGGAGGGTTGCTAGTTATTTATGTTTGAATGTCCACTCACCCCCACTCATCAATCATCTGGTCAAGGCAGTAACTCGCACTCCCTCTCACCTACGTGCAACTATGAAGTTGGTTACTCCTCACCTCCCAAACGTGAACACAAAATTTCGTATCAACACCTCCACTATATCCATCCCATCACCTGTTAGTTCACAAAAGCAGTCGGACTGATTCCAGTAATACAAGATCTTCGATACGTATAAAAGAAGCCAAAGACCAGCCCCATAGGATTTGTTGTGTCATCAATGGAAGAATTAGTTCTTTCCATGCTCGAAGGTCTGGCAGAAGTTGTTGAGAACGAAGAGGAACCTCCAGTATTCCAATAGGGAGAATAGGACACCCTCATGATCTTGGGCTTAGGCTCTGGTAGAGGAAACAAAGGGGAAGGCAGCAGAGGAGGCAGAGGCAGAGACAAACCAATAGACTCAGAGTAAGAACCATCATATTCTAAAGAAGAGGAGGAGGATAAAGAAGAAGAAGACATAGCTGATCAAAACTTGGAATGGATGACTCGGGGACCATTGGCTCTCTTGGGTGCTTTGCACAGGATGCCAAAGCATTTGGAGAGGATGTTGAAAAAGTATGACCCTGACAGAACAGTGAAGGCAGAAGATCACTTGGAAAACTTCTACCTGCAACTACAGACACTCGAGTTATGACATGATGATGTTGCATGCAAATTGTTTCTCTATACCTTGGATGGATGCATGGCAATGTCATATAACAACCTTCCTGTCAATTCCATCCATAACTGGGGTATGTTCAAAACGATGTTGTTGGAAAAAATTTCTGATGACAAGAACCCTGCCATGTTGCTCAAAGATTTGGGTAGTCTAAAGATGGAATCAAAAGAGAAAGTAAAAGATTTTAATCAAAGGTTTTTTCACATATTGAACAAGTTTGCAATAGACACAAAACCTCATGACTCCATCATTGTCGACTATTATATGTTTGCACTGCCAACTAGTATTGCGCAATTCGTCAAGCGAGCTATGAAACCAAAGTTACTAGATAACTACGAAGAGGCGATCGCTGTGGAAAATGACTTGCGTGTGATTGGAGTAATTGAGGATGATGAACCAACAATGGACTCTAGAGATGTGAACAGGAAACCCTAGGTTGTGACAAGCAAGGGTAAAGATAAGGAAGCAAGTGAAATTGAAACCCTTACTCATCTTGTCAAGAACTAGACAACAGAGGTGTCTGAGATGAAGCAATGAATGATCAACACATCTACGAGCAGCCGGCCTCCTAGACAACATAAGGGAAGCATGTCATAAGGTAGCAACCACTTCCTGGCTAAAACTGCACAGAGCTCCAACTCAGTGTTCCATATGGAACTGTGCGTAAACAAAGTTTTTTTCGCATTCCATGAAGACCTTCACCCGGAAGGGACTTGTCCATAATGGAAATGAGTTGCGGACTCGGTATGAAACTGTATGTAAAGCATGGTAAACAATGCACAATATCAACCAAGAGACAAAGATGATGAGGAAGATGTTGCATCTGATGAGGCACCCAGCACTAGGTAGGTGATCAACATCTATCAGTGCACAAAAGCAGCGCAGAAGATGAACACCGAGAAGCAGTCCCAAAAGAAAAATGGTTGATACAATCTCAGAAGTCAAGGGGATCCCCATATGATTGGGGAGATGAACAAAAGGCTTAAATTTTTGAGGTAGGTTGATCCACTAGCTGTCCAAAAGCAAAAAGCACAAATAAAGCCCGGGAAGATAGCTATGAACAAGAGTACGTCCATGAGCAGTAAATTTAGAACACTCCGTTGGACAGTACAAATACGAGCCTAACCCCAAACATCTCGGTGAGTTTACATGCTCTTGATTACAATATTGTGGAAGATATGAAGAAAACTCGTTCAAACATCTCTTTGTTCGAGTTAGTTAAGATAAGGTTCATCAGGATATTCTGCTACATGCATTGGGGCAAACATCTGTAGACAACACAACCTCTACTAGCAAGGGAGCAAGCACATCTCCCAGTTCACTCACAACTATGCTCAACACACTCCGGATGGAAGAAGAAAACTCTGTTTGCCCTCCATTCTTTCTTTCATTTGAAATATTTAACTGCAATGTTCACAATTGTTTGGTTGATTCTGGCGCATCAGCCAATGTCATGCCACTCTCCCTTGCCAAGTAGATCAATGCACAATGGAGTAATACATCTGTGCAGATCATCCAACTACAACGAATGTGTGTACTAGCCATTGGTGAACTTCCGGATGTGATCATCCGATTATCTCATGACAACCGAATTCACTAGTGCGTCAACATTGTCATTGTGGACATACCGGAAGCATATGGCTTACTGCTTAACATAGACTGATCTAGGAAGTTGAATGGGTACCTTGCTACAGACTGGTCACACTTGTGGCTTCCGTACCAGGGAAAAACAAATCAGATCTGGGTGTTATCTACGAGATACAAGAGACACAATGTCACTCTCATCAATGATGAGATTGAACCGTTGGCTTTCGCAGAACTCATGTTCATAAACTGCCTCTTGGAAACTTATCCGAATTTAAACAGGAATGCAAAAAATTATAGAGATGCAGTAGAAATAATAGTTTTGTTTATTAATATAAAATAATAAAAATATGCTTACAAGCAAAAATGACAATAAACTAGCTAGGGTGATGGTAGCTTATCTCTGAGAAGAGATGTAGCGGCTACATGCATCTAAACTGTGTTACAATGAGGCTAAAAGGCATATTTATTATTGAGAAACAATGGAAAATCCTAAACATACAAAAACCTAACCCTAGGAGATGAAGCACCAAACTATGGGCCCCGTTTGGGTAAATTGGTACATCAACTTCTCGAGGTTGTAACTTTGGCATACGATCTCTGTTTGATGTGCACAATACCTCATTAGAAAGATCTATCCAAGGACTACAACTTTTGAATGGCCAACAATTGGCACCCATTTTCCCATAAAACGTCGTTTAGGGCCTCAAAACGGCTCCGAAAGTTCAGGACCTGAAAAGACTACCAAAAATAGTTAATTGTGCTACAAATAAGGAAACTAAAAAACTGAAAGAAACAATGGTGGGGGTCCAAATGGAATAAGCGGGTGGCCCCTAATATCCACCTGGATTAGAAACACGGCTGCAGTGTTATCTCACACAGCCAACTCCAACCCCACTAAACACGCAAATATGTATCCTTCCTTGCCCCTTTGTAACATTAGTAGCAGTAGCAACAGTCGTACAAGCATGTCAAGTGATCCGTGTATAAATGATTTGTGGACCATGTATTTTGATGGATCAAAGACATGGGATGGCTCTAGATTCGGGTGTGTGTTGACAGACCTGAAGCATAGGAAACATTTGATCTCAAATTGCTTGGAGTTCGAGTGCACGTGTAGAAATTCTGCAAATTCTCTACAAATCTACTTCTGAGATCTATGTAGAAAATCTGACTGTAGATTAAGTCGATAATGCAATATACCAAAGAAAAATACTATAATCTACTTCTACTATCAAACTTGTGGAAGCTTAATAGATTTGAGCAAGATCAAGCAGAACACATATAACTAGAAGCAAAATCAATGCACATGAAACACAAAAGAATACTCTGGGGAAAGCCTCAGCTAAAAACCCCGCTATCCTTATTATCATACAAGGTGGAGATACATCAAGATTATACAAAGCCTTAGCTCTCACAACTAGCCAGCTCTTAGTACAATCCTCTTGGATGCTCACAAGCAACCAAGGCTTCTCACAAACCTTATCCTCTGCCCTCCAAGCCTCCTATTTCCTTGCGTTGTTTCTCCTGGGTGATCCTACTATTACCAACTGTAACACTGATCACTCACACTGAACTCACACCCTGTAAAACTGCACAATTCTCAAGGAGCCTTATTCCTTCTGCATGGATGATTTTCTTTTATAGGAAAACTCATGCAACTGATACTAACCTGTCTCTATCTTTAATCTCAACTGGGTCTTTCTCTGAATAGTAATGCATGAGTTATTTATGAGATAATCTTCAGTTATCTGGAGTACACTAGTTTGATGCATGCATGCATAAACTGACTGAACTCACAATTGGTTCCTCAAACAATTTGGAACTAATTTAACTGGACTTAACTCAGTAAACTGAGCTAACTAATTACAACTCAAATACAACTCAATCTTATCTCCTTAATTAAGGGATAATCTCATTAATTTGAGGGATAACTGTTGCATGAATTCACAAAGACTTCTAACTTGAATTTCTCCAAATAATTAATCCAAGACAAATTAATTAATTATTTTTCAAGCAACTGGCGAGACTAAATTCAAATTTTAATTCAAGGACAAATTAAAATTGGAATATTCTGAATGCTATTTTTAGAATTTCTTGTTGCTATTCTCAACACTCCCTCTCAACAAGAAAGGAATTCAACTCGATCCCAATCCTGAACCTTTGGAATGTTCTACATGCAACACTTCTCCCTAGTGTTGTTGCTCCAGCAACTCTAGAAACAAAAAATATCCCACCTGAATCAATATGATGCATCTGTCATCAAAGTCTCTGACCGTTATTGCCTCTGTCAACTGAAAACTTTATGCCTCTATTGACTCAGCCTTTCTGCACTGTTTTCAATCCTTCTTTGCACTCTTCAGTATCTGCTTGCTCTAGCCTCTGTCACTTTGATCTCTGACTGCATCAATCCCACTGATTCCTCCCGCTACTATGTACTTTGGGCTCCCATAGTAAGGTACGATCCATGAGATAAAAACTCTCAATGAACCCTGCCCAATTTCAACCTTCTTGTGACTATCACTTCACATCGCCCCACCTCACACCTAGAGGTATGGCTGCATGTGATCCCTCTGCTGACTTGGCTTGAAATTTCCCCCTACTGGAGGTCTTTGCATGAGTGGATGCCTCCACTCGGTCTCCTCTTAGCATCTCCAATTGAGGCTCCTCCATAATTTTCTGAGATTTCTTCTGGGGCTAAATGTTGGGAGGTAATTTACTCTCCCTCTCAACCACCAAGTCTCTAACATTGGCCTTTCTCCTCAAGGCTTTGCATGCATATTGAAACTCAAGAGCATATAGGTTATGAACTCGTGAACCAATCTATTTCACCCGTCCCATGGTGATGTGTCTAAGGAAAACCTTTCCCTTACTGAAGACAACATCGTAGCCTTTGTCCTCCAACTTCGTGATCAATACTAAATTCTTCTTTAGTCCAGACATGTACTTCACATCAGTTAAGGTGATAAGAGCTCCATGTTCCCTCTAAAAAGCAACTGTGCCCACTCCTGAAACACTATACCTTTCATCATCACCCATCTCTATGCACATCTTGAGGTCTTTCTCCTCTAAGGTACTAAATAAACTTTTATCACCGGTCATGTGGAATGAGGCTCCACTGTCAAGAAACCAACCACAACCCATCATCGATGACACCATGCATGAGATGAGGGTAAAGTCCATCTAGAACTGAGAGGCTAATGCCTCACCTTCAGCTCCTTCAAAGGATCCCTTCTTGGACTTCTTCGATGGGAAATTAGTCGCATAATGACCCATCTCATGACAATTAAAGCATCTCACTTTAGATTTGTCAACCTTCTTCCCTCCATGAGAAAATTTGATTTGGAATGAGAATCCTTCTCCTTCCCTTTCCTTGCCTTACTTGCTAAGGCCTGATTTTCTTCATCATCCTTGGATGAAGAACCATCTCGTGTGCTCCTCTTAATCTCCTCCTGCATGAGATCCGACCATCGTCGTTCCTAATCCGACAGTTTCTCTCTTCCATTCACAGAGTCTTGGTAGCTATTCTAGCTCTTTGGAAGACCGAGGAGAGCAAGGCTTACCATATCATCATCGGCAGTAGTTATTACCACACTACTAAGCTCATCTCTACAAGTGGTGAGCTTGTTCAGATATGTGGAAATAGTATCGCAGCTCTCCATCTTGATTCTTCAAAGCTTATCCTTAAGCGCCAATTTCCTCTGGTCGCTATTGTTCTGGTAGAGGTCCTTCAATGTCTTCCACATTGAATATGGAGTATCCTTCCCATGGAGACTCGAGACAATATGGTCTCGAACTCCCTCCAAGATGATCTATCTTGCCCTTGCCATGCACTGCTTCCATCCAACCAATTCTTGTGCATTAGCTGCAGCTGGCTTGGGGATTTCTTAATCAATGAAATCCTTCAAACCATTGTCTTCTAATACAGCTTCCATGCGATCTTTCCATGCTATGTAATTCGAGTTGCCATCCAAGGCATACTCAAGTCTCAAGCCATAGAACGCCATTGACCAACTTGAAGTATGAGATGAATTCGATTTGTACCTGCAATCCCGAACTTCAAACTTCGAATTTTCTTCTCTATATATTATTCATAGCTTTGATAACCTTTGCTCTAATACCATGTAGAATTTCCTGCAAATTCTCTACAAATCTACTTATGAGATCTATGTAGAAAATCTGACTGTAGATTAACTCGATAATGCAATATACCAAAGAAAAATACTATAATCTACTTCTACTATCAAACTTACGAAAGCTTAATAGATTTGAGTAAGATCAAGCATCACACATATAACCAGAAGCAGAATCAATTCACATGAAACACATAAGAATACTCTCGGGAAAGCCTCAGCTAAAAACCCCGCTATCTATATTATCATACAAGGTGGAAATACATCAAGATTATACAAAACCTTAGCTCTCACAGCTAGCTAGCTCTCACTACAATCCTCTTGGATGCTCACAGGCAGCCAAGGCTTCTCACAAACCTTCTCCTCTGCCCTCCAAGCCTATTATTTCCTTGCGATGTTTCTCCTGGGTGATCCTACTATTACCAAGTGTAACATTGATCACTCACACTAATCTCACACCCTGTAAAACTGCAAAATCCTCAAGGAACCTTATTCCTTCTGCATGGATGAGTTTCCTTTATAGGAAAACTCATGCAACTGATAGTAACCTATCCCTGTCTTTAATCTCAACTGGGTCTTTCTCTGAATAGACATGCATGAGTTATTTATGAGAGAATCTTCAGTTATCTGGAGTACACTAGTTTGATGCATGCATGCATTAACTGACTGAACTCACAATTAGTTCTTCAAACAGTTTGGAACTAATTTAACTTGACTTAACTCAGTAAACTGAGCTAACTAATTACAACTCAATCTTATCTCCTTAATTAAGGGATAATCTCCTTAATTTAAGGGATAACTATTGCATTACTTCACAAAGACTTCTAGCTTGAATTTCTCCAACTAATTAATCCAAGATGAATAAATTAATTATTTTTCAAGCAGCTGGTGAGACTAAATTCAAATTTTAATTCAAGAACAAATTTAAATTGGAATATTCTGAATGTTATTTTTAACATTTCTTGTTGCTATTCTCAACAGCACGAAAAACACTGTTAAATATGAAGCACTCGTATTGGGCTTGCACAAGGCCATTAGCCTCAATGCTTTCGTGCTCAAAGTGGTAGGTGATTCAGACATCGTGGTACAGAAGGTACGTAACACCATACACTATTTTTCACCTCATCTCAAAAGTTACCAGCAAGAGGTATGGCGACTAATCTCTAACTTCCAAGCACTCCATATCATTGTTGTGTCAAGAACGGATAATGCATCTACTGATGCCTTAGAGAACACAACTGCTAGGATGTCACCACTTAGGGATAATTTATTGTTGAAATTTTGTATAAGCCTTCTATCCCTGATAACATAACTAATCTATGTGTTTTTGATGATCATCAACAGATACCGCACTTCATGGCCAACACTGATGTCTTCAAGGACACAGTGATTGACGAAGATGAGCACGAGTAGTCTCTACAAGATGCAGTTGATGACAAAAAAGGAATCCTCATCCCCAAGGGTGTGGTATCTCTCGAGAAGCTCTATGACATGAAAAACTGCTTTCAAGGGCCAAGGAATAGCAAAACCCATATTTCCACCATGATGCACGAACAGATAAACTTGTGAACAGAACAAGATCTGAAGTTCATCAATCTTGATACATGTTTCACACAGTAGGAGCGGCAAGCCTTTGTCCGCTTGTTCAAACAGTACCGATATGTGTTCACGTGGACATACGATGATCTGAAAACATACGACACATGAATAATCCAACATGTGATCACAATCAAAGAAGGGGTCAAGCCATTTCAACAGAAACTGAGGAAAGTACATCCGTCACTTGAACCCTTCATATAGAAAGAGTTGACTAAGTTGTTGGATGCATGGATCATTTATAGAGTTTGTCATTCCATGTGGGTTTCTAACTTAGTTCTTGTACAAAAGAAGTCTAGGGCGATCTGCTTATGCGTTGATTTCTGAAACTTGAACCGTGCCTCGAAAAAAGACAACTACACCATGCCATCAATGGAGCATATTTTAGAGACAGTATCTAGGGCATAAATTTTTTCCTTACTTGACGATTTCTCAAGATATAACCAAGTTTTGGTAACAGAACTTGATACACTAAAGACTACCTTCTGTACCAAGTAGGGTACGTTCGCATACAGGAGAATGCCATTTGGGCTAATGAATGTAGGTGCAAATTTTTAGCGCACCATGGACATTGCCTTCCGCAGACTCATCGGACAGAGCATAGTGGTGTACCTTAATGACATGATTCTCTTTTACAGAAAACAGTCACACCACATACGCCATCTGAAGAAGATATTCAAGCGATGTCGGAAATACGGGATTTACTTGAATCCCAAAAAGAGCATATTTGCAATGTCTGAGGGGAACCTCCTTGGGAACATCATTTCCATAAGTGGGATCAAGCTTGATCCAGGCCGAGTTCAGACCATTACACTGATTCCTCACCCAGCCAGCAAGAAATAAATGTAGTCCTTCTTGGGAAAGATAAACTTCCTCTTGAAGTTCATCTCAGATTATGTGCAGATAGTGAAACCTATACAAGACATGATCAAGAAGGATGCAGTCTATAGCTAGGCTAAGAGGGAAAAGAATTCATTCACCCATATAAAGTAGGCTATAGAATATGCATCTTCACTTTATAGCCAAAATTTTAACAAAGATTTATTGTTATACACCTTCACCTCCTACAACTCACTTGTTGTAACACCCACTCAGAAGGATGAGATAAAAGAATAACGTCCCATCTCCTTCACGAGCGCAAGCATGCAGGGACCTGGAATCAACTACCCCACCATTGACAAACAATATTACGTAGTATAAAAGGTGGTGAAACACTCTAGAATCTACTTGTTGAAGAACCATTGCATAGTCTATGTACCTCACCCAACAATCCAATAACTGCTTGTACAGCAAAAGCTGGGTGAAAGACGTGCAAACTCAATGACAAGCTTGCAAGAGTATTATCTTGACATCAATCCAGTTCACACTATCAAGGGTCATGGTCTCTGCAGACTCGTAGCTAAATAATTCCATGCACAGGAGGAAGAAGAAGAGCTCGTTGATTGGGAGCAAGAAATCAAGATGTATGATGTAGAGAAAGCACCACCCACTTCATGCAGAAACTCTTGGTATGAAGATGTGCACTAGTACCTTGAGCATGGAACCATACCCTCTCACTTCTCCATGAGATAGAAGAGGACACTTCACCTCAAAGCTTTATCTTATCAATTGGTGCATGGAGTGCTTTACAGAAAGCACAATACCGGAATTTTGCTTAGGTGCATGGAGGCACATGATTCAAAGAAGGTCTTGCATGATCTGCATGATGGACTAGCCAGGGACCACTTCATGGGAAATAGCACTGCACATAGGGTTATGTGACCCGATTTCTACTGGCCTACATTATTCAAATATGCACATCCCTATGCCCTCAAGTGCTCGGTCTATCAGCGATGCGCCAATAGAGCACGAAGGTCAACAGTCCCACTACACCCTGTTGCAGTGACTGAACTGTTCCAATAATGGGGCCTGGACATCATTGAGGAAATTTTCCCACATTCATCAAAACAAAACTGCTACATCTTGATAGCTACAGATTACTTCACGCGGTGGACATAAGCAGTTCTACTTAAGCAAGTGAATGACCAGGAAGTCATCTTCTTCCTCCAAGGGAACATCATCTAATGCGTTAACATTCTGGTATCACTTGTGTTTGACAATGCAACTTACTCTTCGTCTTTAAGGATTTATCATTTTGCATTGCAGTATGGTATCATGCTTAAAAACTCATCTAACTACTACTCACAGGGAAATGGTCTTGTAGAATCCACAAATAAAAATCTTATCCACATTATCAAGAAGACCATTTACTTTGAACAGTGTAACAAGCACTATGCTTTGATGAATTATTTATGGGTTGATAGCGTAACACCCAAGTGTTATAGACATTTTTGTGCCTTACAGCTATAAGCATGAAATGTCCATAATCTAAGGGATCCAAAGTCCCTAAACATGTTGTTCCTACCCCTAGAGGAACAAGGCTAACAAACCACAGCAATTCACAGAAGTTCTCCACCAGAAACTGCTCAAAAACAAGTCAATTCAGGATCAATTCAGAGGCTCCACTAGCTGTCTGCGCTGAAATGCAGAGATTACACTGGCTAGGTGCACTGCAACGCAGGTAGAAGCACTACCAGGGTGCGCTGAGCGGGAAATGACAAATGGCAAGTTCATTCAACGAGGTGGAAAGACCCTGGAAGCTTCCAGAATCTTCTCCAATGACACTTGCCTCAATGAATTCGACTAGTGATGAGTAAGAGGCTCTTAGTCTCCAAGTGGAAGCAAGAACTGATAGAGGGATAGGACACTAGTCAGATCTCAAGCTGACTCATCCTCTCTCCAAACATCTATATATGGATGTCTCCTCCATGAGATCCAGGAGGCTGGAATTTTGTTATTGCAAAGAATTGCTGTTGGTTTGAGATTGGAATCATTGGGTGCTTAATGCTTTGAAGGGAGGTGAAGATAGGAATTTCATTTGCTGGGAAGGAGATGCTGGATTGGAGCCCTCTTGGTTGTATCTCCTCCTGAACCTTGTTATTCATCAATAAATCTAACTTGGTTTCTCCTATATACTGATGTATCTTTGATGTATGATTGCATTAGTATGTTTAGTTTATTTCTAATCCTGAACTAGTTATGAATATGAATCTATGTCTTTGTGTAGTGTTCCCTTCTTGTGATCTTGCAGGAACCTGTTGAAGCTGGGTGAGCGAGAAGGCAAGTAGCTGGGAACTCTCAAAGAGAAGAGAAACCGGATCGAGGGACAAATGGAAGACACCGGTTAGTCCATCCATCTCTCTTCATTCTTAATTCATAAAGGAAGAATACTAGAATAGCTGTGTCCGTTTGTTGCTAAGGCACTGTCACACCTTAGGTGGATAGGATCGTCCTGCATAGGCATTTTTCCCCACAAAAAATTGGCGACTCCATTGGGGAGATCTGTTTAGTCAGTTTATTTGTGTCTCTATCATTGTTTGTTTCATAGACTCAAAAGCAGTAATCGAACTGCATCTGCTATTTTCAGATGCAAAGTAGACAGCTGCTGCTTTGATCCAATCACTGGATTTGTCTATGACCTGAACAATGGACTCACAAATGATTTGATGATCCTTTGTGATAGATCTTAGCCCTCCCTCAAAGCATCCCTTTGATTGTACCTTGCTTGTTGCTTTGATTTGGCCTGAAACTGTAGATTAAATAGCAAACTGTAACCCAGAACCCAGTGAGGAACTCTCGTTTCTCCTTCAGCGCAGACTCTGTAAAGAGGTTCTGCCTTTCAACGCAGGTCCCGTGAAGGCTACTTGCGCTGAATGTCAAAACCTCTGTGTCAGGGGTGCGCTGATCCAACTTAGGCCTTGTGCAGCTGGGGTTCTCTGCTCTGTTTTGCCTTGTTTTGATCTCTGATTTCTACAGCCTATAACCAACATAGGTACCTGTCTGATAACTCCTTTTCTCTGCTTAAATTCCGCCTCCTTTTGTAAAAAAAGACTGTGAGTGTTTTTATGTGTTTGTGGCGTCATTTACAGTTTTCCATTGCAAGAGTGAAATAGTCATCCTGTAGCCCTTGATTCAGATCTATTGATTGTGATCTTAGGAGAGAGTTCATTGGCTGTTTACAGTTGGTTATACATTTACTTTTGCTTTTGGTTTGAGTTTGTCTCTTTTGAGTGTCAAAACAAGTATTCATTTCGAAAATCGTTAAGTGTTGTAATCTCTTTTACCCTTTCTGATTTCGAAAAAGTAAACTTGTTTGTATTTGTCATTTAAAAGCCAATTCAAAGTTGTACAAAAAGCTTTCTTTTTAGGCATCAATATTAAGAAAGCGGAAAACAAACACCTGCATTGTGCATTTGCATCTTGATAGTTTGCATGTTTGATTTAGGAAAAGTGCATTTAGAGTGTGCTGATTGCTCTTTGAGAAAAGATGGTGTCTTTCTTTTCCCTTTGTAGCTAGGATTTTCATTGTTGAAAAGATATAAAAGCTTGCTTATCATCTTTAGACTGCATTTAGGAATTGTATCATACATCTCGTGGTGATCCAAAAAGGCAAACTTCTAAGAAAGATCAACCTAAAATAAATTGAATGAACTTAACAACGCTTTGTAACTTAACGCACAACATAGAGGTCTAGGCTAGATACGTGTTCCGGCGTCGTAAAGTCTGGTGATTGTCGATCTCGCTGATGGTGGGTGATTCCTCCTAAGGGACGATAGCGCCAGTACGGATTGTGCTCCCACGTACCGTCGAGTATATATTGGGAGACCCCTATAGGCATAAAACCTTTATCCTTAGGAAGCCGTGTCGGCCGCCCTACTGATCGCAATGCACTGAACACAGCATTCAGGAAGATTGACCGCTCGTACCTTAAAAAGTATTCTGCGGTTTTGCGAAAAGTTTGGCACACCCTCTACCTAGAATGCCAGAGCAGTTCCTTTTGGCCTTTTTCAGACTCTATAACGGAAAAAGTCCATCCGAGCATTTGTCACTTCGGGCTCGTTAAAACATCGAAGGAGACTAGAGTCATCTTTAGCTTTTTCTCGACTCTTTAAAATTGAAAAAGCAAGTTGTGTCTAAAGCGTCTAAAAAATTCATTTAATTCGGAAACACACTTTCCCCTTCTTGTATTTTGGTTGATCGAGTAATCCGCAATCGTGGAAGAAAGTCAATTGAAACCCCGTCGTTCGTGGAGGCTTACGAGTCAACCATCTTTGTCTCCAGAATCGAAAACAGTACGGACAAAGCGAACTCGTTTAACCGGTTCGAAATCTCCTATCAAAGTTAGAACAAGTGTTCCAACAACATCTGAGATTCTAGTTACTCCCAACATTTCTGGAAACCCTGCCTCCACAGAAGAAGTTCAACAGCCACAGAGGGACAGTGATACTGATCCTAGTCTGAGAACAAACACTTGTGTTACTGAACCAGTTCCATCTGTAACCGGTTCAGAGAGTCTTGTTCTTCAAACATTTGTCACTGTTGATTCAACCCCTTCTTCGGCACCAGAAATATTTTATGGACCTGACAGTCTTCCCCTTCCACCTGGTTTGATTGTGATAGAGGAAATTGTAGAAGATCTGCAAGCAAGTACTCCAACACATTTTGGAGTCGGGGTCACTCTATTTCATTCGACATCAGAAGTTAGTCTACCACCAGTGGAAGTTCCTGTAGAATCGCTAGGTAATCTCTTGGATAGACTCAAATTGTCTGAACAACCGTCAACATCTAGGACTGTGTCGGATGACAAAGCGACAACAGAACTCCCTGCCGTCACTCCGACAATGTTTGCCGGCATACCATCTGTCCCGACTAGCTCACAACCGCTAGAAGGAGTCCACCCACGGACTATTTCGACAGTGTGGTCCGTTCCAGTTTGTTCCTCCGGAATAATATCCGGCAACTCTTATGTTGAGACTCACCAGATTGATCCATTTGGAGGTCAATTTGGGCAATCCAGTCCCCAAGGACAAACAATCCCCTTGAGTTCCGGATTGCCACCGTATGGGGGGCAGTATGCCCTTTCATTACCCCCTCCGGGAGGATATCCATACCGGAGTTCACAACAGTATTTAGGTTATACTGGAGTTACATCAAGTGGTTGGGTGCCTATGCTACCTCAACAACCAAGGGTTGTGTATTCTATGCAACAATGTGTACCTATGTCGAACATCCTGACCACACCGGCTATTGTGACAGTGTCGCAAGTTCAAATGTTGCCTGTTGTATGTCAACCTCAGATTTCTCAGGTTGTGATGCAACAGCCCCTTGACCCTGTGACTCAACCACAATCGCCTACTGGTGGGGCGACACAGGTCCAAACGGGTACAATTACCCCACACCTTGGTCCAACGGTTAGTATAGCGCAACAGAACATGGCTTCGCAACCGTGGCTGGTGCAATATCAACAACCACAATTCCAACAAGTATACCAAGGTTCTGAGCAACAGATCTTTGCGAACAGTGGACAACCATACATTCAAAACGGTCAAAATCAACCACTTTACGGTGGTCATGTCCACCAACCGTATCAGTCATACCAACATCAATTACATTATGCTGGTATGCAAAGGCCAACTGCTCAGGCAATTCCATCGTATCCTGGGTATGCTTCACCTAACCTGAATCAACAGTTACCATTCGTGGCAACTTTAGAGTTACCCGATTTACACCAGTTAACAAATGATCCAATTGCTTACGCCCCTTTGTGGCCAGCGATTCCTCACAAACTTCCTTCAGACATTCCTAAATTTAATGGAAATCCAGGTGAGTACCCATCGAATCACGTGATGACATTTCATCTATGGTGTTCATCAAACACCCTGAACGATGATTCGATAAGGCTTCGCCTTTTTCAGAGGACGTTAACGGGTCTAGCGGCAAAGTGGTATATTGAATTGCCTAGAGCTTCATTCGACAATTTCAGCACCTTAGCCACAACATTCTTAACCCATTTTCAATTACCGATAAGGTATGAAACGGGAACGGAAATATCAACCAACTTCAAACAGACAACAGCCACTCACATATCTGATCATATACATGAGTGGCGACGTCGTCGTAGGATGGTAAAAACGTATGTTCCCGATCAGCTATTAGCTGAATGGTTTATCAAGTCGTTACTTCCTGCTATAATGGAAGATGTGGCAAAGGGGGGGGTCGTAACAAAAGAGCAAGTTATCGCTCGTGCGCAATATCTAGACTTAGTCTATACTCAGTCTGGCACGCTCTACGACAAAATACCTGACGCCCCTAGACCGGAATTCTCAATTCCTCCTCCTCCTAAATCAAACAATGACTCTCATGCCGGTGATGGCGTGATTGGCACGACAAATGCGAAATCGACAAAGGCCAACTCCAAGAAGGCCCGTAAGATTTTGGATCAAAATGAAAAAGATGAAATTCTTGCTTCGGAAGTAAATGCCGTATCAGCAGATAAGGGCAAAGAAACCAAACAACCGGGAAGCAAGAAAAAGCAAAGCAAAGGGAAGAAGAAGAAACAGGGTGAATCGTCCCCTGAAAAAACTTCTTCAAACCCTCCTGGAGATAGGAAACCCCCCTTCAGGTGTCAGATATGTGATGAGAATCACTGGACAAGAGAATGTCCATACAAAGCTGAGCTTAAAAAATTCTTTAAGAGTTCACAAACCTCAGCTGTGTTAACTGACCCGTTTCCAAATCCAGGCACAAATCTGGTTGATAGTGGAAATGCTTCCCCATCGCAAGTGCTTATGTTGTCGATTTCCAAGCAACAAAATGATGCTTTGATTTCGACAAGGAACAAAGATTACGGGAATCCGCAGCTGTCGAACGGCAAGGAAAAAGATCAACCAAGCAGTTCGACAACAACTTCGACAAGAGTTGTACCACCCATCATTCTTGAATTAACAATAAAACCGCCAAAGGGAGTAGTACACAAGTCGACATTTAATCCTCGCGCCAGAGCAGCGCAGCATTATAACATAGTGGAAGATCTGGCCCAATCGCCATCCGCTATGTCGACTCTTGAAGTACTACAAAATTTCCCATCCCAAAGGCATGCTTTGTTATCAGCCATTGGTGGGGTTGATCCTAAGGATTCCAATCTTGTATCCTTTGACCATAAAGGATACGATCCTCAGTTACCAGCTCAACTAGCTTTCCTTATCCAAGTGAAAGCCCTCAACAAAACTATTCATCGAACAATTATTGATGAGGGGGCATCTACATGTATTATGTCAATGAGTTGCTGGAAAAATTTAGGATCTCCAACCTTGTCGCGATCTTCGACAACATTAAAAGCATTTGACGGAAGGACATATACCCCGTATGGTATCCTAAATAACTTGAAGGTTGAACTAGGGGAAAAAACGGTAGAAATAGATGTTGAAGTCATCGATGGGAATCTTGATTACAACATCCTACTAGGAAGACCGTGGATCTACGCCATGGCAACTGTTGTGTCGACCTATTTTAGAAAGATTGCATTCCCCTTTCAAGGGGGGATTACAATTGTCGACCAACAAAACTTCCTCCCTAATGGTTCACAAGTTACAGGAAGCATTCCTATGATCCATGGTAGCAACCATTCGCTTCAAAATATCGGAGTAGGCCTACTGAAAGACCCCACATTAATGGGAACTTTCGCACTTCCACCTCCAATCTATATAGGAGAAGTAGCGTTGGTAGGAGCCTGCAATATGATATCTTCCACGAAGATCTCAAAAGACGATATAGACATGGATCATGCAATGGTTTTTCCCCCGAGCCCAATAGAAATTTTGTAGCAATCAATGTTTCTGGCATGGGAGGCGAACCCAAGTCAACGCTCATCAAGCGTTTGGGTAGATAGGTCTAGAGAATATGGTACCCCATTAGATCCTTGGTCGCGAGTGCATGGAACCGACGAAGGAATTCTACAATCAATGTTGATTGAGGGGGCACCATGGAATGATAGCCACCATCGTTCCTTTCTTCCGGATTGTGAAGAAGATACTCATGATGACCTTTATCACCCTTCAGTCTTTGAATTCCTATCAAATATTGTAAATACGGTGGATTCTGAGCGGAACCTATCCAATATTGAAGAGACTATAGCCATAAATATCTCAACCAAAGCAAATGTTGTAGAGAATATTTATGTTGGCAAATGTTGTTCTCCTTCAGAACTGGAAATATATAACGCTCTTTTCTGCGAATTCAGAGATGTCTTTGCTTGGTCATATGATGAAATGCCAGGCATCGACTCGAGTATCGTTGAACATGAAATTAAGATGTATCCTGATGTCAAACCAGTAAGACAACGGCTTCAGCAGGTGCACCCCAAGAAAGCCGCTGCAATTAAGGCAGAAGTTGAAAAACTTCTCCATGCTAGTTTCATCTACCCGGTTCCTCTAACCGATTGGGTATCAAATATTGTCCCTGTTATGAAAAAGCAAGGAACAATTAGAGTGTGCGTCGACTATAGGGATGTAAATCAAGCTTGTCCAAAAGACAACTACCCTACACCCTTCATCGACCAGATAATTGATGAATGCGCCGGATGTGAAATCTTTTCATTTATGGATGGATTCTCTGGGTATAATCAAATAAATATCCGCCCACAGGACCAGTCAAAGACTGCTTTCATTTGTCCGTGGGGCACATTCGCTTATCGAAAATTACCCTTTGGTTTAAAGAACGCTGGGGCGACGTTTCAGAGGGCAATGAATTATGCCTTCCACGACATCAAGAACATCGTTCAACCATACCTCGACGACCTTCCGGCTCATTCGCGAAAGCGGACTGATCATCCGCAGCATTTAAGAGCGATATTTCTACGTTGCCGACACTACAAGATACGACTCAATCCACACAAATATGTATTTTGCGTCAGCTCTGGTCGTTTACTTGGCTTTGTAGTCTCCAAGGACGGGATTCGTCTCGACCCCTGTAAGGTTCAGGCAATCATAAATTTGCCTCCACCTTCAAATTTGCTTCAGATTCAGAAACTCCAAGGGAAAGCAAACTTTCTGAGGAGGTTCATTCCAAATTACGCAGAAATTGCTAAAGGTTATACTCGTCTTTTGAAAAAGGATGTACCTTTTGTCTGGGATCAGGTGGCGCAAGCTTCCTTTGACGCTCTAAAAGATTCTCTAGTAAAAGCATCATTAATGTATGCCCCAGACTATCAAAGAGATTTTAACCTGTATCTGGCTGCAGCGGATACGACCATTGCGATGGTTTTAGTTCAAGAAGTCGATGGAATTGAACATCCTATATATTATTTAAGTAAAAACTTAAATGATACAGAAAGCAAATATTCGTACGTTGAGAAGCTAGCACTTGCTGTTGTTCAAGCGATACAAAGATTTCAACATTATGTCCTCTTTCGGAAAACTACCATTTTGTCTGATTGCAACCCCATGACTTATATATTGTCACGACAGTTGCTGGGGGGAAAATATTCAAAATGGATAGCAATCCTTCAAGAGTTCGATCTGGAATTCGTAAAATCCAAATCAAAGAAAGCTCTAGTTTTTGCAGAATTATTGTGCGATCTCCCATCGTCATTCAACGATGAAACATCCGAAGAATCAATCGTGGACGAGAATTTGTTTCTGATATCTACAAGCAATGAGTGGTATGGAGATATAATAATTTATCTCCAAACCCAAAAATTCAGGCCTAACACCTCTCACTCAGAACAAAAACGTATACGATACCAAGCAAAAGACTACATGATCGTCGGTGATACGCTTTACCGTCGTGGTATCGATACAGTTCTGAGAAGGTGCCTCACCCATGAGGAGGCCGAAAAAGCCCTGAATGAGTGTCATTCAGGCGCGTGTGGGGGGCATCAATCTGGATATGCTACAGCACAGAAAATTTTACGAGCAGGATACTTCTGGCCAACCATGTTCAAAGATTGCATAACCGCAGTCAGAAGTTGCCATGCTTGTCAAATTTTTGATAGCAAAACCAGAAGACCACCCGCACCTTTACAGCCAATAGTTGCTGTTGGGCCTTTCGCCAAATGGGACATCGATTTCATGACATGTAACCCCACCTCGACCGGGGGGCATGGGTATATTATAGTCGCCGTTGACTATTTTACTAAATGGGCCGAGGCGATGCCTACATTAGATAACACTGGTGAAACAGCTGCCCTTTTCTTTTTCAATCATGTAGTCGCCAGATTCGGCGTACCACAGGCTATAGTTACAGATCATGGATCGCATTTTCGCAATCACATGATGGTTGAATTAGCTGCCAAGCTAGGGCTATCTCACGATAGCTCTACCCCGTATTATCCGTAAGCCAACGGACAGGTTGAAGCGATCAACAAAGTCCTGAAACGTATGTTGCAAAGGATGATCGGAGTTCACAAAAGAAGGTGGCACCTAATCCTGTACTCAGCCTTGTGGGCTTACCGAACATCGGTAAGGAATGCGACTGGGTTCACACCTTTCCAACTGGTGTATGGCCTGGAAGCAGTCTTGCCAGTCCAGTGTGAAATCTCGTCTCTTAAGCTCGCAATTGATCTCCTCCCCGGAACTTCACAAGAAGAGGCCCGTTTCTTGGAATTAATCCAATTGGATGAAACCCGTCGTGATGCCGCTTTGGCTAACGAAGCCCATAAGAAACGAGTCAAGGCGCAGTTCGAAGAAAATGTCAAACCCCGTGTCTTCTCAGAAGGTGACTTGGTCTTGCTTTACGACCAAGAATCCGATAAATTGGGAGCAGGTAAATTTAATTCTTTATGGATGGGCCCCTATATTGTTAAACAAGTGTTAGCAAAAGGAGCCTACGAGTTAATGGATTATGACGGAATTCCACTGGCGCAGCCCCGTAATGGGTTGTACCTCAAGCGTTACTATGCTTAAATAGTAACCTGTATGCTTTTGTTGTATTTTGTTTTCGCTAAAGTGTTTGTTTTGGTCGAGTAATCCACCTTTTTACATTTATTGCAGATGTCAAACCTTTTGGAGATATGTGTTGGATATGCCGACGGAGCGAGTCGTAGTTCGCGGAACCTGTCCTCCGTAGCATGGGCCATTTTTGATCCAAGCGGCGAGTTAGTAAGTTTCAGAGGTGTATGTATTGGGCAATCAACGAATAACATCGCTGAGTATAGCGTGTTGATAGAACTACTCTCTGATGCCATCACCCATGGTATACGCCGACTAATCGTCAGGCTAGACTCACAACTCGTAATACTACAACTCAATGGTATATATTCCGTCCGCAATCCAGCTATTTATCGCATGTTCCTAAGGGTTAGGATTTTGGAAAGACAATTTGATTTAATTCAATACCAACATATTTCCAGAAACTTAAACACATTAACCGACTCATTAGCAAACTATGTGTTAGATAGACATTTGCGACATTTATAAAAAGGAACACATCATCAGTATTGTACATGTGGATCACATAACTTAACCAGAATAAAACCCCGAAAATCAAAAAATATATATATATATATAAGCTGTTTATGGTTTACATATGATGTTCTGTAACCAAGACAAAATCGGTCACATGACCCAAAAACTCAAAAATGCTAGGGGGCACCCTAGTCTAGTGATGCTCATGATAGCACGTCACAGCCTATGCGATCATGCGTAAGAGACGAGTCCATCGTCTAGGCACACCAGTAGTATGCCGCTGCAACTGTAAAGGTAACTCGTTGATCCTCACATCTGGAATGCCGAGAGTAAGGCTCTCAACCTGCTCCTGCACAGCTGTAAGGGTCTCGGCCACATCAAGGTCACGAAGAATAACCCTCCCAGCAGTCTCCCCTGCCGGGGCAGCGGCTGGCGCTCTCGGGTGAACTGCTGGATGAACAGGACCAACATCTGCATGCAAACATGAGTTTGATTAAAGTCTTGATAGAATAAAGCACAAGGACATTATAAATAAAAACTGTAAACAGTGATATGGTTGAAGATTTTACCAATAGCGCCCCACTACTCGCCATCCGGCAGTACCAAATCCGGATCACCCCGGAAATCCATGCCAACATATGGATACTCAGAATAGACCATCTCCTGACGCTCGAACCACCTGAAGAAGGTATCAGTGAAAGAAATCTGAGATTGACCTGATCTCGTTTAGGAGGAGTTTCATTGACTCGAAAAGTTGTGCGATCAAGGCAATCGACCAATGCATCTAAACAACAACATTGGTCCATATGATGTGTAGGCGATCCAGAAAATTCATACAATATGTTTTTTGACACACTTGAATACTTTTGTAAAATGGGACATAAATGAGGTAAGTGACCAAAAGACTTGCAAATTTTGCAAAAATCATTCATAGGCATACCTTGGTGATTCAAGGAATGCCCGATATTGTGTATGTCCTTGAAAAGGAATTGTTGAAGAAATTTTTGCAACCCTAGAACTATGTGGTGGCGATGGAGGAGGTCCCATAAGCATGTTAGATGGTCCTAAACCCATGAGTTGTGGGCATTTTGTAAAATTATTTCCTTCAACTTGAAAGTGTGTGAACAAAGAATGAGGTCTCATGGGTTGCGAGGAGAAAGATCCTTCGATTTTCAGTCAGGGTGGAAATTTGATTTTGAATGTTATGAAACCAACTCACAAAAAGATAGAAAAGATAGGTCAATGACTTAAAAATTAGTCTCTTCGAGGGGGAAACCTCCTTTACATTACACAAATGAACAATTCTTGAATGATACAAATGACAAGGCATCGTAGCTATATATAGGAGTCTAAGGGGTCCCAATACAATCAGAGCCTACATAACAATGATACTGTAGGGGCACAACAATAAAAATAGTGGGCTTCTATGGGGCATAATAATAACAACATAGGGACTATATGGGCACAATAATACAATAAGGGGGTTGCACTAATAATAATAAGGGGTTACACTAGTAGTATAGGGACCTAACATGCCCCTCTCCTTCAAAAAGTGTTGTCCTCAATGCTTGAGTTGTTCTGGATGCTTTTGTATAAAATTCTCATCGTCCCATGTGGAATCTTCAGCGGGTAAGTTTTTCCACTTGATGAGATACTCTAAAATTGATCAATTGTGTAGCTGTCAATTTCTTTTTTTTGTGACTGCTTCTGGTTCCAATATGATTATTTCCTGCCTCGTCAAGATCTGGCAATATTGTTTTAACTGGGAACTTCTCACCTATAACCTTCTTTAAGAATGAAGCATGGAAAATTGGGTGCACTCAGGAAGGTGTAGGAAGTTCCAATTTGTACGCCATAGTACCAATCTTTTGTAACACCTTGTATGGACCATAATACTTTGGTGATAATTTATTATCCTTCTTAGCTTGCTTGAGGGACATTTGTTTGTATGGTTGTAGTCGTAGAAATACCCAATCACCTACATCAAAACTTCTTTCATTGCCATGTTGATCTGTCTATTGTTTCATTCTATTCTTCGCTAAAGTGAGGTTATCCTTTAAGAGTTTGAGAACTTGTTGTTGATGCTCGATGTGATCTTTCACTGCTTGAACCTTAGAATTTTCTTTTAAAGATTATGTGATGGACGGTGGATGATATCCATAAAGTGCCATAAATGGGGTCATTTTTGCTGCATTATGGAAGGAAGTGTTATACCACCATTCAGCCAGAGGCAACCACTTGACCCAATGTGTCTATTTATTAGATACAAAGCAACGGAGATATCCTTCCAAACATTTGTTCATTGTCTCAGTTTACCCATCAAATTGTGGATGATAAGATGAGCTATGAGATAACTGAGTATGTTGTGGGGAAAAATGCCTATGCAGGACGATCCTATCCACCTAAGGTGTGACAGCGCCTTAGCAACAAACGAATACAGCTATTATGATTTCTTCCTTTATGAAATGGGAAAGAGGGGAGATCGGTAGACTTACCGTTGTCTTCCGGTTGTCCCTCGAACTAGATCCTCTTCTCTTTGTGTGTCCACAGCTACTTGCCTCCTCGCTTGCTCAAGAGAACAGCTACTTGAATCCCACGAGATCACAAGAGAACAGCTACCTGTGACAAGAGAACAGCTACTTGCGACAAGAGAAGAACACAATACAAAGGCAAATATACATATTCATAAATGATTCAGGATTAGAAGTAAATCAAATATACTAATGCAATCATACAAAATACACCAGCATATAGGAAAGAATCAAGATAGCTTTATTAATTGATAACAGGGTTCAGGAAGAGATACAACCCATAGGGCTCCAATCCAGCATCTCCTTCCCAGCAGAATGAAATTCCTTCTTCAGCTCCCTTCAAAGCATTAAGCACCCAATGTTTCCAGCCACAAACCAACAGCAATTCTTTGCAATCACAAAATTCCAGCCTCTAGATCCCATGGAGGAGAGATCCATATATAGATATTTGGAGAGAGGATGAGTCAGCTTGAGATCTGACTAGTGTCCTCTCCCTCTCTCAGTTCTTGAGTCCACTTGGAGGTTCTTGCTTCCACTTGGAGATTTGGAACCTCTTACTCATCACCAGTCGAATTCCTTGATGCAAGTGTCATTTTGGAAGCTTCCTGGGCATTGACACCTTGAGGAATGACTCTGCCACATGTCCAAACTCACCCAGCGCAGGTAGCCTTTGTTGGAGTTGACATTCAACGCAAGTAGACAGTGGAGCAGTTGACATTCAGCGCAGATGCTCAATGGAGCAGTTGACATGATCCAGAATTGGCTTGTTTTTGAGTGTTTTCAGGTGGAGAACTTCTGTGAATTGCTGTGGTTAGTTTGCCTTGTTCCTCTAGGGGTAGGAACAACATGTTTAGGGACTTTGGATCCCTTAGTTTATGGAAATTTCATGCTCAATGCTGTAAGGCACAAAAATGTCTATAACAGTTGCCCCCTAAAGTATGAGGCCGTTTATCGGGTGAAATGCTTTATCCAGGAGGGTCCGAAGTTCATCCATCTGCTGGGAGGAGACCTGTAATAAAATACAATACAATACATTATGATTCATACTGCTTTCATGATCTAGCTGAGGCGGGCATTCCCATGCTCAACTTTATAAATTCATTTTTGTACATAGAACAGACGATCGTCTGATGGTAGACTGATAATTTTGGCGAAATTATCATCCTTTGAGTAGGATGATCATCTGCTGCAATGATGTACATGTCAAATGTCTTTATCTTTCCTGAATATATATATCGCAGCCCGGATGGATGAAACTAGATCCGGGGTCTTCAAACTCGTTCGATCTTCACTCTAAGTACAAGTCGATCCATGTGAGAATTGCGCTGAAGTCGAACATGGAAAGACATCGCTTGATTACCGGTCAATGATGTAAACCGTTAACAAGCGCGAGAGGAATCACCGATAATGATAATGACCCTCAAGGTACTGCAGTACAATTCACGTGGTGTGAATAAAGGACTTGGCGTCGAACACCACGCAAAATCTTCTGGTCGAAGGTCATTGATGTATACCTGTCGCCGGAAGTGAGAAACTTGCCATTGAGGCATGCAAGCTTCAAAGTACTGAAGGGGTTGTTCCTAGATCAACTTCTTGGATAATGAGCTGATGTCGACAAGAAGCGATCCGTCACAGGAGGGCCTTAATGAATCCCACATCAGTGACACGGAACGGAGCTAATGATTTTAATGGAGGTGAAAATGATCTGTGACATATGATTCAGGGTGGCGGTCATGAATGGATGAAGGATAATGTATGGTAGTGGATGGGACCCGGTTGACTCTTTCTGAACGACTTCTCTTGAACATATGGCGACACTGATGCGATGGATTGGTAGCATTACCCCAAATATGGATGGTATGGCGAGACCATGGTGATGTGACTGGTGAATGAAACAACCCAACCCGAATGTGGTACGGAGGAAAAGTGTCATGTTCAAGAGCAACCTGCTACCATCAAAGTTTTCTTGATTTTTCCCAATTTTTCCCCAGTCATTGCTGACCAGTACCTCTTTATTTTTGTCAAGCTTGAGGAGGTGTTGTGGTCACCAACAACCCCCCTTCTTCACTTGACATTAGCAATAACGTCAAGCAAAGAGGGGACCCTGAACAAAAAATCCCAAAAAAATAATTTTCTAAAGTTTTTATATTTCTCTCCCTAAGGCTTAAATCGCATCGCAAAGAAAGGCCGAAGCATTGCTCGAGCGCGAAAAGCAAGACCGCGAATGAGCGATGCGAATTTCATCGCGTCGCATACATCACACGTGCCCCTTTAAAAGAAGACCTTCGAAAAACGCCGACCGCCGATATGCGAAATCGCAAATCGCAAGCATCGCGCTATGCGGCATAACCATTAAACAAAATTTGCGATATCTGCGATTTGCGATCTGCGATGGCAGCGATTTGCGATCTACGATGGCAACGATTTGCGATCTGCGATCTGAAAAGACTTATCACACGACAAGCCCAGGATTAAGTGCGCGCCTTGAAGGAATTTAATGACCCCATGCTTGAGTATCAAGGAATGATTACATCGCATTTATAGAAGAGTCAAGTCATGATGCATGTCAGGATTACGCATTCATTAGAGTTTAATGCTTTCATGTCAATCTTTTCATTTCCCTTCTTCTTTGCGTAGACTGCAAGACATGCAACTGATATAAATCTATATGCAGGAAACATCTGAGAGAAAGGGGAAAGCGCCAATCAAACAGCAGAGAAAAGATGCCTCCGCAAACGAATGCCGCATGCAGCAGGACCACGGATTCCAGACTATCAGACAACCGGCACTGATGAAATTAGACTATCCAAGACTCAGAGTCAAAGGCGCACAAAAGCAGCGTGTCCAGAAAAGATCCTGAAGCTCAGACTCGGTAAAGCAGAGAAAGAAGCGCATGAGAAGGAAGACGCTTCAGGAAAACCTGGAACAAAGAACGGAAACAATTCTTAAAATAGAGGGTTGTCCATACAGCACGACTCCTAACCCACTCAGTCATTCGCACGACCGGAAACCAAAAACAGCAACAGCAAAATCAGTTCGAGAAGAACCTGGGTTGTGCTAAGTATACACGCGGCGAATACACCCAGCTAGAGAAAGGTTTTCGAAAATATCTTCCGGTCTGTCAGAAGAAAGTGTCAGCTCTTGTTATTTCCACTTTTATCTCCCGAGCAAAAGAAGAAGGCAGTCAGCCGACTCTTCCCAGGAAAGCGTTGCGCTGTTGACAGCACTAAAGAGAATATACAGAAACGGTCAGAAATTAGATTTAAAGTTTTAGAAATAAATTTGCTTTTAGTAAAGGGCGGTCATTTGAAGCCGATTCCCTAGATTCGTGTAATTAATATCAATTAGTTAGTAGTATTTAACCCTTCTCATGGCATTTGGAGAAGGGTCCGGAAATCTGTCAAAAAACTTATCCTCAGAACATGCACTTCTGCACCCTCAGAGGAGGTTTTTGATGAATAGATGGATCAAGATTTATTTATGTTTGCATTTTAATATCTGTTACTGATGTTGCACTTCTGTACTCTTAGCAGATGTTAGAACAAGTAGAAATAAATCATTATTACTTGAAGTTTATTGGTGAAATTAGTCATAAATGGTACTTTTATCTCTTGACTAGATTCTGCTAGTATCCCTAAAGTGATATGTAGCTGAGTTCTTTATATATTATTGTATGAATGTCCGCATTACCATTTGGCACTTCTGTACGGTGGGATCATTTAATCATGCTTAACATATAGAAAACTGATTATGCGATATGCTTTTCACAACTACTCTGCCTAACTTCTTATGCAGAACGGTTTATCTTTATTGGTTTATATTCTGATATCAGTTGAATGATCTTTATTACCAGCTGCTGTTAGAAATCTTTCTAGATCGCATAAACAAAAGAAAAACACCCCGGGTTAGCATAGATCAGATGTATTTCTCTTCATTAGATTACATTAGCATAGAGTTAGTTTAGCAGTTAAAATCAAGACTAGTTTAGAAAAACCTCTAGATTAATATCATCAGACTCTACGCACACACACACACCCATCACATTGGGAAACTAGTCCCATTACCCCCAGTCGGACCCGCTACTCCAAATGGGCAAGGAGCCGCCAACCAGGTTCCGGACCGGGTGGGTATCCCCCTTGTTGTTGACCCGACTTCGGGGCCCTCAACATTTCTGGCGCTAGAAGGAGGGCCGAGCTATGAATGGCGCATAATGCAAAATTCAAATACCATTCTAAGAGCAAGTCACCCTCACCAACTTCCCCGACTTCCCCGGTACGACTAAACTCGGAACTGGAAGTCGCTCGGACATCCACCGCTGCTATACATCCCGATACTTCATAACAACTTATTGTCGATCCCCCTGAAGTTCAAACCTTGATCCGTAAACTCCAGGGATTCTCTATTTTTAACCAGAAATCTGATAAATCTAAAGGCAGCTTGACTTCGCAATACAACCTTGCTGATCCCCTGACCCGATTGAAGAGTGAAAAGTTCGGCATTCAGCCAACTGAAATCCCTCTCCCCACTAGGAAAAGAGCAAGGAAAGCACTTCAAGAGTCTGATAGAGAGACTCTTTCATCCACCTCGTCCATTTCAACTCCCTCTCCGCGAATTCAACCACCCACATCTCCACCTCAAATCACTCATCCATCTTCCGCAACCCTTCCTCCACAATCGTCAAAGATCGTAACATCTCTATCTTCTCAACCTCGAAGATCATCTTCTACACTTTTGTTAACCAGCAACTCAGCGATGGCACAATCTCCATGGAACAACCCTGGGGCGGTTTTAATGCCTCCACCCCTGAGTCCAATACCTGCCCATCCTGAGAAGTGGTTACCAAAGTTCAATCCAGAAACTGGAATGCTAGCTGAAGAACATATCAATAATTTCATGCTTTCTGTTAATCTCAACAGGGTCACCAATGAAGATGTCATGGTCCGACTCTTCCCCTATACGATGCAAGGGACAGCCGGGTCATGGTACTTTTCGCTACCCTCCGGATCTATCACCAGCTGGGATATTTTTCAAAAGCAATTTCTCACCAAATTTGGCGATGATAGATCGACAGCGACATTGATCAACGATCTGTCCAATCTTAAAGCTGAGGCTAGGGAACCCATTAAAGATTTTAACTTACGGTTCAACAAGATCCTCAATAAAATCCCCGCTGCTTCCCAACCCAGCGAGGAAGTAAGATGCGAATGGTACATCACGGCCTTACCTTCAAACTTGGCCATCTTCGTAGATAGGGCAAGCAAGACAACCTTAGTCGAAAACTTGGCTGAGGCATTGGCAGTCGAAAGACGCGTAGTAGCCCTAGAAAAGAGATCTACAATCGAAGAGCGTAAATCTAAGAAAATCTCTTTCAAAGAAGAAACCAAGAAGAAGCAAACGAAGGATCCTTTCGACATGGAAGGATTACAAAATGTCTTGAAAGCCATGTCTAATGAGATGATTGACATAAGAAAGCAAGTAGCAGAATCGTCCCCAAGAAAGCCTTTTAGGAATTTCAAAAGAAATCCCCCTATGGAGACGAAGCCACCCAACGTGGTCTCAAATGTGGAATCTGAAGAAGAAGAAGAAGAGAGCACCATCGAAACGCAGACCGACGACGAAGAAGTGGTGGAACTGCAAGGAATGTGGGATTTCATCCTCCCACAAGAGGAAGATCAAGAAGCACTTCCGGTTAGCACACGAAGCAGAAATCAACTTGATCCTCCCCAGACTACCTCAAAACAGAAGGGCACAAGCCCTCCAGCGAAAGAAAAGGTCGCAACAAAGAAGACAACCCCTAAAGTGACCTCATTTAGTCCAGTCCAATCAGAGCAATCACCTCCATCAAAGACACTAATAGTGTCGGATGAAATGGAGTATAACATCATCGACGACATGAAGAAGACTAGGGCTAATATCACCCTGTACGAGTTGAGCAAATTGAAACACCAACAGAAGATCATGATGAAAGAGTTACACGCCGTACCTACTGCACCTCTACCTACAGCTATAGCTTCCCATAATATAGGAAGACCCCCAATCAATGCGATCAATAAAATCGATCCAAATGACATCGCTTTGATTGGAGGGAGGTCTAGATCTCACACTCCTCCTTTCCTCCTCACTTATGAGATCTTTAACAGAAACGTGCATAACTGCTTGGTTGATTCTGGTGCTTCAACCAATGTTTTACCCAAGTCAATATGTGCCAAACTTAATGTTCAACCGCAAAAATCCGCAGTGCGCATAGTTCAACTTGATCGATCACAAGTCGAAGTGATAGGCGAACTTAATCAAGTGAACATAAGACTGTCGTCCAACCCCAAGGTATGCCAGGTCATCGATATTCTAGTTGCTGACATCCCTGAATTTTATGGTCTAATTCTTAGCAGGGATTGGTCCGAGAAGCTCCACGGATATTTTTCGACTGACTGGTCACACATGTGGTTACCCTTCAACGGGAAGCCAAATCAAATAAAGGTTGAACGAGAACTGCACCAAAAGTACATAGTGACGGATTTGGAGGGAGAGAACGAAGCCATAGCATACAACAGCAGCATCATAGGCAACTACTCGGTAGACTCTTTCCTTGGAAATTTCAATGCTCACATATCACCATATTTAGAAAATTCAGTCGTGTCCCAAGTAGAAAACTTTTCCCAGACTGATGGTTCAAAATGTGTTAGTTTCTTAGATAACCCTGTAAATACTTCTTTATTTTGGAAATTATATTTTGATGGCTCTAAGTCCAATGAGTGAGCGGGAGCAGGATGCGTCTTGATTAGCCCCGACGGAAATAAGACCATGCTCACATGCAGGCTGGAGTTCGATTGCACGAACAACACAGCGGAATACGAAGCCTTGGTGCAAGGCCTATACAAAGCAATCGGCTGCCAGGTCAAATATCTTCAAGTCTTTGGAGATTCCGAGATCGTCGTCAAACAGGTACGTAACACCATACACTGCCTGTCTAGTCATTTAAAGCACTATCAGTCTTTAGTGCAAGATCTCACTGCGCATTTTACAGCATTCAATATTTCATTAATCCCAAGACTTCACAATGCAAGCGCAGACCTGCTAGCAAACGTAGCCTCTAGACTCATCCCCTCCGAAGACTTTAGTCCAGATAGGTTTTCCATAGAGTTAATTTTTAAGCCGTCTATCCCTGACAATATCACCAACTGGAGAGTGTTCAACGACGACCCAGACATCGTAAGTTTCCTTACCTCTGAAGGATCCTGCTCAAACCAGATAATCGACGAGGACTGTCATGACCACCAAATACAACAAAATGGCACGGATAATGCTATACCCAAATCAGTGGTCAAATTAGAAGATCTGTATGACTTAAAAAGTCGGTTCAAAAGGTCAGCCAACGCCAAACTTTACAGTTCAACTCTGAACTACGAATCAGTGAACTTAGGAACCGAAGAGAGACCCCAAAACGTTAATCTAGGCTGAGGCCTAGCTCCTGAAGAAAAGTCAGCATACATCCGTCTTCTACGACAGTACAAAAACGTCTTTGCCTGGAACTACGATGAGCTGAAAACTTATAACACTTCTATCATTCAGCACACTATCCCTATGATTGACAACGAGAAACCCGTCCAACAGAAGCTCAGGAAAATCCACCCCAACCTGGAAAATCAGATAAAAACTGAGCTGAATAAGTTGTTGAGAGCCAGAATAATTTTCCCGGTCAGACATTCCAAATGGGTATCCAATATGGTACCTGTTAGGAAGAAAAACGGAGATATTAGAATCTGCATCGACTTCCGGAATCTCAACAAAGCCTGTCAGAAAGACAATTTTCCCCTCCCACCTATGGAGCAAATACTACAGGCTGTAGCAGGCTCAGAATTGATGTCTTTCCTGGATGGATTTTCAGGATATAATCAAGTGCTGGTACACCCAGACGATCAGCTAAAAACCACCTTCTGAACTAAATGGGGTACCTACGCGTATCGGAAGATGCCGTTCGGTCTGATCAACGCCGGCACTACTTTTCAAAGGGCTATGGACATTGCGTTCAAAGGGTTAGTCAATAAATCAGTAGTGATTTACCTGGATGATATAACTGTGTACTCCAAGAACCGAAGCAACCATCTCAAAGATTTGAAGCAAATTTTTCAAAGATGTTTAAGGTATGGAATCTCGCTTAACCCGAAGAAATCTTTTTTCGCGTTGAGTGAAGGAAAATTGCTAGGGTTCATAGTGTCCAAATCGGGCATTCACATTGAACCTGACCGAATCAAAGAAATTTCCGAGATATCCATGCCCCATAACAAAAAGACCATGCAATATTTCCTAGGACAGATCAATTTCGTGAAAAGATTTGTCCCAGATTTTTCACGTATTATTTCTCCTTTACAAAAAATGATAAAAAAGAATTCAAACTTTAAATGGGGTCTAGACGAACACGAAGCGTTTAACTTAATCAAACAAGCCATCATCAACGCTCCATCCCTAGCAACCCCAATTTTTTCAGAACCATTCATCTTATACACGTTTGCCTCAGAAAATTCTTATGCTGCGATCTTGACCTAGGCAAACCAAGAAAAGGCAGAAGCCCCAATCGCATTCTTTAGCTCAAACTTACAAGGTGCTGAGCTGAAATATTCGGACGTAGAGAAACAGGCGTATGCCGTTTTCAAAGCGGTCAAATATTTCAAACCCTTCTTGCTAAAGGCCCATACCAAGGTCATAGTACCATTCCCAGCGGTAAGAAACCTCCTGATTCAGAAAGACGTAGGCGAAAAGAGAGCGAATTGGATCACCGCCTTGCAAGAATACGACCTGGAAATCAAGCCGGCACACATCGTAAGAGGCCAAGGCTTCTGCAAGATGTTAGCTGGAGCATCACAAATCCCCGAAGAATCGCCTGAAGAGGTACACACGTATGAGGTAAGCCTAAACGACGCAGAATCATTTTATGCTGACATCATTTATTTCGTGAAAAACGGATATGCTCCATTTCACCTGGATCACATCAAAAAGAGAGCCCTGAGGTTGAAAGCCAAACAATATCAGCTCGTAGATGATGTCTTATTTAAAAGAAACTATGATTCTGTGCTTCTTAGATGTCTCGAGAAAACTGAAGCCGAAAAGGTTTTGCAGGAACTCCACGATGGACCAGCAGGTGGACACTATGCTGGAGAAGCCACCGCACACAAAATCTTACGTGCAGGATACTACTGGCCCACGCTGTTCAAAGACTCGTACAATCACGTAAGAAAATGCCAAGTCTGCCAAACGGCTGCAGGGAAACAAAAGAAGTCATCCATGCCACTGCAGCCGGTTAACATCGAACAGCCGTTCAGCCAATGGGGCCTGGACATAGTAGGTGAGATCGTTCCTCACTCCTCTAAACAGCATAGGTATATCTTCACTGCAACTGACTATTTTACTAAATGGGTAGAGGCAGTTCCTCTCAAGACAGCTAATTCTGAAAATATTATTGAATTCATAGATCAGTTTATCATTACTAGGTTTGGATTGCCAACGGCCTTAATATTCGATAACGCTTCATATTTTTCTGGAAATACCATGACTAAGTTCGCACTCAAAAGAGGGTTCAAACTAAAGTATTCTGCCAACTACTATCCGCAAGGTAATGGGTTGGCTGAATCAACGAACAAGAACCTAATTAGGATTATCAAAAAGACAGTCGACCAAAGCCAAAAGAATTGGCACAAAGCGCTAGTAAACGCCCTATGGGCAGACAGAATTACAAAGAAAGCCTCTATCGGCACTTCTCCCTTTAATTTAGTTTACGGGAGAGAAGCAGTTCTTCCTACTCACTTAGTCATTCCCTCCTTGTCCTTAGTACAATACATTGATGAAGTATCCACTTCCCCCTTACAACTAAGGCAAACGGAAATAATCAAGCTAGAAGAACAACGAGAACAGGCCAAGAAAGCCCACGCTCACCACCAAGCGCTGATAAAATCCTCTTTTGATTCGAACATAATGACCAGAAAAAACTTTCAGATGGGAGATCTAGTTTTGAAGTGGGATAAGGCTCACGAAGAGAAGGGCAAACATACGAAATTCCAGAAGCTATGGCTTGGTCCTTTTCAAATCGTAGAAGTCATAGGCCCATCGACTTTTGTGTTGCAGGGCTTGACAGGCAGGAGAGATTCTCTGCCTGTAAACGGACAAATCCTCAAAATGTATTTTCCATAGAAGGTTATCCTTCTAATTTTTGTAGGATAATTTTAGTTTTATTTTAGTTTTATTTTTTTAAATATAAATAAGGTTGGTTGTGAGTGATCATAAATTGTATTTATGAAGTATATACCATTTCTCTATCAGATTTTGATTTCACTTGTATAAATAGTAAAACTTTTCGAAAAATCTGACTTTTATTATTGACAGGTAGAGTTAACTTTAGCCTGAATGTGATGTTAGTTTCAACTTTACAAAGAAATCTGGGATGAAGGTAACTTTTGGCAAAAAATTGTTCTATGCCAACGCAATGAAAAGTATCATCAATAGCAAAATAAGTATTCTCTGCAAAACTGCTGTTCTTAAACTCTATTATTGTCGTCCAGAGCTTTCTTAAGGAAAAACAATGACTTCCTCCCTGTTAAGGAAAATCGCAACATCCAGAGAAACAATCCAAGAAAACACTATATCTCAAAGAATAAGAGGTCTCATCACGAGCCGGCTTATCATGATCACAGATATTATAACTTGCTCACTTTGCCACTACTGTCTATCAAAACAGGGCAACGACTCAAGATTGTTGCAATCAAAAGACAAGGGGTCTCATCGCGAGCCAGCTTGTTCAACAAAAGTGTAAATCAAGTGAATGACTGTGTCATAATTTGGCCACCAAACCAAGACATTATTCTTTAGAGAATAAAAAAAATTAAAAAGGAAAGAAAAAGTGTCAAAAGGGTTTTTCTCTGGAATGTTGTAAATAACCTCAAGCAGGAAAAAGGATCATTGCTGGATAATATGGTAACCCTGTCGAGGCTATGGATGCTTGCGGGCAGCAGAGGCTCTACCTACGACAAATGAGCATACTTTACAAAGCCAGTACGCAGAGAAGACCTTATTTTGTCTTTGAAAAGACTTAGTAATGTCTAGGTGTAAGTACAAGAAATAACTCAGAGGAAGCAAACAATCGGAATGAAATAAAAAGTTGTGACGAAACATCATTGACAGGATAAGGGGTAATACTCTATCTGTCCATAACAAAATTTAGGCGTAAGAAAACTTTTCTGTTTTGGAAGTGAAAATGCAATAGAACAAGCAGAGATAACTGGTTCTTCACAGTGAATCGCCATTGTTGTGGTCACCAACAACCCCCCTTCTTCACTTGACATTAGCAATAACGTCAAGCAAAGAGGGGACCCTGAACAAAAAATCCCAAAAAATTATTTTTCTAAAGTTTTTATATTTCTCTCCCTAAGGCTTAAATCGCATCGCAAAGAAAGGCCGAAGCATTGCTCGAGCGCGAAAAGCAAGACCGCGAATGAGCGATGCGAAGTTCATCGCGTCGCATACATCACACGCGCCCCTTTAAAAGAAGACCTTCGAAAAACGCCAACCGCCGATATGCGAAATCGCAAATCGCAAGCATCGCGCTATACGGCATAACCATTAAACAAAATTTGCGATATCTGCGATTTGCGATCTGCGATGGCAGCGATTTGCGATCTGCGATATGAAAAGACTTATCACACGACAAGCCCAAGATTAAGTGTGCGCCTTGAAGGAATTTAATGACCCCATGCTTGAGTATCAAGGAATGATTACATCGCATTTATCGAAGAGTCAAGTCATGATGCATGTCAGGATTACGCATTCATTAGAGTTTAATGCTTTCATGTCAATCTTTTCATTTCCCTTCTTCTTTGCGTAGACTGCAAGACACGCAACTGATATAAATCTATATGCAGGAAACATCTGAGAGAAAGGGGAAAGCGCCAATCAAACAGCAGAGAAAAGATGCCTCCGCAAACGAATGCCGCATGCAGCAGGACCACGGATTCCAGACTATCAGACAACCGGCACTGATGAAATTAGACTATCCAGGACTCAGAGTCAAAGGCGCACAAAAGCAGCGTGTCCAGAAAAGATCCTGAAGCTCAGACTCGGTAAAGCAGAGAAAGAAGCGCATGAGAAGGAAGACGCTTCAGGAAAACCTGGAACAAAGAACGGAAACAATTCTTAAAACAGAGGGTTGTCCATACAGCACGACTCCTAACCCACTCAGTCATTCGCACGACCGAAAACCGAAAACAGCAACAGCAAAATCAGTTCGAGAAGAACCTGGGTTGTGCTAAGTATACACGCGGCGAATACACCCAGCTAGAGAAAGGTTTTCGAAAATATCTTCCGGTCTGTCAGAAGAAAGTGTCAGCTCTTGTTATTTCCACTTTTATCTCCCGAGCAAAAGAAGAAGGCAATCAGCCGACTCTTCCCAGGAAAGTGTTGCGCTGTTGACAGCACTAAAGAGAATATACAGAAACGGTCAGAAATTAGATTTAAAGTTTTAGAAATAAATTTGCTTTTAGTAAAGGGCGGTCATTTGAATCCGATTCCCTAGATTCGTGTAATTAATATCAATTACTTAGTAGTATTTAACCCTTCTCATGGCATTTGGAGAAGGGTCCGGAAATCTGTCAAAAAACTTATCCTCAGAACATGCACTTCTGCACCCTCAGAGGAGGTTTTTGATGAATAGATGGATCAAGATTTATTTATGTTTGCATTTTAATATCTGTTACTGATGTTGCACTTCTGTACTCTTAGCAGATGTTAGAACAAGTAGAAATAAATCATTATTACTTGAAGTTTATTGGTGAAATTAGTCATAAATGGTACTTTTATCTCTTGACTAGATTCTGCTAGTATCCCTAAAGTGATATGTAGCTGAGTTCTTTATATATTATTGTATGAATGTCTGCATTACCATTTGGCACTTCTGTACGGTGGGATCATTTAATCATGCTTAACATATAGAAAACTGATTATGCGATATGCTTTTCACAACTACTCTGCCTAACTTCTTATGCAGAACGGTTTATCTTTATTGGTTTATATTCTGATATCAGTTGAATGATCTTTATTACCAGCTGCTGTTAGAAATCTTTCTAGATTGCATAAAAAAAAGAAAAACACCCCGGGTTAGCATAGATCAGATGTATTTCTCTTCATTAGATTACATTAGCATAGAGTTAGTTTAGCAGTTAAAATCAAGACTAGTTTAGAAAAACCTCTAGATTAATATCATCAGACTCTACGCACACACACACACCCATCACATTGGGAAACTGGTCCCATTACCCCCAGTCGGACCCGCTACTCCAAACGGGCAAGGAGCCGCCAACCAGGTTCCGGACCGGGTGGGTATCCCCCTTGTTGTTGACCCGACTTCGGGGCCCTCAACAGGAGGATAACATATGCTTGTTCTATAACCCGCCCTTCAGGCAAGCCCATTGCTATGTTTTAACGAGCTTAGCGATAGTGAAACTCGTTCTCGTCTAAAGACAAGTTTGTCGCTATTTAATAATTTTGACGAGTCTAACGACAAGGATAACTCGGTCCTTTTCATTTTTAGAGAGTCTGAAAAGGTACATAAAGTTAACTCCAAAATTCCTTTTTCGTCATCTAATCCCTTAAGTCCGAAAAAGTATAAAACAATACAGAAGGGATGAGTTTTCGATAATTTTAACGAGCTGAATAAAACAAGCGCTCGACCTTTTTGTGCAATAATCCCTCAGGTCCAAAAAGATTAAAATCTAGAGGAGGGATAGCTCTTCCTGTCCTTTAACGAGCTGGAAGGCCAAAACTCGGCAATCTTTTCATATTTTACGAGTCAGTTGAAAAGAGCTTAAAGAAGACTCGTCTTTTGAGGAACGAGTGATAAACAGGGATAGCAGCAGATTCCAGGTACAGGTTGGAATTTTCCAATCACGGCAGTGTCACAAGGATGGCTAGGTGAAATCACTCTTCGCAGCTGTTCCTCAAAATGGGTAAACAATCATATGGAGGTGAACGATCGGCCAAATGAAAAGTGGAGGTGACGGTGCAAACACGACCAAGGCTTTTATGGTTGATCAGGTTACATACTCAATGGTTATTTACCGGGATGGGTTCATTTTTTAACGAGCTTGAATGCGCCAAAACACTGCTCAAATCTTATGTTTATTTTGTAACGAGCATGAACTATGTGCTAAAACTGCTCGGATCTCGCTTTTCTATTTTTTAACGCGCATAAATTCCGCGTTAAAACTGCTCGATTTTGCGTTTATTTTTTAACGAGCATGAACTTTATGCTAAAACTGCTCGATATATAGTCAAATTTTGATTTTTACCATAAATAGATTTTCCCTTTTCAAGGATAGTACCACATCCTCAATTGCTGCATCAAACTTTGTTAGAAATGTATAACATTTGCATGAAAATGAGATTATAACCCTAATATTTTGCTTTGAACTATGTAAAAAGCCATTAAAAGGTGTTTTTACCTCTCATTTTACCATTTCATTTGAATTTGGTTTGTTGGAGCTCTGGAGGTGCCTCTTCCCCCTTGATTTTCACTAGCTGATTCCGGGAGATTCTGCGGACGATTTTCAGCGCCGTCTGGACCAGGTAGGAGCTAAACCCTAGCTCTTTCTTTTCATGGTTTCCTTTTTGAATTTTGTGCCTGTTGTCCTATCCCCATGAGCCCCTGGGGTTTTGCTAGGGCACTCTGGCATTAGCGCAGGCAGTCCATTCGAAACCTGCGCTGAATGTCAAGCTGCCTTAAGGCAGTTTGACCTTCAATGCAGGTAGGACACTTGCCAACTGCGTTGATCTCAGAAAAGCAGTTCTATGCACAGTTTTTTGGTGAAATTTTGCCAGTTTCTCATCAAATTCAGGAACTTACTCTTTCTCTTGTTTGTTTTGCAGGGATCTTTGAGCAAAATGTCCCTTACATGGCGAGAACAAGAACATGAAGAGGAGGACATGATTGCCCTCCATGACCCCGTCACGGTGAACGCGCTGCGGAACTGTGGCCTGCTGAAGTTTTTCCGTATCTCTAGCATGAGAGCACAGATCTCTTTACTGCAGTATATGCTTGTTGCTTGGGATCCCATCAACCAAGTATTCCAGATTAGGGGAAAATCCATCCGCTTGACCATAGAGGACATTTACTTCTTGACTGGGTTGTCAAGGCGGGGTGCCCCCATTTCTTTGTTAGGTTCGGCCCGGGGGAATGACTCCGTGAGAGATTATGTCCGTCAGTATTGCAGGGAAGGTTCCCATCCGAGCAGAGACAGCAAAGTTGTTATCCGTGAGATCACTGACAGGTCTCTCAGGTCCATTCTATATACTATTGGTAGGATGGCTGGTAGCGCATCTCTACATGTTGCCAACAGATCCTATGTGCAGCACGCCTTGGAGTGTCTCCAACCGAAAGTATTCAACTGGTGTGATGCAGTACTTGTTTAGATGAAAAGTCAATTGACCAAGGTAAAGGACGGGAAGCTGAAGAACTTTGGGTATGGTTCTATTCTGACTGCCTTTGCCTTGGAGAAAATACCACTGATGCAGCCTCAGTATATCGCACTCGACTTGCCTTCTCCTACCGAGCCACGCATGCAGAGATGGGTTGATCACACATCTAGGCATGCCGGTCAATCTCAGATTACTTTCACTGATACCTTCTTCAGGTGGTTCGAGCGCCAGGAGATGGTCTATTCTGAGTATGCATATGTTGGCATGGATTTCCGAGGTGATCCGGATTTGGTGCTATCGGATGGCGAACAGTGGGGCGCTATTGGTAAAATCTTTGACCATATTACTATTTACTGTTCTTATTTATAATTTCCTTGTGCTTTATTCTATCAAGACTTTAATCAAACTCATGTGTGCATGCAGATGTTGGTCCTGTTCGTCCAGCAGTTCGCCCGAAAGCGCCAGTTGCTGCCCCAGCAGGGGAGACTGCTGGGAGAGTTATTCTCCGTGACCTTGATGTGGCAGAGACTCTTACAGCTATGCAGGATCAGGTTGAGAGTCTTACTCTCGGCATTCCCGATGTGAGGATTGATGAGTTACCTTTACAGTTGCAGCGACATACTACTGGCGTGCCTAGACGATGGACTCGTCTCTTGCGCATGATTGCACAGGCCATGACGTGCTATCATGAGCACCACTAGGCTAGGGTGCCCCCTAGCATTTTTGAGTTTTTGGGTCATATGACCGATTTTGTCTTGGTTACAGAACATTATGTATGAACGATAAACAGCTTATATATATTTTGATTTTCGAGTTTTTATTCTGGTTGAGTTATATGATCCATATATACAATCATTGATGATGTGTCTCTTTTTATAAATGTCGCAAATGTCTATCTAACACATAATTTGCTAATGAGTCGGTTAATGTGTTTAAGTTTCTGTAAATATGCTGGTATTGAATTGAATTAAATTGTCTTTCCAAAATCTTAACCCTTAGGAACATGCGATAAATAGCTGGATTGCGAACGGAATATATACCATTGAGTTGCAGTATCACGAGTTGTGAGTCTAGCCTGACAATTAGTCGGCGTATACCATGGTTGATGGCATCAGAGAGTAGTTCTATCAACGCGCTATACTCAACGATGTTATTCGTTGATTGCCCAATACACACACCTCTGAAACTTACTAACTCGCTGCTTGGATCAAAAATGGCCCAGGCTGCAGAGGATAGGTTCCGCGAACTATGACTCGCTCCGTCGGCATATCCAACACATGTGTCCAGAAGGTTTGACATCTGCAACAAATGAAAAGGGTGGATCACTCGACCAAAACAAACACTTTAGCGAAAACAAAATACAACAAAAGCATACAGGTTACTATTTAAGCATAGTAACGCTTGAGATACAACCCGTTGCGGGGCTGCGCCAGTGGAATTCCGTCATAATCCATTAACTCGTAGGCTCCTTTTGTTAACACCCTTTTAACAATATAGGGGCCCATTCATAAGGAATTAAATTTTCCTGCTCCCAATTTATCGGATTCTTGGTCATAAAGCAAGACCAAGTCACCTTCTGAGAAGACACGGGGTTTGACATTTTTGTCGAACTGCGCCTTGACCTGTTTCTTATGGGTGTCATGATGGGTTTCATCCAATTGGATTAATTCCAAGAAACGAGCCTCTTCTTCCGAAGTTCCGGGGAGGAGATCAATTGCGAGTTTAAGCGTTACCGACATTCGGTAAGCCCACAAGGCTGAGTACAGGATTAGGTGCCACCTTCTTTTATGAACCCCGATCATCCTTTGCAACATACGCTTCAGGACCTTGTTGATTGCTTCAACTTGTCCATTGGCTTGCGGATAATACGGGGTAGAGCTGTCGTGAGATAGCCCTAGCTTGGCAGCTAATTCGACCATCATGTGATTGCGAAAATGCGATCCATGATCTGTAACTATAGCCTGTGGTACGCCGAACCTGGCGACTACATGATTGAAAAAGAAAAGGGCAACTGTTTCACCAGTGTTATCCAATGTAGGCATCGCCTCGGCCCATTTGGTAAAATAGTCAACAACGACTATAATATACCCATGCCCCCCGGTCGAGGTGGGGTTACATTGCATGAAATCGATGCCCCATTTGGCGAAAGGCCCAACAACAACTATTGGCTGTAAAGGTGCGGGCGGTCTTCTGGTTTTGCTATCAAAAATATGACAAGCATGGCAACTTCTGACTGCGATTATGCAATCTTTGAACATGGTTGGCCAGAAGTATCCTGCTCGTAAGATTTTTTGTGCTGTTGCATATCCAGATTGATGCCCCCCACACGTGCCTCAATGACACTCATTCAGGGCTTTTTCGGCCTCCTCATGGGTAAGGCACCTTCTCAGAACTGTATCGATACCATGATGGTAAAGCGTATCACCGACGATCATGTAGTTTTTGGATTGGTATCGTATGCGTTTTTGTTCAGAGTGAGAGGTGTTAGGCCTGAACTTTTGGGTTTGGAGATAAACTATGATATCTCCATACCACTCATCGCTTGTAGATATCAGAAACAAATTCTCGTCCACGATTGATTCTTCGGATGTTTCATCGTTGGACGACGATGGGAGGTCGCATAATAATTCTGCGAAAACTAGAGCTTTCTTTGATTTGGATTTTACAAATTCCAGATCAAACTCTTGAAGGATCGCTATCCATTTTGAATATTTGCCCCCCAGCAACTTTCGCAACAGTATATAAGTCATGGGGTTGCAATCTGACAAAATGGTAGTTTTCCGAAAGAGGACATAATGTCGAAATCTTTGAATCGCTTGAACAGCTGCAAGCGCTAGTTTTTCAACATAAGAATATTTACTTTCTGTATCATTTAAGTTTTTACTTAAATAATATATAGGATGTTCAATTCCATCGATTTCTTGAACTAAAACCATCGCAATGGTCGTATCCGCTGCAGCCAGATACAGGTTAAAATCTCTTTGATAGTCTGGGGCATACATTAATGATGCTTTTACTAGAGAATATTTCAGAGCATCAAAGGAAGCTTGCGCTACCTGATCCCAGACAAAAGGTACATCCTTTTTTAAAAGACGAGTGTAACCTTTAGCAAGTTCTGCGTAATTTGGAATGAACCTCCTCAGAAAGTTTGCTTTCCCTTGGAGTTTCTGAATCTGAAGCAAATTTGAAGGTGGAGGCAAATTAATGATTGCCTGAACCTTGCAAGGGTCGAGACGAATCCCATCCTTAGAGACTACAAAGCCAAGTAAACGACCAGAACCGACGCAAAACACACATTTGTGCGGATTGAGTCTTATCTTGTAGTGTCGGCAACGTAGAAATATCGCTCTTAAATGCTGCAGATGATCAGTCCGCTTTCGCGAATGAGCTGGAAGGTCGTCGAGATAAGGTTGAACAATGTTCTTGATGTCATGGAAGGCATAATTCATTGCCCTCTGAAACGTCGCCCCTGCGTTCTTTAAACCAAAGGGTAATTTTCGATAAGCGAATGTGCCCCACATACAAATAAATGCAGTCTTTGACTGGTCCTGTGGGCGGATATTTATTTGATTATACCCGGAAAATCCATCCATAAATGAAAAGATTTCACACCTGGCGCATTCATCAATTATCTGGTCGATGAAGGGTGTAGGGTAGTTGTCCTTTGGACAAGCTTGATTTACATCCCTATAATCGACACACACTCTAATTGTCCCTTGTTTCTTCATAACAGGGACAATATTCGATACCCAATCGGTTAGAGGAACCGGGTAGATGAATCCAGCATGGAGAAGTTCTTCAACTTCTGCTTTAATGGTAGCGGCTTTCTTGGGGTGCACCTGCCGAAGCCGTTGTATTACTGGTTTGACATCAGGATACATTTTAATTTCATGTTCAACGATACTCGAGTCTATGCCTGGCATTTCATCATATGACCAAGCAAAGACATCTCTGAATTCGCGAAAAAGAGCGTTATATATTTCCAGTTCTGAAGGGGAACAACCTTTGCCGACATAAATATTCTCTACAACATTTGTTTTAGTCGAGATATTTATGGCTATAGTCTCTTCAATATTGGATAAGTTTCGCTCGGAATCCACCGTATTTACAGTATTTGATAGGAATTCAAAAACTGAAGGGTGATAAAGGTCATGTTGAGTATCTTCTTCATATTCTGGAAGAAGGGAACGATGGTGGTGATCATTCCATGGTGCCCCCTCAATCAACATTGATTGTAGAATTCCTTTGTCAGTCCCATGTACTTTCGACCAAGGATCTAATGGGGTACCATATTCTCTAGACCTATCTACCCAAACGCTTGACGAGCGTTGATTTGGGTTCGCCTCCCATGCCCGAAACATTGATTGCTACAATATTTCTATAGGGCTTGGGGGCAAAACCATTGCATGATCCATGTCAACATCATCTTTTGCGACCTTCTTGGAAGATATCATGTTGCAGGTTGCTACTAACGCTATATTTCCTATGTATATAAGAGGTGGAAGCGCGAAAGTTCCCATCATTGTGGGGTCTTTCAGTAGACCTACTCCCATATCTTGAAGCGAATGGTTACTCTCATGGATCATGGGAATGCTTCCTGTAACTTGTGAACCATTAGGGAGGAAGTTCTGTTGGTCGACGACCGTAATCCCTCCTTCAAATGGGAATGCGATCTTCCTAAAATAAGTCGACACAACAGCTGCCATGGCATAGATCCATGGTCTACCCAGTAGGATGTTGTAGTCAAGATTTCCATGGATGACCTCAACATCAATTTCCACTGTTTTTCCTCCCAGTTCAACCTTCAAGTTATTAAGGATACCGTACGGGGTATAAGTCCTTCCGTCGAAAGCTTTTAATGTCGTCGAAGATCGCGACAAGGTTGGAGATCCTAAAGTTTTCCAGCAACTCATCGACATAATACATGTAGATGCTCCCTCATCAATAATTGTTCTGTGAACAGTTTTGTTGAGGGCTTTCACTTGAATAAGGAAAGCTAGTTGAGCTGGTAACTGAGGATCGTATCCTTTGTGATCAAAGGATACAAGATTGGAATCCTTAGGATCAACCCCACCAATAGCCGAGAACAAAGCCTGCCTTTGAGATGGGCAATTTTGTAATACTTCAAGAGTCGACATAGGGGATGGCGATTGGGCCAAATCTTCCACTATGTTATAATGTTGCGCCGCTCTGGCGTGAGGATTAAATGTCGACTTTTGTACTACTCCCTTTGGCGGTTTTATTGTTAATTCAGGAATGATGGGCGGTACAACTTCTGTCGAAGTTGTTGTCGAACTACTTGGTTGATCTTTACCTTTGTCGTTCGACAGCTGCGGATTCCCATAATCTTTGTTCCTTGTCGAAATTAAAGCATCATTCTGCTGTTTTGAAACTGACAACATAAGCACCTGTGACGGGGAAGCATTTCCACTATCAACCAGATTTTGACCTGGTTTGGGAAATGGATCAGTTAACACAGCTGAGGTTTGCGAACTTTTAAAGAACCTTTTCAACTCAGCTTTGAATGGACAATTCCTTGTATAATGATCCTCCTCATCACATATTTGACATGGATAATTTTGTTTCCCTTTCCCAGGAGGGTTTGAAGAAGTCTTTCCAGGAGATGACTCACCCTGTTTCTTCTTCTTCCCTTTGTTTTGCTTCTTCTTGCTTCCTGGTTGATTGGTTTCTTTGCCTTTATCTGCTGATACGGCATTTACTTCCGAAGCAAGAATTTCTTCTTTTGCATTTTGATCCGAATTCTTACGGGCTTTTTTAGACGAAGCCCTTATCGATTTCGTGTTTGCCATGCCAATCACGCCATCACCGGCATGAGAGTCATTATTGGATTTAGGAGGAGGAGGAATTGAAAATTCTGGTCTAGGGGCGTCGGGTATTTTGTCGTAGAGCGTGCCAGACTGAGTATAAACTAAGTCTAGATATTGTGCACGAGCAATAACTTGCTCCTCTGTTACGACTCACCCCTTCGCCACATCTTCCGTTATAGCAGGAAGTAACGACTTTATAAACCATTCAGCTAACAGCTGATCGGGAACGTATGTTTTCACCATCCTACGACGACGACGCCATTCATGTATATGATCAGATATATGAGTGGCAGTTGTCTGCTTGAAGTTGGTTAATATTTCGGTTCCCGTTTCATACCTTATCGGTAATTGAAAATGGGTTAAGAAAGTCGTGGCTAGGGAGCTAAAATTGTCGAACGAGGCTCTAGGTAATTCAATATACCATTTTGCCGCTGGACCCGTTAACGTCCTCTGGAAAGGGCGAAGCCTTATCGAATCATCATTTAGGGTGTTCGATGAACACCACAGATGAAAAGTCATCACGTGATTCGATGGGTCTTCACCTGGATTTCCATTGAATTTAGGAATGTCAGATGGAAGTTTGTGAGGAATCGCTGGCCACCAAGGGGCGTAAGCAATCGGATCGTTGGTTAACCGGTGTAAATCGGGTAACTCTAAAGTTGCCACGAATGGTAACTGTTGATTCAGGTTAGGTGAAGCATAACCAGGGTACGACGGAATCGCTTGAGCAGTGGGCCTTTGCATACCAGCATAATGTAATTGATGTTGGTACGACTGATACGGTTGGTGGACTTGACCACTGTAAAGCGGTTGGTTTTGACTGTTTTGAATATACGGTTGTCCACTGTTCGCAAAGATCTGCTGCTCAGAACCTTGGTACACTTGCTGGAATTGTGGTTGTTGGTATTGCACTAGCCACGGTTGTGAAGCCATGTTTTGTTGTGCTATGCTAACCGTTGGACCAAGGTGTGGGGTAATTGTACCCGTTTGGACCTGTGTCGCCCCACTAGTTGGCGATTGTGGTTGTGACCCATGGTCAAGGGGCTGTTGCATTACAACCTGAGAAATTTGCGGTTGACATGCAACAAGCATCGCTTGAACTTGTGACACTGTTACAATAGCCGGTGTGGTTGGGATGTTCGTCATAGGTACACACTGTTGCATAGAATATACAACCCTTGGTTGTTGAGGCATCATAGGTACCCAACCACTTGATGTAATTCCAGTATAACCTGAATACTGTTGTGAACTCCCGTATGGATACCCTCCCGGAGGGGGTAATGAAAGGGCATACTGCCCCCCATACGGTAGCAATCCGAAACTCAAGGGGATTGATTGTCCTTGGGGATTGGATTGCCCAAACTGACCTCCAAATGGATCAATCTGGCGAGTCTCAACATAAGAGTTGCCGGATATTATTCCGGATGAACAAACTGGAACAAACCACACTGTCGAAATAGTCCCTTGGTGGACTCCTTCTAACTGTTGCGAGCTAGTCGGGACAGATGGTATGCCGGCAAACATTGTCAGAGTGACAGCAGGGGCTTCCGCTGTCGCTGTGTCATTTGACACAGTCCTAGATGTTGACGGTTGCTCAGACATTTTAAGTCTATCCAATAGATTGCCTAGCGATTCTACAGGAACCTCCACTTGTGGTGGATTAACTTCTGATGAAGGAAATAGAGTGACCCCGACTCCAAAATGGGTTGGAGTACTTGCTTGCGGATCCTCTGCAATTTCCTCTATCGCAATCAAACCAGGTGGAAGAGGAAGACCGTCAGGTCCGTAAAATATTTCTGGTGCCGAAGAAGGGGTTGTTTCGACAGCGACAATTGTTTGAGGAACAAAACTCTCTGGACCGGTTACAGATGGAACTGGTTCAGTTACACAAGTATTTGCCCCTAGACTAGGATCAGTATTACTATCCCTCTGTGGCTGTTGAACTTCTTCTATAGAGGCAGGGTTTCCAGAAATGTTTGCAGTAACCGGAATCTTAGATGTAGTTGGAACACTTGTTCTAACTTTGATAGGAGATTTTGAACCGGTTAAACGAGTTCGCTTTGTCCGTACTGTTTTCGATTCCGGAGACAAAGACGGTTGACTCGTAAGCCTCCACGAACGACGGGGTTTCAATTGACTTTCTTCCACGATTGCGGATTACTCGATCAACCAAAATACAAAAAGGGGAAATTGGTGTTTCCGAATTGAATGAATTTTATTAGATGCTTTAGGCACAACTTGCTTTTTCACTTTTAAAGAGTCGAGAAAAAGCTAAAGATGACTCTAGTCTCCTTCGATGTTTTAACGAGCCCGAAGTGACAAATGCTCGGATGGACTTTTTCTGTTATAGAGTCTGAAAAAGGCCAAAAGAAACTGCTATGGAGTTCTAGGCAGAGGGTGTGCCAAACTTTTCGCAAAACCACAGAATACTTTTTACGGTACGGGTGGTCGATCTTCGTGAATGCTGTGTTCACTGCATTGCGATCAGTAGGGCGGCCGACACGGCTTCCTAAGGATAAAATATATATGCCTATAGGGGTCTCCCAATATATACGCGACGGTACATGGGAGCACAATCCGTACTAGCGCTACCGTCTCTCAGGAGGAATCACCCACCTTCTTCGAGATCGACAGTCACTAGGCTTAACGACGTCGGAACACGTCTCTAGCCTAGACCTCTATGTTGTGCGTTATGTTATAAAGCGTTGTTAGGTTCATTCAGTTTATTTTAGGTTGATCTTTTTAAAGTTTGCCTTTCAAGGTTCACCACGAGATGTATGATACAAATTCCTAAATGCAGTCTAAGATGATAAGCAAGCTTTATTATCTTCTCAACTTTGAAAATCCTAGCTACTAAGGGAAAAGAATAACACTATCCTTTCTCAAAGAGCAATCAGCACACTCTAATGCAATTTCCCTAAATCCAACATGCAAACTATCAAATGAAAAATGCACAATGCAGGTGTTTGTTTTCCACTTTCTTAGTATAAATGCCTACAAAGAAAGCTTTTTGCACAATTTTGAATTTGCTTTTAAAATGATCAATACAAACAAGTTCACTTTCTTCGAAATCAACAAGGGTAGAAGAGATTACAATCACTTTGTGATTTTCGAAATAAAGACTTGTTTTAACACTTTGAAAGAGACAAATTCAAACCAATAAGCAAAAGTAAAATTATAATCAATCTGAAAAACAGCCAATGAACTCTCTTCTAAGATCACTATCAATCAGATCTGAATCAAAGGCTACAGGATGATTACTTTACTCATGCAAAGGAAGACTGTAAATGACGCCACAAACACATAAAAACATTCACAATCTTTTTGTACAAAAAATAGGCGGAATCTAAGCAAAGAAAAGGCTTATCAGACTGGTACCTATGCTGGTTAAAGGCTGCAAAAAACAGAGATCAAAACAGGGCAAAAGACAACAAAGAACCCTAGCTGCACAAGGCCACACTGGTTCAGCGCAGGTCTAACACTGTCAGTTTGACATTCAGCGCAGGTAGCCCCTTCGGGACCTACGTTGAAATGCAGACTGCCTTCACAGCAGTTGCGCTGAAAGAGAAACTCTCGTTTCCCTTGGGTTCTGGGTCATAAAATGCTCAAAAATCAACTGTTTCAGGCCAAATCAGAAACACAAGCAAGGTATAAACAGAGGGATACTTTGATAGGGTACTAAAGACTATCACAAGGATCATCAAATCATTTGTGGATCTAGTTTAGATCATAGACAAGTCCAACAAACTGGATCAAAGCAGCAACTTTTACTTTGCATCCGGGAAAGATGCAGTTCAATAGTTGCTGTCAAGTCTATGAAGTAAACAAATGACGGAAACACAAATGAAATGAATAAACAAGTTCTTCCCCAGCGGAGTCGCCAATTTGTTGTGGGGAAAAATGCCTATGCAGGACGATCCTATCCACCTAAGGTGTGACAACGCCTTAGCAACAAACGAATACAGCTATTATGATTTCTTCCTTTATGAAATGGGAAAGAGGGGAGATCGGTAGACTTACCGTTGTCTTCCGGTTGTCCCTCAAACTAGATCATCTTCTCTTTGTGTGTCCACAGCTACTTGCCTCCTCGCTTGCTCAAGAGAACAACTACTTGAATCCCACGAGATCACACGAGAACAACTACCTGTGACAAGAGAACAACTACTTGCAACAAGAGAAGAACACAATACAAAGGCAAATATACATATTCATAAATGATTCAGGATTATAAGTAAATCAAATATACTAATTCAATCATACAAAATACACCAGCATATAGGAAAGAATCAAGATAGCTTTATTAATTGATAACAGGGTTCAGGAAGAGATACAACCCATAGGGCTCCAATCCAGCATCTCCTTCCCAGCAGAATGGAATTCCTTGTTCAGCTCCCTTCAAAGCATTAAGCACCCAATGTTTCCAGCCACAAACCAACAACAATTCTTTACAATCACAAAATTCCAGCCTCTAGATCCCATGGAGGAGAGATCCATATATAGATATTTGGAGAGAGGATGAGTCAGCTTGAGATCTGACTAGTGTCCTCTCCCTCTCTCAGTTCTTGAGTCCACTTGGAGGTTCTTGCTTCCACTTGGAGATTTGGAACCTCTTACTCATCACCAGTCGAATTCCTTGATGCAAGTGTCATTTTGGAAGCTTCCTGGGCATTGACACCTTGAGGAATGACTCTGCCACATGTCCAAACTCGCCCAACGCAGGTAGCCTTTGTTGGAGTTGACATTCAACGCAGGTAGACAGTGGAGCAGTTGACATTCAGCGCAGATGCTCAGTGGAGCAGTTGACATGATCCAGAATTGGCTTGTTTTTTAGTGTTTTCAGGTGGAGAACTTCTGTGAATTGCTGTGGTTAGTTTGCCTTGTTCCTCTAGGGGTAGGAACAACATGTTTAGGGACTTTGGATCCCTTAGTTTATGGACATTTCATGCTCAATGCTGTAAGGCACAAAAATGTCTATAACAGAGTACCCAGATATTCCAAACTCTTGTACTCCAAAGAAACATTTGGAGCTTTTTGCATATAATTGCTTCTCCTCCAATAGTTTGAGCACCCTTTCAACATGTTGAACATGATCCTTCCAAGACTTGTTGTAGATTAGTATATCATCAAAAAATACTAACACAAATTTTCTAAGGAAGGGTTTGAAAATGGAATTCATCAAACCTTGAAATGTAGAAGGTGCATTGATAAGGCCAAAAGGCATGACCAAAAATTCATAATGACCCTCATGAGCTCTAAATGTTGTTTTGGAATGTATTCAATCTTCATTCTGATTTGATGATATCCTGAACAAATATCCAACTTGGTGAAGTAAATTGCTCCATGTAATTCATTCAATAATTCATCAATGACGGGAATGCGAAATTTATCTTTAATATTAAGCTTGTTGATCTCCCTATAATCCAGACACATGCACCATGATCCATCCTTCTTGTGTACCAATACCACTGGAGTAGAAAGGGAAACTTTGACTAGGTTGAATTATACCAACCTCTAGCATTTCTGCAACCATATGTTCAATTTCACTCTTTTGAGAATATGGATATCTGTAAGGCCTAATGTTTGGGGGAACACTTCTTGGAATCAAATGAATAGCATGATCATGATCAAAAATAGGTGGGAGGCCTTTGGGAGTCTCAAATACCTTGGAATGATTGTCCAAAATGTTAAGGAGATCTAGAGAAATAGATGATTTCTATGTGGGAACCTAAAAACATAATAAAGCAAGTACGCCCTGTTGTTCTTTATTTAGAAGCTTTGTCATGATGTTAGAATTGATTATATTTCTCGTTTTCCCTTCGATACCCCTTAATTCAAATTCCTTTCCTTCCCAAAAAAAATTCAAAAAAAGTTCTTGAAAATTAAAAGCTATCGTACCCAAAGATTGTAGCCATTGGACTCCTAGTACAACATCTATGCCACCAATTGGAATGGAAAGCATTGGACTATTCAAGACATATTCTCCCATGGATAGCTTGATTTTATGGCACTTTCCAGAGAAATTTATGGTTCCTCCATTTTCAACCATTACTTGACACTTTGCTGTTGGATATAGGAAGCAATTCAATTCCTTGGCTATTTTACAATGAATAAAATTATGGGTACTACCCAAATCAATCAACACCATTACCTTTTTCTTCTTGATATTCCCGTCTATCTTGAGAGTTTGAGGAGTGGTAATTCCTGTCAGTGCATTACAAGATATGGTCAGATTCCATACAAAGCCATCGATACCATACAAACTAATTTGGTTCCAAATATAAAGTTGTAATTCGTATCTTTTGTGTGTTTTGCACATTATGGAGATTGAAATATTGCTCCATATTTAGTATCCATGTTATGGTATCCTTGCCATCAAAATTCCTCATATCGATCTTTGGAACACGGTGGGTCTTCAATCCAACATTAGAGTCTATGAAATCATGATTAACATTTCTTTTGTTCTCATCATGAGTTTCCTTTACTACCCTTTCACCATTAGTAAGCATTTCTTGTAGCAACTTTGCCAAATCTTTCTTCAAATCTTCCATGTTGCCTTTAAGTTTTTCTTCTATACCATCCATCTTAGCTTCCACGCCCTTTGAATTCCTTCAAACTAATTTTTCAACCAAACTTATGCAAAACTTTAAAAAAAAATGCACACATATTTTCACTTTGTAGGAGCTCGATATAGAATCTATTGTATATCTGTCATTTTGGATCTCCAAGGTCTGAATTTAAATCCTGCGATAGCCCTTTGATTCCTCTTTCCAACCCCGCAAGTCTGATCAAGAATGGATTCTCCAAGTGTTATGTTAAATCTCTCACGATGATTTGATTATAGACAAGTTCAGTAGAGCGAACTTGTACGAAGTTCCATGTGTCAATGTTTCAACCTTAAGACCTAAAATGGACACACAAAAAACTAAAGGTCATCCTCTTTCTGTGAATTTTTACGAATTTCAATATCATGCTCATAAATAAATTTATGACGATTTTAACCAGGTCATCTGTTTGGGATGTAATTCGGGAACCTACAAAAACCCTAAATGTCGTGGACCATATCTCCAAAAATATAGTGAAACAAGATCTAAAATTTGGGCCCAAGCTTTATCAAGATTGCAGCTCAAATTGGTTTTAATTTCAGAGTCTGAACCTTCATAGAAAAAACCTTATAGTGAAACTTCCACGATTACTTGTTTGTGATGGAATTCTAGAGTTTGCAAAAACCATAACTTCCGTAGATCATACCTCTGAAAATATAGCGATACAAGATCTGAAATTTGGACCCGCGATTCAAAACAATTTTGGCTCAAATGGGTTTTTTTTCTTAGCTTCTGAAACTTCACAAAGAAAAAGTTATATCGAAAATTCCACGATGACCTGTTTGGAGTAGCGAAACCCTAGAATCCAAAGCTTTGATACCAAATGTTATGAAACCAGCTCACAAAAAGATAGAAAAGATAGATCAATGACTTAAAATTAGCCTCTTTGAGGGGGAAACCTCCTTTACATTATACAAATGAACAATTATTGTATGATACAAATGATAATACCTCATTTCTATATATAGGAGTGTAAGGGGTCCCAATACAATTAGAGCCTACATGACAATAATATTGTAGGGGCACAACAATAACAATAGTGGGCTTCTATGGGGCATAATAATAACAACATGGGGACTATATGGGCACAATAATACAATAAGGGTGTTGCACTAATAACAATAAGGGGTTAAGGTAGTAGTATAGGGACCTAACATTGAATCCCCATAATAGAGGGATCAGTAGAATAAGTGTCCAATTTATGATCCTAAGGGTATCTCACCATTGCTTCAGCCTGCATTACCCCCTCTAAAGCATCTTGCAACGTATCAATCTTTTGCTGCGACAAAAAAATCCTAGTCATCAGTAACAAATCCTTAATGAAGAAATCTCTTTGATGATGAGGATCGATGGGATATGATAGTTTACTAATAGCATTTTTTTATATTTATGTGTACTTCCAAGAATTTTCCCTCTCTCTATCTAATGTCTAACAATTCTACCAAACCATGTTGATTAGACTGAGGAAACTTAAATTATTGAAGAAATTCTTGTTTAACTATATCCATGGTGGCATTAGGATTCACATCAATCCACTTAATGAACCATCATAGAGCTCGATCTCGTAAAGTAGTATGGAACTCAATGGCCTTGGTGGCTTTGGGAGTCTATCTATCCCTCCAAACAACCTCACACAAATACCAATTTTGTTCGACATCTTCACCACCTCATCCTAAGAAATATGGGTACCAGGTAAGTTATCCAACCATATTTTCAGCCATGGTTTTTTTCCCAAGCTAAATTATTATAAATCTCTTGGAACAAGGTTGAGAATAACTGGTTGAACTTGACTGAAAATCACTACTAAAACTACTTCCTGCATTAGAACTGTTGAAACTATATCTAAATTGTACTTGCTAAAATTTTAGAGTCTTACTCAAATTAGAAAAGAAATGACGAACACTAAGTGAATTCACTATGCAGTTCCTAGAGACAAGGGAGGTTGGGCTATTATGTAACTATGCAAATTAGGAGCTCAAGGGATGAGATTGAGGCTATAGATTGTGAAGTGCAAATTTGAGGACAGGTTGGGAGAAGGAATTGTGCAATTTTGGAGGTCAAGGTCGGAGCTTGAGCACAGAAATTACGTAGTGCAATAGTCTTGGGAGGCAGGAACTATGCATTACGTAGTGCCAAGGGGGAAGGTCACAACTATAGGACTCTAGCTACACAGTGCATAGTTTAGGGAGGCTGGGTGAAGCTAAGCTACATGGTCGGGAAGCCTTTCTAGAAATGGCTAAGTGTGAGACCGGTGAGACTGATGTGAACATTGATAAGACTTTAACTGTGATCTCACACTTAGAACACTTGATGATTCAAAATTATATGCCATCCATGATACATGAATAATGCATTTCCCTCAGCGTGACAACTTTATGACCAATTACGACAAGTGCGATAGACTTTAGGACGACCGTGACGACACTTGTGCGACAATGCTTAAAACTTTTCTAATGAGTGTGACAGATGTTTACATAGTTAGAACAACTCATATACATAAAGGTAGATATTTAAATAGTTAGAATAAGCTTCTACACATTGTGCGGCAACCAATCATGTGAAAAGATGGCAATTTACCCAACTTGCAAATGGGGTAAAAATACTTCAAGAAAGTACATGACATGAGTTTCGGTGTTTGCGACAACAATGTGCAAGACCAAGCAAGGCTCTGAAATTGAGTGTAAGACAAAATTTTAGAGGGTGTTGTAAAAACTACAACACTTGGTGACACACTGGTAGAATTCTAGCTTCTCTACCTTGGTTAACTTCTTCTGTGCATGGCCTTGGTTCTTCAGGTAGTATTGATCCATCATGTAGATTACTTTGGTCTCCCCACTTACCCCATGAATAGACATGGTCCCATTTATGCCTTCTCAGTTGAACACAACATAAGATTCATCGATATCACAATGTTTCGAGTTGGGAAGGGCAGTGTAGCTCGCGACCTTAATATTTTCATAGTATAATTTTTTATCTCTAGTGTTGCTCCACTGCCAATAGGCCTAGATAGTACCTCGATGGAATCACGTAGGAAGACAAACATTGCTCCTCTACCAACGACCTTAGACAATACCCTGGTGGAGATGCTTGCTTCACCTCTCAGCGCAAGAAGCCTTTCTCTTCTTTCACCTTTATTTATTTATTTTAAAGATGACTGTGCATTGACACTTATTTATTTTTGGGCAGAAGAGGGATCCTGAATTATTGAGAGAAGAATAGGTTGTTCCTTCAAAGAAGCATATAGAGACCTCTGATTTAGGTTTTCTCATTTAGATTTTTCCCCTTCTCCTCTTCTACTGATTGGATAAGCATGAAAACATCGAAACACAAAACCAATTGTAGGCATAAGGTTTCCTAAATAGACATAGGTTCATGGTTGGACCAAAACTCTCCTTACGAATGGATCGTATTTTTCGTCAGAACTTCATCAATCAAAAGATATAGTCGAAACAAGGAAGGCGAACTGGAGGTTAGCCAAATGTTTAAGTGTCACAAGACTCTTTAGACTTCAGCCACACATACTAAGAAGCCAAAATAGGTCTAAGAACAACACTTATTCACATGATGAAAATAGAAGGAGACAATCAACAAGAAAGAAAACAAAAGGAAAGACAACACACAACAAGGAAACAAAACGAGAAGACAAGAAAAACAAACTAAACCAAAGCATAATGGAAGAGAAAAGTAAGAACAAACAATAGAGACTAAAGAAAATAAGATGGGATGGGTGCAAGAGAAGGAAAATTAAGATGCAACTAATCCTACTCCTAACCTAAACAATGTAAACTTTGAAACGGAAACTATAAGCTCAAAACAGGAACTCTAACCAAAAACCCCCCAAAAAACATGAAAAACAATGCTAAAAACGAAAAGTGTTGATGCTGGAATAACATCTTTTTTTTTTTTCTAGGGTAAATTTTCAACACGTTTTTAAAAATGGCAGTGAAAACCAATTTTTTTTGCAAAAATTATGCAAAAAACACCCTGAAAATGAAAAGTGTTGATGTTGGAATTACACCTTTTTTTTTCTAGGATAAATTTTCAACATGTGTTGATGAAATAAGATCTATTTTTTTTTCAAGATAAATTTTCAACATTTTGAAATAATGGCGTAAAATATTTTATCATGACTCAGAAAAACATTAAAATTTCAAAAGAATAATGAAAACATAAATTTAAAAATTAAAACAATGAAAAATTAAAAATTAAAAAAATAATAATAAATAAATAAAATGTAAATGGAAATATATATTAAAAATAAAACATAAAATTTAAAAAGACAAAAAAATCAAATATAAAAAAATAAACATAAAAATAAATAAATAAATCAATCATAAAAATGTTAAAAAAAAAACAAAATTAACCTATAAAAGATAAGAATTAAAAACTAAAATAAAAAATAAAAAAATATAAAGAAATAAATAATAACAAAAACGTATTTTCAAAAAAGAACATAAAAAATGTAAACAAAAAAATTAATAAAAAAAAATTGGAAAAAAAACAATCAAAATTTTAAAAAACTATAAAATTAAGTAAATAAAAATACAAAAATTTAAAAAACAAACTTAAGAAAAAAATTAAAAACAAACTAGATTTAAAAAAAAAAAAAACCAAAGAAATTAAAATGTTTTAAATAATTAAAAAAACAAAGAAACAAAAATTTAAAAACTACTAAAATTAAATTAAAAACATTTGAAAAACACACAAAAAAAAATGATAATAAACCCAAAAAAACCATTAAAATTAAAAAAAAAAAATTGTGCCCCCACAGGCTGCCAGGCGGCTAAAGGCCGATTCTCGGAATCGGTACTTAGCTGCCCGACGGAGTTGCGTGCAGCTCCACTGCCAAGGGCCGCACCCCCGTGGGCCGCGAGTGGCTGAGGGTCGATTCTCAAAATCAGCCGTCAGCAGCCCGTGGCCCGTGGGGACGCAATTTTTTTTTTTTTTTTTTTTGAAGTTTGAAAATATATATATAAATTAATTATAAATTTCAATGGTTTTTTTTTTCTTAATTTAAGTTTTTTTTTTTTTTAGGTTATTATAATTTTTTTGTTTTTTAAATGTTTTTAATTTAATTTTAGTAGTTTTTAAATCTTTGTTTGTCTATTTTTTAATTTTGTTTTTATATTATATAAAACGTTTTATTTTTTTTGGTTTTTCTTTTTGTTAATTTTCTATCTTTTTTTTTTTTTTAATCTTTAGTTTTTTGTTAATGGTTTTTTAAATTTTTGTATTTTTATTTATTTAATTTTATAGTTTTTTAAATTTTGCTTTTTTTTTCCAATTTTTTTTATAAAAAAAAAATTACATTTTTTATTTTTGTTTTTTGTTTATATATATATTTATTTTTTTAAGTAGTGAACATTTAAAAAAAGAGAAATAAGACAACTAGAAAATTTGTTAAGTAATCATGATTTAAAAAACAATTGGACATAAAAAAATATAAAGTGTCAAAAAATGTAACATTTAAAAAAAAATGTCCACTCTTAATACATTAGAAAATTTAAAGTGTCAAAAGTAAGCCCTCTAAAAAAAAGGGTTAATGCTACATCAACAACACGTTTCAAAATCAGCATGAAAATCACTAACATTTAAAAACAAATATTTATATTTGATACATAAGAAAATTTAAAGTGTCAAATATGTTCCGAAAAAAAAAGTGTATTCTGCATCACCACTTTTCAAAATCGGTTGACTTTTTTGCTACCTCAACGAAACGGGTAATTGTATAAGTTCCCCTTTTCAAAGTTTACATTGTTCCTAACAACTAGAAGGTCGAGGTCATGTATAATGGAATTTCCAATATAGCCACTGTAATCATTCTCGACTTGCAATCACAAAGGTATAATCGATTAAAATAGATACAAAGCAATGTGGAAGAAAAAAGATGAGAGCTTGAATAATTTGCACAAAAATTTGAAAGTCTTGCTTGTGGGCAGAAAGATGTGTCACAACCACTACTTTCATCAAATTTACATTTTTACCTCTCCAACGGAAAGCGTAATTACTCGAAGGATTCTTTCTAATGTGTCCCCATCTGCACCGAATTCCTTAGAAAGTGTGAGGAAAGATCAAAACTTGTTACTTGTGACAGGGCTTGTCAGGTAAGGTTGTTCCAACCATTCAACGATTGGATCATAAAATCCATGATGATCCTCTTGAAAACCCCGAAATCTTTGAAAAGAAGAATTTTCAATGAGAGGCAAGGGATTACGATGGGAATATTGTGAGGGAAGACATATATGATCATATTACGTAGCCATGTCAAGACAACGAGGACCTGACATAATCATCAGTGAAGGTTGAAGTGCCTCCACTACTCAACAAAAATCCGAATAGTGATATGTTTAATGATGAAGATTGAAGGATGCAAAATGTTTTCCATTGGATATACTGGTGGGAAAATGATAACATGAATGACAGTCATCAAAGACAAAATAATAATCAGATGAGTTGATTAAAGCATCAAATTCCTCGTTTGTAATAAACGAAGATAAAACAATTTGAAAAGTTCTGTGAATGCTCTAAACAATCGAACTAAGTTCCTCGTAAACCAAATGTGACAAACCATTTTCCTATAACTCGTGAAAATATTTGCAAGCATCATAATCATGAAAATAATTTAAAAGGGATGTCAGTACAACAAATACATTAGACCGGTTAGGACATGGTGAACAAATAATAACTTGATTCATGCGATAAGTCATGCATTCATTATTACTCAAGAGGACATTAGGTGCGATGAAGGGGATGATTTGCGATATGACATTCGCGAGAAAAACCTAGAGCTGACTATTAAGAGATGAATCTAATAGGAATGATTCCTTCGGCCAAAGATAGTCTTTCAAATGATCAACTTTGAAATTCCATGACTCGATGAGAGACACACATTCCAAACTCGAATTTGATAAGAGTGATTCGCATGAAGATGAATAAACTAAAAAATATTCCTGAATCCTGTCAGAAGTAAAATCTTGAAAATTCGAAAGTTCATAACCGAAATACCAAACAGTTTTCAAAAACAAATTTTCATCAAGTGAAACCATGCAAAGAGAAGGATTGTGCAGGAAAAACCAGATCTGACTTAGTTCGGGGGGTTCCCAGAGTTGCAAGATCCTGACATAACCATCAATGGAAGTTGAAGTGTCTCGACTCCCTGGTAGGTCCTGAAACTTTCTAGGATTGTAAATTCGCATTTTGAATATTGAACCAAATCATGCATGGTTGAAGGATAGCTGCTATCACTAGTTTCACTAAAGCCACTTTTCACTGGATGGAAGCTATCTCTCTCACTGATTTCACTGGATTTTTCAACTTTAACAACCAGATTACTCAAGTCAAAAGGTTCTTTTGATCACGAATTCGAAGATGAATGAATCGGGGAAATTTCATGAGTACGTTGATTTAGAGAGTTGTCTTCATGCAACAGAAGAAATGATGAGGGGTGGAAAGAGTACTCAAAAATTCAATTGTTTTCATGTGCATGATGGATAATCTCATTGTCTTGTGTCAATTGAGAGATTAACTCATCGGATGATGAACTTCAAGAACATGGAGTATCTCCATCACAAGTAGATGCATCACAAGCGATAGAGCACAAGGCATAGTGAGATGAAGAGTAAGTTTTGATAAGCACATCTTCTTTGACCGAATCAGATTATGGATCCACAGTAAAATCTTCATGAGAAACCAAAAAATCAGTTGATACACCTAGGAATTCATGATTGTATACATCAATAGAGTCATCATCGTTGGAATGATTGTTTCCCAAGGCTACAGATTGATTGAAAGAATTAATTACATTCAATTCACTACCGAGATTGGCAAATTGAAAATCATCCAAGAATGGAAGCACATCATCTTCACATGGAGGACTTTTGAAAATATAAGAAAGATTGAAAGCATCTTCACCTTCCTGCTCTTCTGCCTATGTAAAGTGACTACCTTGTACCTTATCACAATTTGAACCAACAATGCAAAAACCAAGAGAGTGTGAAATACTAGCTGGTGGAGCAGATTGATTAGGAGGATCACAGTACAAAGAGTCATGGCATGTAGATGGTAGAAGATCACAAAAATCCATATCATATTGGATGTTATAGTTATGAATGATAACATCATGTTGGGTAAGTTAGCTTTCCCCATGGGCTTCATGAGCCATTCTCAGATTTCCTCCATTGAATCCGAGTCATGAGAAATGGAAGAAGAATCAGAAGATGGAATAGGAATTTGATTTACAGATTTCCCAGCTTCACAATCACTGCAAGGAGGCACCCTCATCATAACTAGAAAAGGAGGAGGGCAAAGAACAAAAGGAGCAGTAAAATCCTCCTCTGAAATTATAGGTGTCTCATGATTCAGAAGAATTGGGGAAGTAAGAAAATCAGAGGGTTCAGGTTCACCATGTAAAGATATAAGAAACAAGCACTCAAACTCTTGTTTCAAGAAATCCTGATTCATGTCTTCTTCATAAATTTCATAACAAAGGTGAAGGAATCGATCAGAAAAATCCTCAACTGATTCATTAGGCTTCATTATTAAGAGATTGATTCTTTTACAAACATCTCGGTAATTATACCTATCAAAGGCTTGATGAAGTTCCCCAAGGAAATGATGAAGGGAATGGATGGAAGCAACTGGCAAGGTATGGAACCATCGATTAACACGACCTTCAAGGGTGAGGAAGAAAAACACATAAGAAAACACTTCATCATTGATTTCGTAAGATTCACAAAATTTAAGAAAATTAGAAATGTGCTCAGTTATGGATGTTTTATCCTCACCATCAAAATTTAACTCTGAGAAGTGATAAAGAGGTTCACCGAGGATTGAAAATTGATAAAGGGAAAAATTACAGAAACACCCCAAGAGTAAGATTTGAGTATGAATCATTTTAGATAAGAGGTTCAAACCAGATTCAATGGGCTCATCTTATCATCTGACCCTCCTTCTAGTGCCACTATTGAAACCGCTAGAAATCCTTAAACCAAGGGGTCTCCCCGATGTGAAGTCCCAATTAGACCTCAGACCATTTGGAGTAGGATCCCCATCCAGAATATCAGCTCGGTTGCCATGTATCTTAGAGATATGCCTGGTCTCTAATTGACAGCAAGAGAGAGGAGCGCACATGCATCTTCGAAAAGTAAGGGGGGTGTTCCTGGTGAGTGTTCGATTGTATGTGTGTCAAAGTTCTTTCACTGCGGAGGGGGGAAGAATTGGGCCTCTAAGAGAGAGGTAGTAGTACCACCCTAGTAGAGACACACATAAACACGAAGAGTTCGTGCAACATCAAGCGGAACAGTCCACAAAGATGTGACAATCATTGAAACCAATATAACGAGGAAGATCTATCTAATACCAAACAGAATAGTCCACGAGGATGCGACAACGATAATAGAAATTACACCACATTATCAATATGATAAGTACCAAAATAACCAAAATATTTCAACTACTTTAGCATAGATGAAAGCAAACATGAATTACAAATATCCATAATCCATGCATGAAGAACATGTTGCACCATAGGGCTTCTATTATTAAGTAAAAGTTCCAAGACACGTATATAATGAACATCTTTAGCTCCAATAGTGGAGCATTTGAGCCATTCCTTGCTCCTCAAAAGAACTCGTTTGTCTCTCTAATGCCTTGCGGGAGGAGCCAAGGTGAAAAGTCCTTTGCTCATACCATGAGGGTGTATATATAACCAAGGGGTGATGTTTCTCCTTCCTTGTGACTCTTTAACTACCCTCATGATTGTTTGACTTCCAATGAATTTTCAACTTACATGAGTATTTATATTCCTTGTGTGTCCTTTGGAATTCCACTTTACAATACATTTTGAATACCATTTACATGATCCACAATGACGATCTGGCATATAACAGCTCATGAAATGACATGACATGACACTACTGACATGGACTTCTTGATGATGTGGCAGTGTCAAGCCACTGTTGTTGTTCTGTGCTAAGTGTCTACTTGAGAATGCTCTTCTTTTCACCTCTGTATGACTTAGTGATAATGAATATTCAATGGTCTAATTAAGTCTTGAGTTGCAATCGCAAACTGATGTCCCTTTGTTTTCTTATGATTTATCAACTTGCATGTTTAGCTACAAGAGTGTCTTTCAGCATGTTTGCCTCCTTTATCTCTTTCTCCATCATCTCGCCATAGCATGGTAAGGTACTTGTATCTACAATTCAGTCATGACGAGACAACATCAGTTCGAAAACCCCCTAGTCTAAGATGATGCACATTAATCCACTGACTGAGCCAGAACTGAGTGATGGGTTGGGAAAGAGACTCAATAACTACGCAATTGTACAACTCAAGCAGTGAGGGATGAAGCTTGAGCCTTGAGACTCTGCAATGAGCAGTTCAAGTTGGGCTAAGGAACAAAATTGCACAGTCTCGAAGTTGAGGATGACAGTCTGAGGGGACATACATTGAGTGAACACACTGTGTATATCCTAGAGACAAGGGAGGCTAGGCTATTTCCCAACTACAAAGATCAGGAGCTGAAGGGATGAGCTTGAGGTTATAGATTGTGAAGTGCGTAGTTGAGGCCAAGCTCAGAGAAGGAATTGTGTAATTCTTGAGGTCAAGGCTAGAGCATGAGCACAAAAATTGTGCAGTGAAGCAATCCTGGGAGGCAATAATTGCTCAATATGTAATGCCAAGGGGGAAGGTCATAGCTAGAGGACTGAATCTACGTTGTGTGTAGTTCAGGGAGCTCGGGTGAAGCTAAGTTGCTTGGTCAGGAACCCTTTCTAGAAATGGCTAAGTATGAGACTGATGAGCTTGATGTGAACAGTGATAAAACTTTGAATGTGATCACCCATGAAACATGAACAATGAATTTCCCTCTGTGTGACAACTTTATGACCAGTTATGACAAGTGCAACACTTAAGATAGACTTTGGGACGATCATGATGGCACTTATGCGACAATGCTTAAAACTTCGCTAATGAGTGCGGCATATGTTTACATAGTTAGAAAAACTAATATACACAAGATGGACCCTTTAAACCATCAGAACAAGCTTCTACACATTTTGTGATAGCCAATCATGTGAAAAGATGGAAATTTATCCAACTTGCAAAGGGGAGAAAAATACTTCAAGAAAGTACACGAAATGAGTTTCAGTGTTTGTGATAACAATGTGCAAGACCAAGGAAGGCTTTGAAATTGAGTGTAAGCAAAAAATTCGGAGGTTGTTGTAGCAACTACAACACCTTCTAATGGTGCATTCACCTAGAATTCAAAAACCCTTTTTATATAATCGGTGAATTTCATCCAAAGCAGATGAAGACTAGTCCCTACAGAGCCTAAGGCAACTTCCAACACCTGCTTTAACTTACAACCGCCTCAACCAATTCTACAATTCTTCACAGAATTTGCACCAAAATATTTTGTATTGGTCACAAGCAAGTTCAACATACAAAACTTCTTCTTTGATCCAGTCCAATCTCTTATGTCTTAGTTAAGCTCGTGGTAGAATAAAATGATCAATATTCTCATGCCACCAGTCCTGAATACCTCCACCAAGAATTCTAGATACCATGATATAGATCCCTTCTAAAATTTTACTGTCCCAGCAATAGAACCATTTGTTGGCAAAAAAATGGAAAATTCTAGACCCAGGGTTTGACCTGAGGTTTCTAACAATTGTATCATCATAGTATAGCTTATCGCTGACATTTTCACTCCCTTTGGAGAAAAGGAGTGTCTCAACCGAGGCATGTTGAAATAGGGAATGATAAGAGGGATACAAATGAGTGGCACAAAAAAAAAATTACCATCACATTATTCATTCATTTAAACATATTACTAACCAACGCAACCAAGTCTATTTACATATCGACCATTCATAGATTAAACGATAAAGAATCACATATCCATAGTTAAAATTTTTAAAGGGTCACACATTCATCAAACCATATAACACAAATCATTCCTGCAACTCCTTCTTTATTATTCAGGAAATCATTACAATAAATATCCACACAGGCTTGTGTAATCTCATATCTTCAGATCAAATTACATTACATCAAAACATCAAAGTTTAGAGAGAAAGACTTATGATTCTGCATGGGTTATATACTTTCAGCACCATAACACTAACAACATACCCGAATACTAGCTCTAACTCTAATTCCCCGATTTTCCCACCTATGGCTTCTTTTATAAACTCGCTCCCTTGATCTGGTCATCATGCATGTTCCTTGATCAGGTCCACTTTGATGAAATTTGGTGCCTTTATCCCTATCCTTCTTGATTTTTCAAAATTGAGCCTGCGTTTCCTTCTTTTGAGGCTGCACTTTCCTTCTTTCACGGCTACGCTATTTCCAACATAAGATACTTATTTTCTACTTTCTATTTTTTGGTGGTCTGCTTCCGACAGATCTGTCCATTCTTTTCTCCACGACTGCTCTGCAAACGTGTTTCCCAAAATATCTTCAAAAAATGGAGGACCCAATACTTGGTTAATTCCAAGCATCAGCATAGTCCCTATATGTACATGTACGAGGTGATATTCATGCAGAAATCCAACCAATACTACCTTATCAAGGATGGAAAATCATTCATAATCAATGTGCACAAGGGAAAGTTGAGGATCTCGATAAGTGCCAAATGGGCCAAAAAGTTAATTAGTTCTAGCAAGATGTTAGGAAACCAGCTCACACAATAGAAGAAGAGATAGATCAATGACATCAAAATAAGCCTCTTAGAGGGGGAAAGCTCCTTTACATTACACAAATGAACAATTCTTGGATGATACAAATGACAAGACCTCCTTTCTATATATAGGAGTCTAAGGGGTCACAATATAATCAAAGCTAACATAACAATAATAATGTAAGGGCACAACAATAACAATAGTGAGCTTCTATGGGGCATAATAATAACAATATGGGGACTACATGGGCACAACAATACAATAAGGGGGTTGCACTAATAACAATAAGGGGCTACACTGGTAGTATAAGGACCTAACATGTCCCTCTCCTTCAAAAAGTGTTGTCCTCGACGCTTGAGTAGTTTTGGATGCTTCTATATAAAATTATCATCCTCCCATGTGGATTATTTAGTAGGTAAGTTCTTCCACTTGATTAGATACTCTGAAATTGATCGATTTCATAGCTATCGGGTTCTTGTTTCCATGAATTGTTCAGGTTCTAGTATGATTTTTCCTTCCTTGTCAATTTCTAGAAATATTGTTTGAACTGGGAGCTTTTCACCTATAACATTCTTTAAGCATGAAACATGGAAAATTGGGGGCATTCGGGAAGATGCAAGAAGCTCCAATTTATATGCCATAGTACCAATCTTTTGCAGCACCTTGTAAGGACCATAGTAATTTGGTGATAATTTATTATCCTTCTTAGCTTGCTTGAGGGACATTTGTTTGTATGGTTGTAGTCGTAAAAATACCCAGTCGCCTACATCAAAACTTCTTTCGCTATGATGTTGATCTACCTTTTGTTTCATTCGATTCTGCACCAAAGTGAAGTTATCCTTTAAATGTTGGAGAACTTGTTGTTGATGCTCGATGTGATCTTTCACTGCTTGAAAATATGTTTTTATAAGAATCCATGAAGGCTAAGTCATCCATGAAGGGGTGTACCAAGGGACAAAAGTAACATAATGAAGAGTTTCTATAGGTGTACAAGGTTATGTTTTGGGATCCTAAAGGGATACCACCTAAGAGGGATGTGGAGCATGAGATCCAATTGTTTCCAAAATCTTTGTTGCCAAAATTGGGCTATAAGGAAATTTGTTATAGAGGCAAATGAGGTGAAGAAGTAGTTGCAGTAAATATGAGAACAAGGTGTCATTCGACCAAGTACCTCACCATGTGTGTCACTCATCATCACTATGCCAAACAAGGATGTGACTTGGTAGATGCGTATTGATCACAAGGCATTAAACAAATTCATGCTCAAGAATAGGTACACCCTGCCTAGGATATGTGATCTTCTAGATCAATTGCAACATGTTAAATACTTCACCATGCTAGACTTAAATTTAGGATATCACTGGGTTTGATTTAGAGAAGAAGATACCTGGAGTATTGTCTTCAAAACCAAGAAATGTTTGTATGAGTGGTTAGCGATGTCGTTTTTCTAATTAGTTGCACCAACTATGTTTATGAGGTTAATGAATGATATACTACACCATTTCATAGATTCATTTTTTATTTTTTATTTGAATGATATACTGGTATATAGTACTACCTAGAGGCTAGGAGGAGCACGTCTCACATTTGATGTAGGTACTTGAGACATTAAAGAAGCACCAACTGCTTGAAATTTTTAAGAAGTGTGAATTTGCATAATAGTATTTAGTGTATCTAGGATATGTGATAGGTGGGGGGGAGCTGAAGATAAATATTGCCAAGAGGAAGGCCATCATGTAATGGCCACTTCCTACTAATTTTTATGAGGTCAGAATTTCAATTGGGGTAGCAAAGTACCTAAGGAAATTCATAGCATCATTTTAATTACTAGAAGCACCACTCCACACAATAAAAACAAGCGGCAAGCGTTTCTAGTGGAGAAAGGGTCAACAAAGGGCCTTTGAGGAGTTAAAGAAGAATATTAGTCAAGCATTAGTTATCAAATTACTAAACTTGTAACCTTTCAAAGTGGAGATAAATGTGAGTGGATATGATGTGGAATCAATCTTGATACAAGAAGGAAGGCCTATATGCTACCATTCTAAAGTATCGCATGGGGAAATTCTTAACTACCCTTCCAATGACAAGGAGATTTATGCCCTAGTAAAAGTTGTTAATAAGTGGAAACACTATCTACTCATAAATGAGATAGTGATCCACACTGATCACCAACCACAATAGTACCTACAAACCTAGATTAGTCTACAACAGACGAGGCATTGCAAGTGGATGGTGTTTCTACAACAACTTCATTTATTGAACAAGTATGTGACACAAATAAGTTGGTTGACATGCTTCTAAGGCCACCCACATCAAATATCATAGCTTTAGGAAATATTATGCACAGGGAGTGTTTCACCCATGATGAATACAAAGAAGCATGAACATTGGATTCAGGCTTCAAGGGGGTTTTTAGACAGTTACAAATCTAGTGTCATTTACATGAAGGTGACAAAACAATTGACTACCATATCCAAAATGGGTTATTCTACATTTTAGATAAGTTATGTGTTCATAAAGGTGAATGACTACACATTATCAAATAGGATAACACCTCCCAAGTTGTAGGACATTTTGGTGTAAGGAAGACATTGGTCAACTTGCATTGTTATGTGTATTGGCCCAAGATGTAAGAATAGGTAGTTAGGTTCATAAGAGGATGCATTCTTTATTGTACCAACAAACCTAGTAACAAAAAACAATGTCTATATCATCCCTTGTATGTAGCCACTTTTATTTGGGAAAGAAATTCCATGTACTTTGTGGGACGTTTACCAACAACCAGCAATAGACATGACTTCATGTTCATGGTAGTTGACAGGTTCAACAATATGTGTTTTCTACTGGGAAAGAAGTTGTGAACTTTATCCTTGGATAGGTTTGGCTGCACTTTGGGATACTAAGGAGCATAATTTAAGATATAAAAATAATATTTCTTAGTGCATTTTGGACTACATTATGCGAGAAGATGGAAAACAGGTTAAATCCCAAGAAAACACATCAAAGAATTATTTGAATAGGGTTATGTAAATTTAAATTTCTTGGGAATTAGAATTCGTACCTATCAGGATGTGTTCCATGATACTTGGTTTCATAGTGATGTTGATGGGTATATTTTTTGAAATATTCACTAGATTTCCCTCCAAGAAAAAATCATGTAGGATGATGAGGGACTCATACCGCTCAATAAGGCAAGAAGAGGCCATGATTTTTTGTGAGTCATCGACATGACCTACATGATAAATTCATTAGTTGAAAGATAAAGATTGAGGAATTAATGGGAATGTAGATGATCAATAGCTCAAATGGGTGAAGTGTAATCATCAAGGTCTTCTTCCCGTGAGACTCAAATCATTTTCAACAAATACTGATTGGATTTATTGATAAGTTATCTCAATTGGGCTAAGAAAAAATTGCTTACCATACAATTCTACATTCGAAATAGATGGCACAATACAAGGGTTAATTGATTGATGGGATCCACTAGTGATGGATAAAATCATGAGCATGGGAGAAAAAATAGTAGTATAAATAGAAATATTTGATGGGGACATTGGAAAAATGCTCAGCAATGATGAGTTCTTAAACATACAGGCTCTGACATTTGAATAGCTCAAATTTGTATCTACAACAAATGGTACTATAGTACTTCTAGTGATTGTCTTGCTTGTCTGAATGAATGCACGTTGTTTGATCATGGCTATATTTCCTTCACGGGGAAAGAAAAAGCTGTGAAATATTAATGACATGATAAAATTCATAGCATAGAGTCAACTATGTCAGGGGAGTATATTATAATCAAGTGAGGCATCGACAACTTCAACATCAACGCCAATGATTTTACACCCAAGCTCGATGCAAAAGGGTAGGAATAACTCCCTTAGGTAAAAAAGTATGGCCATCAAAGGCTTGGAGTGTAATAGTTGACTAAATGAGTGTCAAAGAGCCAATACCTTTCCATCATGATGAGGCCATGATATAAGTGGAGGATCCTTCATCCATGAGAGTGTAGTAAATATCCTTATTGGGTATGTGAATCAAGATCTGAAAGATGATCTGATGGGATAACTAATATCAACTTGAATCGTCATCAAATGTAATCATATTAGACCCTTGAGGGATCAACCCTTCTAATGGTAGTTAACAAGGCTATGGGTTGCATAGGATGACATTGTAAAACCTCCAAGGTAGACATGACACATGGTTTCTAGGTTAAATCCTCAACAATATTATAGTTTTGGGTAGCCATAGCATTGGGATTATATGTCGACTTGTGGCGAACAAATATAAGTGAGAGAATTACTATCTCAAAAGGATTATCTATGAAGAGAGGTCCATTGGATGTAGTGGCGATGATCGAGTCCTTGTACGAAGAAATACTCTTAGGAGTCTCATAATTGTTTTCTTTCATTGTTAAATTCAATGACTCATTACACATATGGTTGTGTGATGGACCTACTCGGGTATTTTATGCTACCATGCCCTTAGGAGGAGGAGAAAGGTACTTTGAAACCATTTTTTGTTGTTGTTGGGAAGGGAATTTATTCTTTAAAACAACAAGTTTCTCACTAGTAGGTTTGTTGTGCAAAAAAGAAATGAATCTCATCCATATGTGGGCATTCATGAGTAATATGGTCTACTACGAAAATATTTCATGGGAATTTGACGTTTCTTTACTTGTAATTTGTTACCCCACCTATGGTGGTTAAGGTTTTTTTATTCTCTTCAGCATTTTTGGAAGTATACTTCTATTTGTTCCTTTTCGTTTTACCACTAGGTTGCTAAGGAGTCTTCTGTTGTGTGTATTGCATCAAGTGCACCTCATCGGCATGCTTAGGAAACATGGCTTGTTGAGAGAAGGGTGAAGTATTTGGGGCTTGTGAGGTCACAATAATTTGGCCTAATTGAGCATCTAATTGGGTCACAACATCCATATATGCAAATCCAACCATGGAATCAACATGTGGCCCTGATTTTGAATGATGTGGATCAATCGATGGGTAAGGAGAATTTGGGATAATGTCATATGAATTGCTCCACTGTGAGTAAATCAATTTTGGGTTTGATTCCCAATGGAGTCACCAATTTTGTTTACATAAATTTTTCCTATTAGCAAAGGGGTTATTTCTCCATAGACCTTTCCTCTATATCTATCAATAATAGTAATAAATAAACAATGCATTTCCTCTACATCACACATATACATCTCTTCATATTCAAGATAAAAATAAAATAACTAGATGGTATACCTTTCTCCTTTGTTGGTTAATGTTGTTTTGACCAGATCAATTATACTAGACCCGTCTCCAACTTTAAATATATTTCTCCCACTTCCAATCCTTGCAATCTACATACATCACAACCAAACAAAGAGTATATTTTTTCTCTAATGAAGAGAGGTTAGTGCATAAATGTTTATCTAAACATGAACATAAGATATCATTAAATATCCAAACATAAACAATAATAATATTTGGTGGAAAACATCATAGAATTTATATTAACAAAATGTTGTTACCTTGGCATAAGGTAGTTCCTTCCTAATCACCTTAGCCCTTCATCCTCCCTAACTCATGAGCTATGGTTAGGCTCACCACAACATTGCATGGAAACATTCTTGGGAAATTCACCAATATAAGGGTGTTCTTTGTTTCTTTCTATCTCTCTCTCACCCTTGGAAGTGTCTCATTATGTAGGATTTTAATAAACTTGTGAGGATAAATCTGGACACCTATAGCCAAGAGGAGTTATGATTGGCGGCATGTGGATTGGGTGGATACAAGTCATGGATAAAATTGATGGCATGTGAACTATACAATTACAAGTCATGCACAAGTTTCATACTCAATTATGAGATTTTCCCAACTCAATATGAACTTTCTTCTCAATTATGAAATAATTATTATTTTGTAATTATGAAATTGTGACAAAATAATTATGAGAAACTACTCAATTATGTATTTTTAGCCTTATAACATCTGATAACTTCCTTGAAATACCTATGGTGGTAAATACAAGTATAAAAACAAGACATGTGTTTAAAAAAATAATACAATTCAACACATATTCAATATAATCATTATTCATGTGTACTTATAATTTCTCATGAATATTCCTAGGGGTCAATGTGAAATACCCATTATTATTATATTATTTTATTTTAGTTATATACTGGGCCTATTTCATTGTTATGGCCACATTACATTTATCATCCTCTTGGATTCCTCTCTAAATACCTAATATAATTCTCCCTAGAAACATTACATTCCATCATCCTTGACATTTTCCATCTTCAAAACATGGGTAGAAGGTATATAATATGACATAAAAAACATTGTAGTCAATTGGCACCATGAACACGCATTTATCAATCCTAGTGAAATGTATACATGGTATCCAATTGTAAACTTTCCTTAATATCGATTTGGGTTTCTTCTTGGGATTCATGTCCTCACTGTGTTGCTTGGATATCTCCATGTATTGCTTTGATTCCTTCATATGTCGCTATATTGATTACCACTTTGGTTCCATCTTGTTCCATAGTAAATTTTTTGACACTAATGCCCTTGCCTTAATCATTGTTGTTTCTTCATGTGGTGTGGGTGGCAATATATTGTAACCTTAACTATTAGTTCTTCCTTTTTTTACTCTTCAATATGTGGTTCCTTAGTTTCTTCTTCATTTTATGTCCTTCTATTGGATTTTCTTTAATTTCTTTTGTAGGCTCTTCTTTTTATTCCACTTTGGACTCTTTATCTGATGCATTATTAGGTACTACAATTTATTTCTCTGCAAGGACCTTTTTAGGTGTCCCCTTGGGTCCTTATTGTTTATAAGAAATATATCTTGAAATGTAATTTTCTTTTCCTTGTACCACAACTTCATGAACTTGTTTTTCACACTGATATTATAAATTGTATCGATTACATTCAAACATATCCCAAAACAATATCCACATCATCCATATCTAAAGTATAAATATATGAATGCAACAAAAATTTACCCATCATAATTTTTAAATATTTAGATATTTTCATATTTTCATCCTCAATGTTTTGAATATTCTATGTGATAATTTGCAATATTTTAGCAATGTTAACATTGATAGAATTATGTTTGCAAATAGGGCTTAGAGAAGTAATGGCCTTCTCCTAATGAACACATCTGTGAACTTGTGATAAGAAATTTTCACATGGAAATAAATTCCCAATGCTCTTATCTTTCTTTACAACATAAAACCCCATATCTAAAACTATTTTTTCATATTCTTCATGATCTGAAAATCACTTATGTATGATCTCAGTTAATTAATGCAGGTATTACAGACTCATGTGCTAGTGTGTGTGTCTATTATCTTAGGAAACGGATCGATAAGATTGCAAAATAAACAGACACTGGAAAACAGTAAGAGAAACACAACAAGCAAAATGCAAAACACAACAATTTAATAAGGAGTTCACCCTATCCTCCAGGGCTACGTCTCCAGTCCAGCTTTCAGTGGTGGCCTTCTTTTATTGTGTCTTTAAGAAGAGTTTTACAATGAGGAGCTCAATTTGAGTCTCCTGGAACAGATGATGCTTAGTAGGGTGGTTCTTGGATTCCCCAAGCCACTAGAGTGCACAAACTCTTCCTTACAAAGTCTCGACCTTGACTGGTCTTAATGGGATGAGTCCAATTTGGTACTTAGTTCCTGACAGATATCCTCACAGGGATTGCTTGAACCTCTGAAGCCTTCTCGGTTATGTCTGCTCGATGCTACCAGCTCGACTTCTATTCTCTACTTCTTGCTCTATTCTGTGTCTTCTATCTTTTGTCTTCTATCTTCTCCATCAGTTCATGGCTTAAATCCAGTCCCTCCCTTGACTGTTCGCCTCCTCTTCCGTCCCTTCGGTTCGCCTACCTCTGTTTGCTTGGAATTCCCTGCTTTTGCGTCATCGCCACTATGTAACGTCTCACAGGGAGGTGGCCACTTGTCCCTTCACGAACTAAACGCCAGCTCTTCCTCAAACGGTTCGGTATTTCGGTTACCTTGTGAAATGATTCATCCTCCAGATCAGCGGTCGAATCGGACTTCAAACCTTATGCACTGTAGCTTATTTTCTCCTTCTGAATCCGGTTTCCCATTGGGCACAATCTCCGCCATTAGATCTGGGGCCTCCAGATCCTATGGTTATCGCTCTTATCGTGCGGTAGACTTGCTCGAACGTTAGCCTGCGATGAGGGTGGTTTTATCTCTCATCCACTAGAAATACATCGTCTAATGGATAGAATCGCTCGTTCTCCTGACAAACCTGCTTACCGCCCGAAACGCCTCTGATATTCTGCCGGTTTTGGAGTGCGGGACCCACCTTCAGTTTTAAGACTTTTCCCATGGTTCTCTGGCTTCCCTTGTGACTTTGTGCTCGGGGCTTTTCCTTCTTGAGGGGTTTTGCCTAGAGATGCGCATTAGAAACGGCCTCTGTTTTCTGATCTGAGCTTCCTAACTACTAGTTTTGCGCCACTGCACAGTCTCCATGGGCCTTGGTCAGTGCGCTTTGACCGAGGTCCTCGTCATTTTGTGCTGGCTACAAACTGCCACTGTCCAGAGGTCTTCCTGATAGCTCATTGTTCACAAGTTTTTGAAGTCTGTCATGATTTGATATAGTCATAGAACTCTGATAATTTTCATGGATCCAATTTGGATCACGGCCTTCCCACTGAAAAATCTTTTGGACCACCAAAAGTTGGTTTTCAAGCATCAACTAAGTGAGGGTACAATTGTCTCACTTGTCCAATCTCTATCCATTTTGCACTGCTCGGCTTTGAACCCTTGAGCCCAACTCTGAGGTACTCAACATCTCCCCTGCGCATCGTCCTCACCTTCCTGTCCAGAACTGTGTCTTCCTGCAATTCATTAAGATATTCAGGTAGTAGGTCCTCAATAGAAGGAAATTGACTCTGCTCTTCGGGATCCTCAATTAGTGAAGGTTCAAATAATCTCAGGCTATCTGCATTTATGACTGAGTAGATGTGCATGTAAGCTGGTAGATCAAGGTGAAAAGAATTCTCACCAATTTTCTCAAGTATCTTGAAAGGTCCATACCTGATAGGCTTTAGCTTTTTACCTTTACCTTGCATTCTGTCCTTGTTGATATATAGCTAGACTTGATCACCAACTTGGAAACTATGCTCCATCTAATGCTTGCCATGCCTTGCCTTGTATTTGGCTTGGCTCCTTTCCAACTGTTCCTGTACTGCCTGGTGGATCTCTTGGATTTGTTCAATGAACCTAGTTGCCATGTCCACATTGTTGTGTTCTTCAACTGTTGTGTCCTTACCAAAGACAAAATCCAAGGGTGACCTGGGTGTAAAACCAAAACAGGTCTCAAAAGGAGATCTCTGTGTAGAAGAATGTTTAGCTCTGTTGTAAGCATGCTGCACATAACACAAATGTTCATCCCAAAGCTTAGGATGCTTGCTGCAATATCCTCTGAGTAACTGGATCACTGTCTCTTTGACTACTTCTGTCTAGCCATCAATTTGTGGATGGAAAGCTATGCTTTTCTTCAATTTGGTGTCCATCAGTTCCCACAGTGTTACACTAAAAAATGTCACCATGGCTATTTACAGTTAGTATGGATCTATCAACAGTCATGCTATCCTCCTAGGCAAGTCTTATGCCTCTGCTCTCCATGTCAAACTCCAAAAAGAGAGAAAGTCTTTATAAATGTATTTATCTCTGGGTACGCAGGTTCTCTCAACCTTACCTGCGGGTACGCACCCAATGTTCACAAAATCTACGTCCTTGTACGCTCTGTATGTAAAGGGGCAGGTGCATCCCCCTGTAAAGGTCAAAATGCGCAAGTTTCATCTTTAAAAAGTTACTTGTGGTCATTTCTAGAGCATTCTAGAAGGTTGTTCGACGTGTATTGAGCGCCTCCAGATGGTTCATGTACCCCTACCAAAGAGGAACTTATCCCATCAATGAGGGAGCTATCCCATCCAAAGAGGGGATTATCCCATTGATGGTGGACCTGAATAACTTCCTCTAGACCACTATAAATACAGGCATTGGGCCAGAAGGAGGGGAGGTTGAAAGCTAAACATTTCTAAGGGTAGATGCTGCTGGAATTAGGACTCCCATTTAGAAGCTTGTGAGGAGAGATTGCCATCTTTGCTTGTTCTATTTGGAAGTGGGTGAGCTTTGTCAAAGTAAAGGAGAACTCTTGATGGACCCTGGGAGGGACTTGCACAACACCAAGGCTCAGGTTGTAATTGTTCCTTTTGTTTCCTATTAATGCAAATGAGTCCATTCTTCTCAATAACTTGTTATTTATGAGTTGTTTCATGTACTCCTTGGTCTATGTGTTAAATATGTTTTATTCTATGAGATTATCAAGTGCTATTTAATTGTTTGATTGTTAGTGGATGCAGGTTTCAAAGTGAAGGAGGAGCTCATCCGGATCGGTGAAGCTGGACTGCTACAACAGCGTTGGATTACAGGTAAGATCTAAACACTTGATTTCTTATATAGTGAATGCATATTTAGAGAAGGATTGCTCTTGTTTGTCTTGTTTGTCACTAAAGAGTCTTAGGCTCCTAGGGAGGTTGGTTGTGTCCGCACTATCGACTCTTTCCGCCTGACAAATTGGCGACTCCGCTGGGGAATCCATTGATGTGAAAGTCTTTTCCTTTGTATGCAACTTTGATCTGAGAAAAGTCATTTATTTTCTGGTTTTTGGCTCTGTGACTTTGTTTTTGGGTGGGTTAGCTTAGGGTTAGATTGAATTTAGTTTTTCTTGAGTTTTCCAGTAGGACGCACCCTCTGAGTATTGCACAGTGCGTCCCTGTACGCACTGTCGCTGTGTGCACAGAGCGGGCCCGCACCTGTCTTAACGGGTTGCCTGCGTCCCCTGCTAAAATTTAAGAAAATTCCATTTTTTGCATTTTTGCTCTTAGATTTTGCTTTTTCTTAGTTTTTACTGCCCAGATCCATTAGTCTCTTGTCAAAGATCTTCACCTGAACTTGTTTCGATAGCATTGAGTGTTTTAGTGGATTTCATAGAAGTTTAAGCCCTAGGGTTTGATTTTTGAGTAGGTCTTGTAGTGACTTCAGCGGTAGAAGTTGTCAAGCCTTAGATCTCTCTGGTTTTGTCAGCCTTCTTAGAAGTCAGACCTGTCATAAAGTCTACCTGTGAGAGCAACTTACCTTTCAGTTGTCTCTTTGGCAAATTTCGAAGTGCTTGTTGATTGAGTATTGAATTCCATTTTACAAAACGAACAAAAATATTTGAGTTTTGTTTTGACTGGTCTTTTGATTCTGCATTAGCTGGTCCTTGACTTGATTGTGGTCAAGTAAAACAACCTAGAATCATCTTTGTAGGCTTTTTCCTCGTTAGGTTTGCTTAGAGTAAATTTCTTTTTGATTTGCTTGTGAGTCAAGTTTTCATAGATTTTATAACTTTTGAGATTGATTTTCGTTAAAATAGATTTATATGCTTTATTAAAAAAGAGAAAATACAAAAACATCTCCTTTGAAAAGTTTTGTTTCAAGTAGCTTTGAAGAGTTTTGAAAGACAAAGAGTTTTTCGTGCACGTAAGGAGTGGTCATGTTTGTATGCTTGAAAAGATAAAGAGAATTGTTTCTTTGATTGTCTTTACTAAGAAAGTTGTTTTCTATAAAATTTGCATTTCTCAACTCTCTTAGTTAGGAATTTCATTGAAAGAAAAGATAGCGTAAATCATCTTAGGTGCATCTTTGTAGTGGTTTGAGTCGAGTCTACACACCATTGGTTTCACTTCCGCTACCTTTTGTCTTTAAGAAAAACCATAAAATTAACGCTTAAAGTAAAATCAACGTAGTAACTTTTATTTACTAGGGCTCTGAAACACCAATTTGATCAGGCTAGTGTCTTGGAGTAGGAGAGTAATTAACTCTCCAAGACAACAAAACCAAACAAGTAGCTTATCTTGTGATAGAATAAATCCAATTGTCTCATTTGTACTCTGGGAAAGCTCCTCTTAAAGGAGAAGCACGAGCTCGTGTCCGAACCAGTGAGGGGATCAATCCCCCCTCGTTGGGAACGACGCCAGACACGCACGTATTACAAACGGTAAACCTCGGATTAACCATTGTCGAGGAGCCAGGGGTCACTTGTCGGTAAACCTTGGAATATTGTCAAGGAGCCGGCAAGGGGATTGAGCTTGATACTCTGCCCTTGCGTGCTGTCGGAGTGTAGACTGTTCCCCCAGGTGCATTTGTTGCGGTTGGTAACCTTAGTGACCATTATCTTTAGGATTCTACCGAGGTGACGGTGGAGGGAAGATCCCACTGTACCTGGAACAGACGTCGGCTAGACTCACTTGGATTTTCTGGGGGGTTCACTTCACTCGAGACGGTTAAAGTGGAGGAACTTGTGCCGGTCTATTCATTAAGCAGGTTGCCGGGGTAACTGTTCCACCCGCCACTTCTGTACTGAATCCGGCGATGTTGGGTTTCATCTCCAACTAGCGTTTTCGGTCTGGAAGGCTACTGTTTGTGCTTGGTTTGACGCCCTAGATTCTTTAGGCGTGTGCTTCAAATTTGTTTGGTTCTTTAGAGACTTTAGGTGGTTTGATTTGAGATTTTACTTTGTTTTCGTGTGTAGTAGTTAAAAGTTTTTAGCTGTGGCAGAATTACCGAGACAGTCCCGTAGACTTCGGGGCCAGTCTCCTGAAGTTGTTTCTGTGGCCGAATTGTTGAGAAGATCCCGTAGACTTCGGGGTGAAACTCCTCGAGACGACCCCAGTAATCTAGAAGGTTTAAAGGTCCTTGTAACTCCTCCTAGTGGCAGTAGAGTAGGTTCACCTGAAGAAGGAGAATCTTCCTTGGTAGTCCATTCAGATTACCAAGGCCTAGAGACAGGTTATAATCCCGAAGCTGTTACAGTTTCTGAGCTTGTTGGTAGTTTTTCGTCTGCTAGTGATACAGGCGAAGAACCTGAAATATCTGAACCTGTTACTCCGACTTCTAGTGTTCCAGATTCACCAAGAGTAGAACGAGTTATCACCGAAAATCTTCCTACTGGTCTGATTGCTATCGAAGAACTTGCTCCAGAGGAAGAAATAGGCGTCTCTAACCTTGAAGATCAACTTACTATTGATCTCAGGGAGAGTGAATCTATCTTTTACAGTCCTCCTAGAAGTACTACTTGGTACCTTTCGTTAACCAATTATTTAGACAACTCAGGGGTAGGTTTTTCTACACCTCGTACTCCTTTTCCACCTGGAGGTATTTATACTCCCGTAAATATGTCTGGTCAGTCGTCTGTGTTTACTCAAACTCCTGAATCTTTCTTACACGGCGGTCCTTCTGTTCCTACTGGGTATTAATCACTTTCTGGTACCTTTGCGGGGGCATCTCCTCAACCCGTTGATCATGGGTTATTAGCTGGAAACAATGGTAATATACCATTGGGTGTAGGAGACATTTACATGATGTCAGGTTCAGTTCCCGTTTCCCAACCTCAAGGTGGCCAATTACCGCCTGGGGGGCAGCCTCAGTTAACGCCTGGGGGGCAACCTCAAGGTACACAATTCGTGTCTGGGGGGCAACCTCAAGGTCAGTATGTACCTATGGTGCAATACATGCCTCAAGGTCAACCCCAGCCTCAATATGTACCCCAGGGTCAACCTCAGTATCAATATTTACCTCAAGGGTATCAACCTCAAGGGTATCAACCCCAAGGGTATCAACCTCAAGGGTATCAACCTCAAGGTCAAGGTCAACCCCAGTATCCGTATTTACCTCAAGGTTATCAACCTCAAGGTCAATACTCAAGTCAAGGTTATCAACCACCTCAAGGTCAGTCATATGTTCAAGGTATGGGAACTGCACCTTTCAATTATCAATCCTATCCTCAATCCGGTTATGGATCTCAGTATCCTCAACCTGTTACGGGTCAATACCCCGGAATGTTAGTATGGGATCCATCACAGGGTCAACAGGTGTTGCAGCCAAGTTTACAGTTGGTACCTCAAGCTGGACAACCCGTAGTTTCTGGTCCACCCCAGCAACCGCAACCTGTCCAGTCAAATGTTCAAAATTCTGTAACTTCGGTAGTTACTCAGCCGCCAATTGCACCTAGTACTCCATCTCAAACGGCTGCTGCAACTACCGCTACATCTGCCGCACTTACTTCTGGAGTATCGACAGCTCCAGTTTCTACTGTCTCTGCAACCACTCCTCAGACATCTTTACCGTTGTCTGGATCTACGATTCAAACCACGGTCCAGATGCCTACAGGTCAGCCTGGTATAAGTACGGTTGTCACTACTCAACCTCAATTTGTTCAACAACCGTACCAGGGACAGTACCAACATGGGCAAGCTGTCCAACAGCCGGTTTACCAGTATCAACCGTATCCTGGGTACACTTATCAACAACCTCAACAACCCCAGTACGGTCCGGTTAATCCTGGTTTTCCAGGAGGATATAATATCCCTAATGCGACTCCTGTTCCTAGTTATCCTGGATATCCTCCTCCTGGGACTGGTCTTGTGACCCAGAGTTTTAGAGATCCTAACCGGCAGTTACCGTTTATCGCAACTTTGGATTTACCCGACTTGACGCGCCTAACGAACGATCCAATTCAATATCTTCCGTTCTGGCGGCCAATGCCAAATAAGTTGCCCAGTGATATACCCAAGTTCGAAGGTAAGTCTGGAGAGGATCCGTCCAATCATGTGATGACTTACCACCTCTGGTGTGCTTCAAATTCTATCTCGGATGATTCGATCCGCTTACGTCTTTTCCAGCGTACACTCATTGGTCTCGCAGCCAAGTGGTACATTGAGTTACCACGGGCCTCTTTTTACAATTTCAGCCAGTTAGCTACCTCGTTCTTAACTCACTTTCAGTTGCCAGTCAGATACGATAACGGCACGGAGCTATTAACTTCACTAAAACAATCGACGTCCACGTATATTTCTGATCACATTCATGAGTGGAGACGTCGAAGAAGGTTAGTGAAAGTTTTTATCCCGGACCAAATCTTAGCTGAATGGTTTGTTAAATCATTATTACCGAAGATTACTGAAGATGTAGCTAAGGGCGGAGTAGTTACTGAGGAGCAAGTCATTGCTCAGGCGCAATACCTCGACTTAGTTTATACTCAGTCGGGTACGTTACACGAGAAGATTCCAGATCTTCCAAAATCGAATCAAATCGCTGCTGCTCCTTCGGGATCTCATGCCGCTGATGGTATGATTGGTATCGTGAATACAAAGAGCAAGAAGAAGTCTTCCAAGGCTTCAACTACTCCTATAATCACTTTGCCCGAATGCCCGACAGGAGAGTCTTCTCCTGAACTTTCCGCCGATATTCACGCTGTAGAGTCATCTACGGCCAAATCAAAAAACGGTGGAAAGAAGAAAGGAAAGAAGAAGGCTAAAACAGACAAGGCTCCGAAGGAGAAAACGGAAAAGTCGGAAACCAATGACGAAAAGCGCAAACCTCGATATCCTTGTCTTATTTGTGAAGAGGATCATTTTATGAGAGATTGCCCTCATCGGGCCGAGGTTGTGAAAATAGTCAAAGGTTCTCCCACTCCTGCTGTGTTAAAAGATCCATTTCCAAAGCAGGAAAGTAAGATGATAGGTTCTTCCTCGACTGCCAGTGAAGAACCCATTTTGATGATGTCTCATGTGAGGATTGCAACTCGATCGCAAGATTATGGTAGTAAGGCTCCTGTTGATGGTAAGGAAGCAGAATCTTCTCATTCTATTCCATCAACCTCAGCTCCCGGTTCCGATCCACTACAGATCGAAAAACCTAACCCGGACTTAGTAATTAAACCGCCCGCCAAGGGGGTACTTCGAAGGTCTGCTTTCAATCCACATGCGAGAGCGGCCCAGAATTACAACATTGTTGAGGACTTAGCTGTTTCACCCTCAGCAATGTCGGCTTTAGAAGTGCTGCAATCATGCCCAGCACAACGAAAATTACTTTTGTCGGCTATCGGAGCTGTTGATGTTCAGGACCCGAACCTGATAATCTTCGATCTAGAAAATAGTACACCGCGTCTACCCCATCAAATGGCTTTCCAAATTCCAGTGATAGTAAAAAACAGGCCTATTCATCGGACTGTGATTGATGAGGGAGCTTCTACGTGTATTATGTTGATTCAATGTTGGAGATCGCTTGGTTCTCCTTCGTTGAACCAATCCTCGACCATCCTTAAGGCCTTTGATGGTCGTGGGTTCCGTCCGTTTGGTATTCTACAGGAATTGCCTATAGGGGTAGAAGGTAAAACCGTTAGTCTGGATGTGGAGGTGGTTGATGCCCCTCTAGACTACAACCTTCTTTTGGGTCGAAGTTGGTCATATGCTATGACAGCAGTCGTTTCATCGGTCTTCAGAGTAATAAAGTTTCCACATAACGGTAAGATCGTGACGATTGATCAGCTGACATACTTTTCATCCGACCCAGCCTCTTCAGAGAGTATCCAGCATGTCGGCAAGACGACAATCCCTTATAGGGACGTTGGCGTAGGTTTAGTTAAAGATTCCGGTTTACTGGGAACTTTTCCTTTCCCTCCAATCAACGCAGACCCTTCATTTGCATCAATTCATATGATTACATCAGAAAACATTATTTATGATGATCCTTGGATTGTCCCATCTGAATCTGAAATAGACTCATTCGGTGATGCTATGCCTTTGAGTCCATATGAAATTGCTTATGAAGCTGTCATGTCTTTTACCGACTCGCGTTCAACCGAGCTCGACCAAATGAATGTGGTCAGTGAAGAATCACTTTTCACATCAACCTTAGAACGGATAGCGTTTCCCGAAGTCGTGTCATCTGACGAGCAACTTCGCGAAATCCTAAGTGTAGACGATCTACCATGGGAAGATCTTCATCACAGATCTTCGTTTTTACCTAAGGATGATGCTTTTGAAAATGATTTTTCATCTATCTTTACCGCTGAATATGTCAAAGACGCTCAGAATCAAACGAAACATTCTGATTCAGAGTTGAATTTAGGGAATATTTCTCGCACTATTCCCATTGATATTTCAGTGAAGCCCGGAATCGAGGAAAACATTCATATAGGTGCCTCATGTACAGAAGATGAAATCCGAACTTACAAGGCCCTATTCCAAGAATTCCGCGATGTGTTTGCCTGGTCTTACGAGGAAATGCCGGGAATCGATCCTGCCATTGTTGTTCATGAAATAAGGACCTACCCGGATGCTAAACCCATCCGGCAACGGTTGCGTCAAATTCACCCTCGGAAAGCGGCTGCGATTAAAGCAGAAGTCGAGAAGCTGTTGAAAGCAAGTTTCATTTATCCAATCCCGTTAACGGATTGGGTATCGAATATTGTTCCGGTCAACAAGAAACAAGGAACAATAAGAATCTGTATCGACTATAGGGATATAAATCGAGCTTGTCCAAAAGACAACTATCCTACGCCTTATATCGATCAAATTATTGATGATTGTGCCGGAAGTGAGATGTTTTCCTTCATGGATGGTTTTTCGGGCTATAATCAAATCAATATTCTACCTGCCGACCAACCAAAAACGGCATTCATTTGTCCATGGGGGATGTTTTCTTATTGCAAATTACCTTTTGGACTTAAGAATGTCGGGGCCACTTTTCAACGGGCGATGTCTTACGCATTTCATGACATCAAGCACATTGTGCAACCGTACCTCGATGATTTGCCTGCTCATTCTTTACATCGAGCTGATCACCTTGTCCACTTACGAGCAATCTTTATGAGGTGTAGGCATTATCGAATTCGGTTGAATCCCCACAAGTGTGTGTTCTGTATAGAGACGGGTCGATTGCTGGGATTTGTTGTTTCAAAAGCCGGCATTCACGTCGATCCCTCGAAGGTCGAAGCTATCATCAAATTGCCTCCTCCTTCGAGTTTGCGCCAACTCCAAAGTTTGCAAGGGAAAGCGAACTTTTTACGCCGATTCATTCCAAACTACGCCGAGGTCACTAAAGGTTTTACACGGTTGTTGAAACAGAACGCTCAATTCTTTTGGGATGAGATTGCCCAACAATCTTTTGATGCACTTAAACACGCGTTGACCCATGCACCGTTGTTGCATCCTCCCAACTACAATCAGGACTACTTCTTATACCTCGCAGCTTCGCATTCCACTATTGGAATGGTGTTAGATCAAGAAGATGAATTCGGAGCGGAACATGTGATATATTATCTTAGTAGGACATTAAACCCCACTGAGCTAAAATATTCGCATGTGGCGAAATTGGCCCTGGCAGCCGTTCAAGCTGTCCAGCGTTTTCGTCACTACATTCTTCTGCGTAAAACTACAGTAATTTCGGATTGCAACCCTATGATTTATATCTTGACAAAACAATTGCTAGGGGGCAAGTACTCTAAATGGATCGTTATCCTGCAAGAGTTCGACTTGGAGTTTGAGAAGTCCAAGTCTAAGAAATCCTTAGTTTTTGCGGAATTGATGTGTGATTTCCCGCGTGCTGACACAGAAACTGTGGCAGAGGAGTCCATTGCGGACGAATCTTTGTTTCTTATCAGTATTTTAGATCCGTGGTACGGGGATATAATCATCTATCTCCAAACCCAAACCTTTCGGCCTGAAGCTTCAAAGTCGGAACGTTAAAAAATTCGGTTTCAATCCCAGCAATACAAGATTATTGGAGATACACTTTATCGCCGGGGGGCAGACTTAGTTTTTCGACGTTGTTTAACTCACGAAGAGGCTGAGAGGGTTTTGAATGATTGTCACTCTGGAGCATGTGGCGGTCATATGTCTGGGTATGCCACAGCTTAGAAGGTGTTGCGCGCTGGCTATTTCTGGCCGTCCATGTTTAAAGATTGTATCATTGCAGTCCGGAAGTGCCACAACTGCCAAGTGTTTGATCGCAAGATGCGCGCACCACCTGCTCCTCTCCACCCTATAATTGCCGTTGGTCCTTTCGCCAAATGGGGTATCGATTTTATTACTTGTAACCCTCACTCGGCCGGGGGGCATGCGTATATCATCCTCGCGGTTGATTATTTTACTAAATGGGCCGAGGCGATGCCTACATTCGACGCAAGCGGCAAAACAGCTGCATTTTTCGTATTCAATCATATTATAACTAGGTTTGGTGTCCCACAAGCAATCATCACTGACCATGGGAGCCATTTTCGAAACATCATGATGACTGAGCTTACAAGCCAGCTTGGTTTGCGCCACGATAGCTCTACTCCTTATTATCCGCAAGCCAACGGTTTGGTTGAGTCTATCAACAAAGTTCTGGTTATCATGATCTGACGAACCATTGGTATTCATCGGTCAAATTGGCACAACATGTTATTTTCAGCGCTATGGGCATACCGAACCTCAGTGAAAACTTCAACAGGGTTCACTCCTTTCCAGCTAGTTTATGGCTTGGAAGTTGTGTTACCCATTGGATGCGAAATCCCATCACTTCAAATGGCTGTCGAATTACTTCCAGCTACTTCCGAAGAGGAGAAGCGTTTGTTATACTTAGCTAAATTAGATGAGACTCGACGTGACGCTGCATTGGCAATCGAGACTCACGCGAAGCGAATGAAAGCTCAGTATGATAGAAATGTGACCCCTCGAAGTTTTTCGGAGGGAGACCTAGTGCTATTATATGATCAAGCTAACGATAAGCTAGGTGCTGGAAAATTCGTTCCTATGTGGCATGGACCCTACATTGTAAAGCGAAAGCTAGCAAAAGGGGCTTATGAGCTGGTAGATTTTGATGGGGACTCTTTGGGTAAACCCAGAAATGGACTTTACCTAAAGAGGTATTATGCTTAAATGCTGGGTATGGAGAATTTTAGTTAGGTTAGGTTTTCTTTCTAGCTAGTATGTTTGTTAGTTTAGTCAGTGTGCTTAGCTTAGAAGGTGTGTTTTTCGTTGTTATTCTGGCTTATCTTGGTTTTACTCTTGATATTGCAGATGTCGACGCCTCTCCAAACATACATTGGATTTGCTGATGGTGCTTGTCGTAGTACACGGAATATCTCTTCCGCAGCTTGGGTTATCTATTCGCCCTCTGACGAGTTAGTTTCTATGCATGGGGTAAGCCTCGGTCAAACGACGAACAACATTGCAGAATACAGTGCAGTGGTTGAATTATTATCTGAATCTATTTCATTTGGAATTCGACGTTTGAGGTTAGATTCTGAACTTGTTGTATTACAGCTTAATAGAGTATATGCCATTAGAAATCTTGTGTTATTAAGGTTGTTTTTGAGAGTGCGTCTCTTGAAACGTGAATTTGATTACATTGAATATCAGCATATTCCGAGGTCTTTAAATACATTAGCAGATGCAATTGCTTCTCGAATGTTGGACAAACATTTACAATAATCATGCAAGTAAATTTAAAAACATTTCATCACATATGTTAAACAAGATAAGCCGGTAATAATGATATATATATAGATAGGAGTGTGTCAAAAAAATATACATCGTCTTCGATCATAGGTTGAAAAACACCTTATGATCGGCAAAAATGATAAGTACAAAAAGCCAAAAATGTCATATGTGTCTACAAAAGTGACTAGCCAATCACTGGTGGTGCTCCCTATACGACACCACTGCACGGGCTACCTTACACAAAAACCTCCTAAACGGTCCAGGGACTGCGACTACATAGCGCTGAAGTCTGATAGGAATATCATCTATGGTAGTCTCAGGTATATCCACTGTCAGACGCTCTAGATCCTGCTCCAACTCAGCTAGTGACTCTGCAGCCGCGTCTTGTGGAGCCGGTACCGGTGCAACTGGATGTCTCCTCTCAAAAGGCCGGAGGTTGGCTGGGCGCTGTGGACCAACATCTGCATTTTGAAAATTTTCACTGTCAGTTTTGAGACGATATATATAAAATATATATATATATATATAATTTGAAAACTTGTGAAAAATAAAGTACCTCTGTCGTCCCATTGTTCTCCCTGTGGAAGAACCATGTCCGGATCACCTCGAAAATCTACTCCGGCATACGGAAAGTCCTGGATCGAAAAAACCTGGTCCTCTAACCAGTGAAAATAACCAGCAGGGAATCGAACAACTGCCGCGCCCTCGTCAGGATGCCGGGCCATCACCGTAACCCATCGTATCAGCTTTGGCTCCCGAGGACCCAAGATATCAACAGTAAGATGCTGAGGGATCAACATCGGAACTCTCTCTAAGGCAAAGCTCACAACTAGAGGCCCATATCCAAAGGTCTTCAGTTGTCCGTTCTTTGCCCTAGTCAGTTGGCCCTTCATATTGGCCGACATAGCATCACACCAGTTGAAAATGGTGCCTTGGAAACAGTCAATCGCCATCCGCATTTGGGACCCGGTGGCAATATGTAAAGCGGCTGCACCGCAAATTCTGGTAACCGTGAAAGCTATAACCTTGAGTTCACGCCGAGAGATGTGTTTTATTTCTATGCCTTTCGCATGGTGTTGATTGGGTATGCACCAATCTGCCCGGAGACTAGCAAGGGATTGGCCACCCGGCCTAGTCCCGGCTAGATTGAGTTGCTCGCCTCTATTTGGCAAGCCAGTGAGAAAGTATATGTCAGAGGGCTCTATCTCGAGCTGGTGCCCTCTGATGTAAAAGCATTGCTCATGAATGTTCCATCTCTCAACCAGCCACTCCAAGAATCTCACCTGAGCCCTCATGCCAGGTATGGCCCAGTATTTATATAGTCCACATGCTTTTAGGGCATCAATGGAAGGTTGGTGATTAATTGCGGCTAAATCAACATCCTCGTGCTCTCTTTCTCTCCAATCCAACATGGTGAGTGCCCTACACACCAAGAAATAAAGATTAGAATTAGTTTGGGAAACTTTAAATGGTTATTTTTGGGGTTTGGGGTTTCAAATTCCGCCCTTCGCGGGGGACGCACCCCGCGTTTAGGACACAGAGCGTCGGGACGCAGCTGGCCTGAAGGTGGGCTGCGTACCCCGACCTTTTTCCTGTGTAGGAAAAAGTCGGGGGACGCAGGTCACCCTTAGGGCACCTGCGTACCCCGCAGAGCGGATTTTAAAACCTAAAACCCCCCAAAAACCAAAACTAAAACCTAAAACAAAATTTTAATCGGATGAAATTGAAGAGGAGGATGTTGTGGAATACCTGGAAGAGACGGCGTTCGATTCTGACGGTCGGATTCTCCGCAACGACCACGGGAAGTTTCTTGCCAAAAGCCCTTTTTTCAACCTCAACAGTAAAATGGTAAAAATGACATGGTAAAAAGTCTTTTTATAGGTTTTTTGGATGAATGAATGCTAGGTTTGTTTATTTTTCACCATGGAAGGATATTTTTCAATGCATTTTTGCCTATCTTAAACAGGTATGAGTAATGTGTCGTTTTTGTGCAGGACAAAGGGATTTAGAGGGAAAATTGTCATTTTTCACGAACCAAAATATCAGAGTCATGTTTTAAGCCCTTTTCTGACTCCTAAAATATGAAAAGATTGCCGAGCGTTTCTTTTACACTCGTTAAAACGGAATTAAAAGACGGTCCCCTTATAGCCCTTTTCTGACCGTAAAAACAGGAAAAGGTTGCCGGGTTTTTGTCGTTTCAAACTCGATACTGGAAATAAACGACGTGTCCTTGATCGCTTTTTACTTTTCAAGTCAGTGACACTAATTATGAAAGTACTCCTTGGTCGCAAGATCAAGCGGTTCCCCCAGGTATTATTTTATACTTTTTCGGGCTTGAGGGACACAAATCTACGAAAAAGTTCAACTTGGAGTCTTCTTAAGTTTTTCAGACTCTCTAAAATTGAAAAACGCCGAGTTTCTCCTATACTGGACTCGTTAAAACTTCACAGTAAAGGACCTGTTCAATTACAAGCAGGAACAAACCACTCCTTCCTAGGGTTCGAATCAAAACTAGGTTGGACTCATCCGAAGGATGAGCTTATAATCAAGCATATGTTATCCTCCTCAAGCTTGTTAAAAATAAAGAGGTACTTGCCAGAAATGGTGGGGGAAAAGAGAGAAGAATGAGCCTATTTGTTATCTTTTGTCTCAGAAGAAACTTTATTACCACTCTTGGACACGACACTTTTCATTCACCTGGGTTGGGAAATCCTTTACATCACAGTTGATCAAACCACTTTGAAATTCTTCAGCCGGGTTCCGGGGATTAACTTTGAGTCACTCATCACCAAGCCATCTGTTGTGTCGTTATGTGTTCAAGAGGTCTGCAAACAAAACTTTCATCTGCAAAATACTTATCATCCATTTGACCATCGCTGAGTCAGTCCTTACAGCAACATTTCTTCAACTTGAACAATGATTTCGTGTTGTGGGCTTGCCTGCAACGGGTCGCTTTCTATCGACATCAACACATTATCTAGAGAGATGACTTAGAAATCGTCAGTACCTTGAAGTCTGCATGCATCAATGGTAGGTTTCTCGCCTTTGACGTCAGTTTACATCATTGACTCTCGATCGAAGGATTCCGTGAAATGTTCGACATCAACTCATTCATTCACATCTCATGGATTGTACTGGGTACTTTGAGAACCATTGACATTACTGGTGGTCTCTCTCACACTTGTTAATAGTTTACATCATCGACTGGTAATCAAGTGGTTTCTACCATGTTCGACATCAACTCATTTATTCGCATGGCTAGAATCGTACCAATTCGGGAAGCAGAAATGAAGACCCTGGATCTAGTTTCCACCATCCAGGCTGCGAGGAGTTTTGTATTCATTATCTAAGTAGACTAATCATAAACAGATGGTTGCGCCCATACTGTGTCTACAAAAGTCTATGATTATGATGTACTGCAAGATCATTCATGTATCAGAGTAGTTAGTCTGTTAGTTAAAGTTTTGATCTGAGTATGGGAATGCCTACCTCAGTGATGATATAATATTATACATGTATTTTGTGTTGAAAATTGCAGGTTCTGACCAGGCTCTCCACGAGATAATCCTTGAAATGATAAAGCGCTTCACTCTTCCTAGATAATACAAAACCCTAATCTATTACAGGCTTCGCACTTTAGGGGGCAATCTGTTACACTAAAAAATGTCACCATGGCTATTTACAGTTAGTATGGCTCTATCAACAGTCATGCTATCCTCCTGGGCAAGTCTTATGCCTCTGCTCTCCATGTCAAACTCCAAAAAGAGAGAAAGTCTTTATAAATGTATTTATCTCTGGGTACGCAGGTTCTCTCAACCTTACCTGCGGGTACGCACCCAATGTTCACAAAATCTGCGTCCTTGTACGCTCTGTATGTAAAGGGGTAGGTGCGTCCCCCTGTAAAGGTCAAAATGCGCAAGTTTCATCTTTAAAAAGTTACTTGTGGTCATTTCTAGAGCATTCTAGAAGGTTGTTCGATGTGTATTGAGCACCTCCAGATGGTTCATGTACCCCTACCAAAGAGGAACTTATCCCATCAATGAGGGAGCTATCCCATCCAAAGAGGGGATTATCCCATTGATGGTGGACCTGAATAACTTCCTCTAGACCACTATAAATACAGGCATTGGGCCAGAAGGAGGGGAGGTTGAAAGCTAAACATTTCTAAGGGTAGATGCTGCTGGAATTAGGACTCCCATTTAGAAGCTTGTGAGGAGAGATTGCCATCTTTGCTTGTTCTATTTGGAAGTGGGTGAGCTTTGTCAAAGTAAAGGAGAACTCTTGATGGACCCTGGGAGGGACTTGCACAACACCAAGGCTCAGGTTGTAATTGTTCCTTTTGTTTCCTATTAATGCAAATGAGTCCATTCTTCTCAATAACTTGTTATTTATGAGTTGTTTCATGTACTCCTTGGTCTATGTGTTAAATATGTTTTATTCTATGAGATTATCAAGTGCTATTTAATTGTTTGATTGTTAGTGGATGCAGGTTTCAAAGTGAAGGAGGAGCTCATCCGGATCGGTGAAGCTGGACTGCTACAACAGCGTTGGATTACAGGTAGGATCTAAACACTTGATTTCTTATATAGTGAATGCATATTTAGAGAAGGATTGCTCTTGTTTGTCTTGTTTGTCACTAGAGAGTCTTAGGCTCCTAGGGAGGTTGGTTGTGTCCGCACTATCGACTCTTTCCGCCTGACACACAGACTCGACCAAAACTTTCCCACAAATCGGGTGTCTCAATCATATACAATGGAAGTGGGTAACCCAAAATGAACCCATACATGTTGAAAGAACAGTTTTGCAGTTTGTTCAGTTGTAATCTGTTTATTACAAAGTATCAAAATAAACATTTTTCTCAACCTATCCACAACAACATACATATAATCATGACCTTTCCTAGATTTAGGCAGTCCTCCAACAAAATCCATGGAAACACTTTCCTGAGGATGAGAAGGAACTAGTAATGGAGTGTACAAGCCTAGTTTTCTATTACTGGGTTTGCTTTTAGCACACATAGTACACCCTCTTACATATCTAGAAACTGTCTCATTCATTTTTTGCCAATAACAAAACCTTTGCAGCTGTGCAACTATTTTGCTTACCCCAAAGTGACCTGATATTAGAGAAGTGTGTGCTTCTCGAATTATCTTTACTCTTTCAGTTTGTGGAATGCATAGCTTCCCACAATGATATAGGAGTTGGTCCTTAATATGATAACCCAATTCTTCTACTCGTTTGCCTTGACTTAAAGTTGCAAATACATCTTTAAAGTCTATATCTTGAGCATATTGTTCAATGTAGCTCTCATGTAACATAGAATTATGCTCAAGTATAGTAGATGCATTTATAATGGGTCTATATAACATATCTGCAACTTTATTGTGTATGCCCTTTTTAATATGATGGCCAAATGAAACTGTTGTAGAAAACCCATCCATCTATAGTGTCTTGATTGCTGCAACTTAGTTTGGGAGTGTAGATATTCAAGTGGTTGATGATCAGTATGTACTATCTCTTTGCCCATTAAGTAATGTTTCCACTTCTTCACACTCTGTACTAATGCATACAATTCCTTATCATATGTAGGATAGTTAACTACTGCAGAATTAAAAGTCTCAGAATGATAACATATGGGTTTACCATGTTGTATCAACACTACTCCCATGGCATAGTCACTGGCATCCATTTGGATCTCAAAGGGTCTTTGAAGATCAGGCAGTGCTAGTACTGGTGCTGTACTAATCTTTTCTTTCAAGGTGTCGAAGGCTTTCTGCTGTTTGCCTCCCCACTGAAACACCTTGTTCAATCCTATTAAAGCATTTAAGGGAGATACAATTAAGGAAAAGTTAGAAAGGAACTTTCTCCAATATTGTGTTGCTCCTAAGAAGCTCCTAACTTCTGTAGCAGATTTGGGTTTAGGCCAGTTTATAATGACTGCTGCCTTAGAGGGATCTATCTTCAATTCACCACCCCCTACTATATGTCCCAAATAATTCAAAGATGTTTTGCCAAATTCACATTTTGAGAGTTTAACATAAAAATTTTCTCTTTTCAAAACATCTAGTGTCTACTTAAAATGCTTTAAATGTTCTTCCCATGTTTTGCTAAATATCAGAATGTCATCGAGATATACAATAACAAAATCATCAAGAAAATGTCTGAGAACATCATTCATTATTCTCATGAAAGTAGTAGGAGCATTAGTTAAGCCAAAAGGCATAACCAGCCACTCATACAATCCCTGCTTTGTTTTGAAAGCAGTCTTCCATGCATCTTGTTCTGCAACTCTGTCCTGATGATATCCACTATGCATGTCTAACTTGGAAAAATAAACAGCTTCTTTCAATTGATCTAATAGATCATCTATGCGAGGAAGGGGATAATGATTTTTTATTGTTATCTTATTAGTGCTCGGCAATCAATGCACATTCTCCACGAGCCATCTTTCTTTCTCACCAAAACGATTGGAGATCCACATGGTGATGTGTTAGGTCTGATGAACCCCTTCTCGAACAACTCATGCCCCTGCTTCTCAATTTCTGCATTCTCTAAAGTGGACAACCTGTACATTCCAATGTTAGGCAACGGAGCATCTTGCTGAAAATTAATTTCATGCACTATTTCCTTTTTGGGTGGCAGACCTTTAGGTTCTTGAAACAATATATCATACTCTGAAACAATTTTTTCTAAATCAGCTTGTTGTTTAGCATCACAGCCCTCAAATACATTAGTTTTATCAGGTTTATTTTCCTTTACAACCATCAGTAAAAATTGTTTGCATGAATTTATCATTTGTTTCATCTGCCCTGAGTTTATGAGAGTATAATTATTCTTGAGCTTATGAGCTCTTACAAAGTATTTGATTCCATCTTTAACGAGTAGATACTTGTTCTTAGCTCTATAGAAAATAGCTTTTTTGTCATACAAGTAAGGGCTTCCTAAAACAACTCCGCATATATCCAAAAGAATTATGTCTAACTCAACCTCATCTACAAATGCTGACCCAGAAAGAAAACTTGAGTTTGCATTGTTTAGTCACTTGTAGTTGTGTTTTATCACTTAACCATCCTAATGGGTATGGTTTCTTGTGAGGTGTAGTCAGTAATCCCAATTTCTTTACAATTGCTTTAGAAATTAAATTTACTTATGAGCCACTATCAAACAAAGTATCAATCTTTTGATGTTTGGAAATAACTCAAATATGGAAACTCTCATGTCTTTTTCTCTCATTTTCTTCATCAATAGTAGACTATGTAGAATTACTAGTAGATGCTTTAGAATTCTTACCTTTTATACCTGTGGCTGCAATGGTTGTTTCATCTCCTAAGTCTGACCCCAAATCTTTCTAAATAGTTACAACAGTATTCTTCTTCTTGCCCTCAAACTTCTTAGGTCTCAGCTCTGAATGCAGAATCCAATAGTGCTCATCATCATGCCCATCCTTCTTACAGTGAGTGCATGAAGACTTGCTCTTCTATGCAGTATTGGCCTCCCTTGCTTTCCATTTCTGTTTTCTTTTCTCCTTATTCTTGCTTGCAGTGGGTTGGGATGATCCCCCAACTTCTGGGTTTCCATTCTTTCCTCTAGCTTCTAGATGTGTAGCTTGAATAGATACCTCATCTATACTAGTGGGATTAAACATGAGGATAGTGTGCCTCATGTAGCTGTGTAGACCACCATTGTACTTCAACAGAGTCTCAGCTGAGTCTAATGAGATTCCTAGAATCAATGCTCTCTTTCTAAATTCTTGGGTGTAACCTTGTACACTTTGCCCTTTCAACTGTCGAAGAGTTTTCCAGCTCATCATGGCTTGTTGCATGTAGGCCAATGGATAGATCTACTTTTTTATTGCAAAAACAAATTCACTCTAGATAGAAATAGTCTTACCATGTCTCTTCATGTCAGCTTGGGTCCTGCCTTCCCATCAAAACAAGGCAGTGCCTCCAAGGCGTAGGCTTGCAAGCAGAATCTTGCTCTTGTCTGAATCAATACTCTGCACTCTGCAATAAACATCAATTTGTCTAATCCGATTGTCCAGATTTTCTGCATTCAACTCTCCATCATATATTGGTAAATCAAATTTAACATCTAGTTTAATCAAAGATGTCTTATTTTTATATTCAGGGCTATTAGGAGGTGTTAGAAAGCTTTCTTCTTTCCCCTTGCCTTTTGAGTGTGTTATCTCAAAATCAGGCCCTGGAAGGCTGCAGACCAGGAAGACTTCAAGTAACTATTTCAAACCAACTTTAGGCTGAGGCTTAGCCTCCTCAACCTGAGAGGGCTCTCTCTTGATGGATTAGTGATTTTGATTTAAGATAAGATGGCTAACTCTTATAGAACAACTGTGAAAAATATGAATGGTGGAAACACATTAAACAAAACTATCCATTGGGCTTATGGAGTCAACAACACCTCAATATAACAATGAACTCAATCTTACATGGAAGTCAGGGCATTCAGCGTTTAAACATTCAGAACATAAACTCATATGGGACCACACAGTTTATGCATGTATACAGGAAGTCAGAGCACATTCAGTGAATTCTGAGTGATTATACATCCATACCACTGTAAGAATTAAGAAAAGGACAACATCACATATTCTGAACATAAAAAACCCTTCATGAATCCTGAGAAGTAAAGTCAAGCATGCATTATTGAAAATGAGTCTTACATATGCCAAATACAAGCTTTTCCATAAAAATTTCCAACCCTTTGTACATCAGATCTTCTTCTATATATAGAGCTCTTTACATAACTGAGATTCCTCCTCCAGCATGAGGGGAATTCGAATTCATCCTACTATGACACCTATTGATACATAAAACTAATTATTAAATGCAAATGACACCTAACTAGCAGTCCTAGAGACCTAATGTAACTAGGAGTGTAACTCCTTATCATGATTCAACAACCTTATCTAAGTATTTAAAGCATTATTTGACAACTTACAACCTCAAGAATTCGAATTTGATGAAGCCTCCCACGTGGTCATCTGACTGCTGAAGACAAACCCTAGAAATTAGGGAACATGTTTCCTTGTTTTTAGGTTTAGGATCCCTGAAAATGGCACGTGGGACAAAGCCTTTATCTCCTCATCCATGACACATTTTACGAAACTGAAGGAGATTTTGTAGCCCATGTTGTCTAGAACAAAAACCTCTCCTGGTTTTTTAAAACATTCCTCCAGCTGTTCAGAATCTGTCCTTGAAAAACACGTGTCAAACAGGAAACTGTCCCTTGCTCTGTTCTGGCTGAAAAATAGGACTTGGGACAGAGCTCATAAATTCTCGTACAAAATGTATTTCAAAAAACTGAAGGAGGCTTTTCTGAACCAATCCATTCTGAACAAAAAACTCTCTTGGTTTTTTGAAACACCTTCCCTACCGCCCAGAATGTGTCTTTGAAAAACATGTGTAAAACAAAGAAATATGCCTGTGGAAAACTTGCACCTACAGCAGTTTCGTAGCGCAAGTTTGGCCCTTCATTTCTCCCAGATCATAATGGATTTGAAGAAACTGAAAGAGGTTTTTGTAGTGCAGCATGTTTGGAAGAAAAGCCTCTTTCAGTTTGCAAAATTAAGTTCTCAGCTGCTCAGGAAGGCTTTTGGAAGTTAACTAGTAAACACAGTTTTTCTGCTAAAACAGGCTGCTACAGGGGTTTCGTAGTGCGCTACGAAAACACTGATTCCATAGCTAGTTTTAAAATTTCTCCAAAATGATGTGAGATATGTCTTCTAAACACATGGTGAGGCTTCTAGGATATGGAATGAGGCTATCAAACTTTATTTGAAGATGGACATGAGACTCTAACCCTATGACTTGGACTCTAAAACATAAAAATGACTTCACCATGACTTGACCATGACTAATACAAGAATTGAGAAACCATGTAAGTTGTCCAAATTTTTGAAGGAAGTTTTACAGTGATAACAGTGGCTCCACTAGGGATAGTGTGCCCTTGTGGTACATTAAGAACCTGTAGCTCTAGTGCCGCTATCCATCCTCTAGAAGAAAACTTTGAACTTCTGCCCAATCTGCTCCTCAAGCCTTGAATAATTTTTTGTAAGAAGAATTCAAACTGCACCTACTGAAATAGATGCTCAGTCAACCTACCCTGAGCTTATTTGCATTTTCCTACCTACCTACTAGCTCCAATTTCCACTTTAGGTCAAGCAACATGATATTTCCAATAAAGCCAATCAATTGTTCTTTCTAATATTAGAGGTTCTTGACTGCATTCAACCTCAAAATAACCATGATAGTGAGATGACCAAATCAACTTATAATGTACCTGATCTTCATAATGCAAATGAAAATGAAATACTGGTGTGCAAAGCTTTGCCATGTATTCACTTATAGGGTCAAAGAAGACATGATTATTTTGATGACCATCACAACACTCTAAATCCTCAGACAACTGATTCTCAACCACACAAGACCCCTTTGATGTGCTATCCAACTGCCTTTCTGCATGATGCCCACAAACAATGTAATTTTCTTCATTATAAAGATCATTCTTTGATGCAAGCTGCTGCAAGGAATTACAAAAATGAACAACCTTTTCCTCTGCCTGAGGGTTATAAAAGCTATCTTCCGGTACTTCTTCTTGGTGTTTGCAATCAATTTCATACTCATTGTGATCAAAATCTTGGCAAGTTTGCTGCATCTTCTCATTTATATCAAAGGATGTAACATGGTTTTCATAAGTAAACCCCTGCTGATCTTTACGCTGCGCTTCATGAGATGTTATACTTTCTTCTTGGTGCTGAAATGCATTGTTATGAAGAGCCTCTAAAATTTCTTCATCCATAAATTCATCATCATCATAACAATCCTCCAAGTACTGAATAAGACTTAAAGAATGTCTACAGCAATCTTTGAGCAACAATAAGGAAGGATGACATTCTTTATACATGTCATAGAACACATCATGGAAATCAGCAAGAGAATATAATGAACCATTTTCCAAACTTTTATACCAAGACCATGCTTTTCCTTCTAAAGTGGTCATAAACATCCTCATGAGACAATCCTCAGGAAAGTGAACCTTAAGACTGCGTACATGCATATGAAACCTAACCAAATGAAGAGCAGCATCATCTTTCTTTTCATCTTTGAATATCGGAAGATCCTCTAACCAATCAACCTTTGGCATAGGATTTGGAAAACCAGGGATATGAGACCGATTCATAGGAGCATACCTGGCATTCATTCTTGCAGTGGAACTCATTTTGAAACTTCATCAAGCTACTGATCTTCTAGCAGTGGAGCCACCTTCTAATTTCTTATTCGATGTGTGGAGTCGCCAAGGTAGTTTTGCAGCCTCAAATAGATGTCTGAGCTCCTTCTACCTTCAGAAGTTCAGCCATTGATTTAGGGAATGAATAATCTTCAGGCTCCCGGCAGACGCACCAAAATGTTATCTCAAAATCAGGCCCTGGAAGGCTGCAGACCAGGAAGACTTCAAGTAACTATTTCAAACCGACTTTAGGCTGAGGCTTAGCCTCCTCAACCTGAGAGGGCTCTCTCTTGATGGATTAGTGATTTTGATTTAAGATAAGATGGCTAACTCTTATAGAACAACTGTGAAAAATATGAATGGTGGAAACACATTAAACAAAACTATCCATTGGGCTTATGGAGTCAACAACACCTCAATATAACAATGAACTCAACCTTACATGGAAGTCAGGGCATTCAGCGTTTAAACATTCAGAACATAAACTCATATGGGACCACACAGTTTATGCATGTATACAGGAAGTCAGAGCACATTCAGTGAATTCTGAGTGATTATACATCCATACCACTGTAAGAATTAAGAAAAGGACAACATCACATATTCTGAACATAAAAAACCCTTCATGAATCCTGAGAAGTAAAGTCAAGCATGAATTATTGAAAATGAGTCTTACATATGCCAAATACAAGCTTTTCCATAAAAATTTCCAACCCTTTGTACATCAGATCTTCTTCTATATATAGAGCTCTTTACATAACTGAGATTCCTCCTCCAGCATGAGGGGAATTCGAATTCATCCTACTATGACACCTATTGATACATAAAACTAATTATTAAATGCAAATGACACCTAACTAGCAGTCCTAGAGACCTAATGCAACTAGGAGTGTAACTCCTTATCATGATTAAACAACCTTATCTAAGTATTTAAAGCATTATTTGACAACTTGCAACCTCAAGAAGTAAAATTTGATGAAGCCTCCCACGTGGTCATCTGACTGCTGAAGACAAACCCTAGAAATTAGGGAACATGTTTCCTTGTTTTTAGGTTTAGGATCCCTGAAAAGGGCACGTGGGAGAGAGCCTTTATCTCCTCATCCATGACACATTTTACGAAACTGAAGGAGGTTTGTGTAGCCCATGTTTTCTAGAACAAAAACCTCTCCTTGTTTTTTAAAACATTCCTCCAGCTGTTCAAAATCTGTCCTTGAAAAACACGTGTCAAACAAGAAACTGTCCCTTGCTCTGTTCTGGCTGAAAAATAGGTCTTGGGACAGAGCTCATAACTTCTCATAAAAAATGTATTTCAAAAAACTGAAGGAGGCTTTTGTGAACCAATCCATGTTGAACAAAAACCTCTCTTTTTTTTTTTGAAACACCTTCCTTACCGCCAAGAATGTGTCTTTTAAAAACATGTGTAAAACAGAGAAATATGCCTGTGGAAAACTTGCACCTACAGCAGTTTCGTAGCGCAAGTTTGGTCCTACATTTCTCCCAGATAATAATGGATTTGAAGAAACTGAAAGAGGTTTTTGTAGTGCAGCATGTTTGGAAGAAAAGCCTCTTTCATTTTGCAAAATTAAGTTCTAAGATGCTCAGGAAGTCTTTTGGAAGTTAACTAGTAAACACAGTTTTTCTGCTAAAACAGGCTGCTACAGGGGTTTCGTAGCGCGCTACGAAAACACTGATTTCATAGCTAGTTTTAAAATTTCTCCAAAATGATGTGAGATATGTCTTCTAAACACATGGTGAGGCTTCTAGGATATGGAATTAGGCTATAAAACTTTATTTGAAGATGGACATGAGACTCTAACCCTATGACTTGGACTCTAAAACATAAAAATGACTTCACCATGACTTGACCATGACTGATACAAGAATTGAGAAACCATGTAAGTTGTCCAAATTTTTTAAGGAAGTTTTACAGTGATAACAGAGTGTTCATGGAGGAAAGACTCTTCTTCTCTTTTATCTTGTTTGGAGCCTGATGAGTCTTCATCCTTATGTTTTTTAAAATCCTTATAAATTTCCTCTACGATGGACCTTATGGCTAGGAAACTATCTATGAATTGAGGGTCGGGCCCCATAGAACCTTCCTCTGACATCGTCTTCTAAGGATAGACTCTTCCAATCTTAGGATTAGTTTTGACCAACTCTCCTTCTCCTAATTTGAGCTTTGATATAGTTAGCATTCAACAACGAAATCCATCACAAGCTTGGCTAACCTTAACAACCCTAAGCTCTGATACCACTTGATCTGAAAATAACTTATGTATGATCTCAGTTAATTAATGCAGGTATTACAAACTCATGTGCTTGTGTGTGTGTCCATTATCTTAGGCAACAAATCGATAAGATTGCAAAATAAACAGACACTGGAAAATAGTAAGAGAAACACAACAAGCAAAGTGCAAAACACAACAATTTAATAAGGAGTTCACCCTATCATCCAGGGCTACGTCTCTGGTCCAGCTTTTAGTGGTGGCCTTCTTTTATTGTGTCTTTAAGCAGAGTTTTACAATGAGGAGCTCAATTTGAGTCTCCTAGAATAGACGATGCTTAATAGGGTGGTTCTTGGATTACCCAAGCCACTAGAGTACACAAACTCTTCCTTACCAAGTCTCGACCTCGACTGGTCTTAATGGGATGAGTCTAATTTGGTACTCGTTTCCTGACAGATATCCTCACAGGGATTGCTTGAACCTCTCAAGCCCTCTCGGTTCTGTCTGCTCGATGTTGCCTTAGCTCTGCAGGTCATCTCGACTTCTGTTCTCTACTTCTTGCTCTATTTTGTGACTTCTGTCTTCTCCATCTGTTCATGGCTTAAAGCCAGACCGTCCCTTGACTATTCGCCTCCTCTTCCATCCCTTCGGTTCACCTGCCTCTGTTCACTTGGAATTCCCTACTTCTGCGTCATCGCCACTGTGTAATGTCTCACAGCGAGGTGGCCACTTGTCCCTTCACGAACTGAGTGCCAGCTCTTCCTTAAACAGTTCAGTATTTCAGTTACCTTGTGAAATGATTCATCCTCCAGGTAAACGGTCGAATTGGACTTAAAACCTTATGCGTTGTAGCTTATTTTCTCCTTTCGAATCTAGTTTCCCATCAAGCACAATCTCCGCCATTAGATATGGGGCCTCCAAATCCTACGGTTATCGCTCTTATCACACAATTGACTTGCTCGAACATTAGCCTGCGATGAGGGCGGTTTTCTCTCTCATCTGCCAGACATGCGTCGTCTAATGTATGGAATCGCTCGTTCTCCTGACAAACCACTTACTGCCCGAAACGCCTCCAATATTCCACCAGTTTTGGAGCACGGGACCCGCCTTTGATTTTAATGCTTTTCCCATAGTTCTCTGGCTTCCCTTGTGACCGTGCGCTCGGGGCTTTTCCTTCTCGAGGGGTTTTGTCCGCTAATCACACATTAGAAACGGCCTCTGTTTTCTGATCTGAGCTTCCTAACTGCTAGTTTTGTGCCACTGCGCAGTCTCCATGGGCCTCGGTCAACGCACTTTGACCGAGAACCTTGGTGCGCCCCAGTACTGTAGCAATAATGCTACAACTCCTGGAACTCCCTTCTTTAATTTTATCAACCCGGTAGTTCGTAACAAACTTGGAAGCGACGGTGGTGTATGCACAAGTACTAGCTCTTGCCGCAGCTGTCACTTGGTCAGCTGGCACAAGTCCGCTAGGAGCTTAAGCCAACTTCTATGAGCTCTTAGAAGAAGCTTTTTAATTGATGGATGAAAGCTAACTCAAAGGAATCTAATCTAATTGTGGAAAGAAAATGAAAGCCAAAAATGAACGCAAACCCTAGCAAACCCTAATTCTACCAGCTAGTCCTACTGACACAAAGGAGAGCATGCAAACTACTGAAAGAGATGCCATTAATTCTAGGAAGGTAAAATGCATGTGTCTAAGTTATCACTATCTGAAGAAAACATCTTTTTGTATTTTTGATTAAGTTATTAGAATTATCATGCATGTGCTTTTAACTAGCTTTTCACTGTGCAGAGGTGGATCAAGGAGGAGAAGCGCTTGGGAAAGGTTGGGAAGGTTCAAAGAGGGTCTAAAGGGTCCCTAACACCCTTCTAGAGAGTCTCACAAAGTTTGGCTGCCAAGAAACCGTGTTTATGAGCTTCTACAGGAAGTCTGCAGGGGTTCTACAGGATGTTCAGAGATTTCTACAGGATGTTCTGAAAAGAGGATTTTGGAGAATGGATGGAGGGAAAAAGGTGGAGGAACGAGTATGGAGGTGAAATAGGGGTGTAGGGGAGTTCAAGACTTGGAGGTTGGAGTTGAGGAGAAGGTGTAGATGGTGAGATTTGTTCAAGGAGGGATGAAACGATGTTGTACAAGAAGATGAGAATCATGGCAAAGTAAGCGAATGAGGTAAATGTAAGGTAAGGGTTCCGAGTGAAGGATGAAACAGGTAGGTTGGATGGAGTATGTGCAGGTAAGGAAGGGTAATAGGTACTCTGCAAGTGGTTTTTCAAACTGAACAAACAAAGACATGCAAGAAAACAAAGATCTAGTTATGCTACCCTAATATGATCTAGCTAACAGTAACAAGAATGGACAACAGCTTTATTTGCAAGGAAACCATGTATATTAACTGTGCAATGAAGCATTCAAAGATCTGAACATGTAACCAACTTCTGCAAATGAAAACCAAACACTAATGATTGCATGGCAAAGCAAAGTCAGTGCTTTTGTGGGCAGCAAAGTCATCCTAGTCACAACTCCTGATCCCACTAAGGGAGAGGTGAAACCACAGATGTTTGTTGGCCCTTTTCTTGAAGCTTTTTCTGTTAACAACCTATCAACTAAATCTGAGCATGAAAAGCTATTTTACACATAAAAAAACAAACTAAATAACAAAACAAGAGTTAGATCTAAATAGCATATTTTATTCTAAGAATGCAGCAAAAACACATAAAGATAATCAAAGGAGGTACTGGGCGCTTGAGATGGGCCCAACCCCAAGAGCTATAGCCTCCTAAGAGAGATTTAGAGCTGGTGCAAAGCTGGATTCATATTTATTGATCAAGAATGAAGAGTTACATCAAAACTATCCACAAGGAGAGCTTGAGAATGAGCTGAAAGCAAAGCTAATCTATTGCCTACAAATCGAATTACAAAATGACTACAACAAGGCTATGAAATGACTAACTACTAGCTACTATCTACTGGCTAACTAGCTAACATCCACTGGTTAACCAAAATGAGGCCCTAAGCCTTCTTATTTATACAATTTGAGGACCCAACAGTCCTCCTAAAATTTAGGGACTCGGCTGCCCAAGACTTGTAGTTAACAGCAGTCCTACTTGACTTGCTTGGCTGCCCTTGTGTTGATTGATTCGGTGGCCCTTGAACTCCGAGCTGATGGTGGAGAATTCGAGGTAAGGGCCCATAAATGAAGGGGACACCTTCCTATAAATCCTCTCCCTTGTCTTCCCACGAATTTGGTTGCCAAGTGCTCATTAAGACCTTCAATTTTGTCTCCAAATTGACCAAAAAGGCTACACAAAGCACCCATTAGACTTGTTGGCATAATGACTAACCAAATTCACTCTATTAACATAAATGTAATAAAAAACATGCAATAAACTAATGAGAATGGTGGATTAAGTCAAATTAGGAGGTTGAATGAGCCCAAATAATTGTCCATTTTTGGGGCTCATCATCACCCCCCTACTGAAAGTGTTGCTCATCCTCTGAGCAACCAATCTCTCTCCTCATCTTTGATGGCCCTGGTGGCCTCCTTGGCTAAAATATCGGCCAATTTCTCCTTCTGCTGCCCTTTTTCCAAACTTCCTGTAGACAGTCCTGTAGCTGAGTTCTGGCTTCCTGTAGAAACAGACAGCACCACTATATCGTGCTTGGCTGTGGGTGATTTTCCTTTCAGCTTGGCTGTGGCTATCCTAGACTCAAGCCTGTAACATCCCATCCCGGGGTAAAGCACAAACCATTTCGGGAGAGAGCACACAGACACGATCAAAACTACTCAAGAATCTGTTAAGCGGGGAATGATAAAACCTCATCTGCTGCGATTTCAGACCATCAACAGCCCATACTGTAACTCCTCGGCCCTATTTGCAAGACTGTCAGCTTCAGTGTTTTCTTCTCTGTAGATATGTGAGGAACTGCTGTCATTAGCCATCCTTATTGCATCCGGAAGCAGTAGGTTCTGATTATTGTATATCCTCCCCTCATCCATTCCATCAACGGCTTTGAGTCCTCAAAGAATCACATATCGTCCACCTGCCTCTCCTTTGAGACTGCCAAAAGAATAAAGACGGCCCTAACCTCTTCCCAGTTTACTTGCTGACCTGACCAAGGCCACATACTGCCAATAGAATAAAGACAGCTCTAACCTCTTTCCAGTTATTCGTGCCAATTAGATGATGAACAAAGTTCAAACCCTTGCTTGAAACTGGAGCAATGGCAACAGTCCCTATTGTTGCTTCCACCTCAGAAATGACTCTCCACCAATTTTCGAGCCAACCCTTATAAGCATTCTCATTGTAGCTCCTGTTTTCCCTTACCCTGGCACCAAAACTTGATGCTTGGGGCTGAATAGCATGACCATAGACAACCGTATTAACTCTCAATCAGTAAGGCAGCTCTTTGATGATGTCCCCTTAGAATATGATCGACCAAGCCATCTGCCACCAAAGACAGGTACCAATATTCATAACTCTTCGACTGACAGCTACACCTTGTTTGAGTCCATCTGTTCATTTTTCACTGCAACGCACATGACCTTGCAAACATTTTCAACTGAGAAAAGATCTTACAGGCTCAGATAAAAGAAAAGTGAAAAATGACTCCTCCATACTTCACCTTGCAATCTTGAACATTTCCTAATGCCAATCACAACACATGCCAACGATCGGTACCAACATTGCAAGTTTGGACTGAAGTATACAACTTACTTTAGTCCATCTGTAATTTTTAGGCACCACTGATCTCAAATTTTGCAAATGACCTTGATACCTTGCAGCAAGCTTTAAAATGCAATCACTTAAAGGATGTCCCATGAGTACTTGTTCATTTTTCACTTTGTTGCATAGGTACTTGTAAAAAATGTCAAAGCACACAGAGAATGCAGCATGCACGGATTGAAGCAATTGAGAATTGGTGGTCTTTTTGGGATAACAAGAAACACCTTTAGAAGCTGAATTACCTTTTAGATGGTGGTTTACAGTGGAAGAGATTGTTACTAAAACCAATTCTTATCCTAAAGCTTGCAAATATTCAGTTCCATATGATGATGACAGTAGACTGGATGATGGAAGGCTTGTTTATGACTGCACCACAGAAAGTATCCAAAACAAAAAGATCAGAGTTGCAGCGTCTCAGGGTTGTATGTTTTGCATTGGTTGTTGTCAAGAACGTGGAAAAATTAATCAGCGGATGGTGAGAGTCAGCCGAGAATTTTTAATTGAGGCGTGATTTGTGGCGAGGTGGCAGAGACGTGTGTTGGCCCATGCAAACTGTTGGTCCTCTGCAGTGCTTAACTGTTTGTTCTCTGCCTGTAATCTCATCGATCAATCACGCTGAAGTTTAACTGTCCATCACTACCTGTTTTCCAATATTCTTCCTAAGATGGCTGAGCACACGTGTTGATTGCACCCACCGAGCGCTGTTTGACTGGACGAGGGTGGCCAGTTAGCTGGCCACTGATTTTTTTAATCCCAACCATCGCATTCGTTCATGCAATGCTTATATTAGATTTATGCAAACAGAGGAACAAGTTTAGTCACGTACCTGCAAGTCGTGCGTGGTTGCTTTGCTGCATGCATGTGTTGATCTTCATTTGCTGCATGCATGTGTTGATGTAGTTGCATGGTGGCTTGATTGATGATTCATGGTTGTTTTTTTCTTTGTGCAGGTGTCCTCTGGACAGATGCATGCTGTAGTAGTCCATTTCCACGCTCAGATCTGCACCTTGAAGCTGCTGCTGCTGAATTTTCACCAGACCAGAACTTATTTTCGCCATTGCTCCCAAACGGTAAACCGGATCGATTTGAAACTTGCTGAGCATGTTCCTATCATCATTATGCACCTCCCATAGAAAAATCGTGATCAATGGATGCACGGATTTCGAGAAAAATTGAAAATGGCTGAAGATTTCAGAGATCGATTTCTCGGAAACCGTGCATCGGAATCGGCTGAAACTGCTTAGGTAGGTTACTATCACTCATATGCATATCCCCATGAAACAGGTTTTGAAACGGATGCACGGATATGGAGAAAATGCAAAAATAGTTGATGGAGATGGAGGTTAATTTCTTGGAAACCGTGCACCGGAATTGGCTGAAACTACTCAAGCATGTTGCCATCACCCTTGTACAATTCCCCATAAAACGGTTTTTCAAATGGATGCATGGTTTTCAAGTTATGGCAAAAACAAATTTTGTTCTAGGTATTTTTGCTTCAAGGCATTTTGCATTTTTGTTGCATGGTATGAAAAATGAATTTGGGCTGTGATGCAGGTATGGAGATGATGGAGGAGGAGTTGGAAGATTGCATGAGGACTTCTGAACCCTTGAGGAAGCTACCAAGTTCGCCAAACCACCTTTTGAAATCCATGTCTAGTTTCCCACAATTTCTACAGGAAGTTCTTGTAGAAGCACAATGAGAAGCACAATGAGGTGGAAAAAATGATGGAGAAAGGCAAGGGATGGCCACACAAGTGCTTGCAGGTCTAATCAACAGATTCCCACCATCAGATTCCATTTTGAATTTGAATTTGGTTCGTCCAAAGGTTCTACAGGATGTTTCCTGTAGAAATACAGAGCTTCCTGTAGAAGGCACAAGAAAAATTCCTTTGACCTTGATTTGAGTGCTCCTCCTGTCATGAAACGTCCTTCTTGCAACCTGCAATTAGCCAATGGAAATTAGTTTTATTTTTCTTTTTCTTTTTCTCTTTTTTTTTTTTTTTTTGAAAAACAACTAGGGCGCCTCATGGAGGTTTTCACCCTAATTGTCTGCCTTGGGCGCCTCCAAGGGAGGTTTTCACCCAAAGATCTTATTCTCTTTTCTCTTTTTTTTCCAACCCATTGACCACCTCATGGAGGTTTTCAATCAATGAGCCAATCTAAGGCGCCTCCGAGGAGGTTTTCACCTTAGATTTCTATTTTCCTCTTTTTTTCATTTTTTTTTTCTTTTTTTTTTTTCCCCTTTTTTTTTTTTTTTTTTTTTCTACCCTACCCTACTTGAAAAACAAAATCATTTTCAAGTATAAGAATACTTCCAATGGAGCCATGTGCACATCAAGATTAGAGAAAAAATGATGTGAGGGCTCGAAATGCATGCTTGGACAACTATCCGGACTTTAGAGACCAAATGATCTGACTTTGAAGGGATCAAACATAGTTGAGGAAGAGAGTACTGCTGCAACTTAGTGACTGTCTGGAACCATGTCTCAATATAGCTCTGATATCCTTGGTTCCTTTGCTGATCTGGATCATGTTTCATGTCACCTTCTAACATGACTTTCTCATCTTCCTCTTTTTGCTGATCTTTCTCTTGAATCCATGGAATATTTGATGGTAACCATGAGGGATCTTTCTTTATCTCTGCTTCTGATGTCTTCTCTTCATCAAGTGCAGCCCATGGTTCTTTGATCTCCTCTTTTGAATCTTCTTTTGCTGGATGTGATCCTTCAATGCTTTCAAGATGATCTCTTTTTTGCAATGCTTTTCCTGAGCTATGGTGAAGATCATTGAGCTCAAGAGGAGTCATTTGGATATGTTGTGCCTCAGCATTGTAATGGAGTTGAGCTACTCCAATGTGTGGATTTGGAAATGGTGGTATGGGTAGCTGAGTGGAAGTGTGAAATTGAGATGGAGATGGGTGGCATTGTGGTTGGGTAGGCATTTGGGGTTGCCTTGGTGGAGCAGGAGGCGATGGTTGTGGATGAGCAGGTGGTGGAGGAAAATAAGTGGAAGGAGTGTTGTACTGGGGCCTCCACTCCTGATAAGGTGCATTCCACTGAGGCTGTGGCTGAGCATAAGAGTGAAACGAATGAACAGCTGGTTGGGCATAATATGGATCTGTGAAGGAACAAGGAGGAGATGTGAACCAGGAAGGATGAGCAGGGGGACCCCAAGAAGGCATGAAAGTGGCTTGATAGGGGTCATAATAGGTCTCGGATGTCCCTTGCAGTTCCTGCTGGTAAGATCTAGGTCCATGCAGACTCCTTTGGTTCATATAATAGAGTGGTTCAGTGGCTCCTTTGGCCCTTTGATATGCAGCTTTAATTCCGGGCAAGGAAGGGCACTGATTCGTAGGATGGTATTCTTCACAGACGAAACACACTTCTAGAGAGTGCATTGGACATTCGTTCCTAGGATGCTTTCTAGTGCACCTAGGAAAAAAAATGGCCAAAGCCCTCTTGGCTTCTTCTTGCTTCTTTTGGATCCGCAAGGTATCCAGTTGCATGGCAAGAAACTGCCTCATATCACTCTTGAAATCTTCGATCTGATTTGCAAATTCATTTTTGGATAAGGTACTGCTCCCAACATTTCTGCTTGTAGCCATTTGCTCCAGAGGAATGTTTTCTTCTTCTTCTCCCCTAGAGGTTCTTCAGATATGTCTTGATGTCCACCCAGGGGTTCTTCTTAGTCACAACCATCGAAGAAGAGAGAAGGTTGGCTGTGTGAAGCAAAGGGGGGTGTGGTGAAATCATTTTTCTAACTTATCTCTACTCCTACAAGGCATGAAAGGAAATCTTTTTTATTGATGTTTGTATTTTTCTTCTTGTACCTGCAAAAAAAACTAAAATAGATTGAACTGCAACTAACTATCTTGCTGAAATGAGAATGCGGAATTGAAATGAAAGCAGGAAATGACTAATCTATTTTGCTCAAATGAAATTGCAGGAATGAAATGCTAGTCTACACTTGCGGAATTGAAATGCTAATCTATGCTTGCATAAATGAAATTGCGGAATTGAAATGCTAATCTATGAAAGCGGTAAATGCTAATCTACTTTTGTATAAACGAAATTGCATAATGGAAATGAAATGAACTACTTAGCAGAAGATTGTAGTGGAAAATAGAAGAAAAGAGGCAATCACCAATACTTTGATGCTTCCCCGGCAACGGTGCCAAAAAGATGGTGGGCCCCAGTATTGTAGCAATAATGCTACAACTCCTGGAACTCCCTTCTTTAATTTTATCAACCCGGTAGTTCGTAACAAACTTGGAAGCGACGGTGCTGTATGCACAAGTACTAGCTCTTGCCGCAGCTGTCACTTGGTCAGCTGGCACAAGTCCGCTAGGAGCTTAAGCCAACTTCTATGAGCTCTTAGAAGAAGCTTTTTAATTGATGGATGAAAGCTAACTCGAAGGAAGCTAATCTAATTGCGAAAAGAAAATGAAAGCCAAAAAGGAACGCAAACCCTAGCAAACCCTAATTCTACCAGCTAGTCCTACTGACGCAAAGGAGAGCATGCAAACTACTGAAAGAGATGCCATTACTTCTAGGAAGGTAAAATGCATGTGTCTAAGTTATCACTATCTGAAGAAAACATCTTTTTGTATTTTTGATTAAGTTATTAGAATTATCATGCATGTGCTTTCAACTAGCTTTTCACTGTGCAGAGGTGGATCAAGGAGAAGCGCTTGGGAAAGGTTGGGAAGGTTCAAAGAGGGTCTAAAGGGTCCCTAACACCCTTCCAGAGAGTCTCACAAAGTTTAGCTGCCAAGAAACCGTGTTTATGAGCTTCTACAGGAAGTCTGCAAGGGTTCTACAGGATGTTCAGAGATTTCTACAGGATGTTCTGAAAAGAGGATTTTGGAGAATTGATGGAGGGAAAAAGGTGGAGGAATGAGTATGGAGGTGAAATAGGGGTGTAGGGGAGTTCAAGACTTGGAGGTTGGAGTTGAGGAGAAGGTGTAGATGGTGAGATTTGTTCAAGGAGGGATGAAACGATGTTGTACAAGAAGATGAGAATCATGGCAAAGTAAGCGAATGAGGTAAATGTAAGGTAAGGGTTCTGAGTGAAGGATGAAACAAGTAGGTTGGATGGAGTATGTGTAGGTAAGGAAGGGTAATAGGTACTCTGCAAGTGGTTTTTCAAACTGAACAAACAAAGACATGCAAGAAAACAAAGATCTAGTTATGCTACCCTAATATGATCTAGCTAACAGTAACAAGAATGGACAGCAGCTTTATTTGCAAGGAAACCATGTATATTAACTGTGCAATGAAGCATTCAAAGATCTGAACATGTAACCAACTTCTGCAAATGAAAACCAAACACTAATGATTGCATGGCAAAGCAAAGTCAGTGCTTTTGTGGGCAGCAAAGTCATCCTAGTCACAACTCCTGATCCCACTAAGGGAGAGGTGAAACCACAGATGTTTGTTGGCCCTTTTCTTGAAGCTTTTTCTGTTAACAACCTATCAACTAAATCTGAGCATGAAAAGCTATTTTACACATAAAAAAACAAACTAAATAACAAAACAAGAGTTAGATCTAAATAGCATATTTTATTCTAAGAATGCAGCAAAAACACATAAAGATAATCAAAGGAGGTACTGGGCACTTGAGATGGGCCCAACCCCAAGAGCTACAGCCTCCTAAGAGAGATTTAGAGCTGGTGCAAAGCTGGATTCATATTTATTGATCAAGAATGAAGAGTTACATCAAAACTGTCCACAAGGAGAGCTTGAGAATGAGCTGAAATCAAAGCTAATCTATTGCCTACAAATCGAATTACAAAATGACTACAACAAGGCTATGAAATGACTAACTACTAGATACTATTTACTGGCTAACTAGCTAACATCCACTGGCTAACCAAAATGAGGCCCTAAGCCTTCTTATTTATACAATTTGAGGACCCAACAGTCCTCCTAAAATTTAGGGACTCGGCTGCCCAAGACTTGTAGTTAACAGCAGTCCTACTTGACTTGCTTGGCTGCCCTTGTGTTGATTGATTCGGTGGCCCTTGAACTCCGAGCTGATGGTGGAGAATTCGAGGTAAGGGCCCATAAATGAAGGGGACACCTTCCTATAAATCCTCTCCCTTGTCTTCCCACGAATTTGGCTGCCAAGTGCTCATTAAGACCTTCAATTTTGTCTCCAAATTGACCAAAAAGGCTACACAAAGCACCCATTAGACTTGTTGGCATAATGACTAACCAAATTCACTCTATTAACATAAATGTAATAAAAAACATGCAATAAACTAATGAGAATGGTGGATTAAGTCAAATTAGGAGGTTGAATGAGCCCAAATAATTGTCCATTTTTGGGGCTCATCAAACCTCATCGTTCCATGCTGGCTACAAACTGCCACTGTCTAGAGGTCTTCCTGATAGCTCATTGTTCACAAGTTTTTGAAGTCTGTCATGATTCAATACAGTCATAGAACTCTGATAATTTCCATGGATCCAATTCAGATCACTTCATCAAAAAGTCCCTTCTTCTTGTTATAGCTATGAAAATTTCACCAAGTTTTTATATTGAGTTTTAAATTCACACATACCCATAGTGTCCATGTCTTCCCCATAATGACTTCATATTTTTTTATGTATTCCTCAATACTAGTGCCATCATCTTTGTCATCAAAATACAATTGTGGTTTCAAAGAAAATCACTTACTTTTAATGGATCTCCTTTATGTAGTTAGGGTGAGGTTGAAAATATAAACGGTCATAACATATTTAGTTATACTTCTTAGATTGGCTAATATGACTCCAATTACGAAAATTCATTACTTCTATGGAACTAATAGAGATTTAACTTATATATATATAGTTTATAAAAATACATCTAGTTTCGTAATATTTGTGGTCAACATTGGAAAGAAAAACCCTAAAAAGATTAATTTTAAATGAATGATATCTCTACTTCTTGAACCCTATTTTGGACATTCTTTTTTAATAAGGTATCTTTTAAAGAAGTTCACATCTATAGTTGGTTTTTCAAATTTTGCATATAAAATTTCATAAATCATCCTTAATGTTATTTTCCTTGTTTTTTCTGTAAAAAATATGAAAAAAAAAAAAAAAAAAAACTCACAGTTTGTGCTAAGGAAAGAGATTTGATACCACTATATCAAAACTCCAAAAATATATGAGAGAATCCACCATAATACTTTACATATAGATAATTACACCAAAGATATCTAGACATTCACCATGATCAACATAAGAATAAGGAGAGAACCCTTAAAATAAGGTAACACCATAAAAATATTCTTTATTAAATGAATCACTCCACTAGTCATACTTGCTAAAATACAATACAATCCATATGTATATATTATGATGATAATTATGTGTATTTATACATTCTCATGACTATTCCTAGACAATTATGCCAAATTCCCTTTATTATTAAATTATTTATTTTTAATTACACTGCAAGTTTATTACATTATTATGGAAATATTACATTCATCATCCCCTAGGCATATGTCCTAGGAACTCCATATTATTATCCCTAGGTACATTACAATAGAAGGATATATAATGTTTTTCCAATTATTTCATATATTGCCACTCTAATCATTCAGAGGGTACCCCATTCAAAAGGCCCATTAACATTTTCCTTTTTATGAATGATCAATACTCTTCTCTTCTTCTTTTTCTCCTTTTCTTCTCTTTTTTTTCTTCTAATATTTCTCTAATTTATTATTTTTAATAATTAAGTAAACACATTGGTATCTTGAACATGGTAATAGGGTGAAAGCATGGATTTGGGTTACACTTTTTGGCAAGAGAGGACGTGTTTAGGTGAAAAAAAGATGGCTTGATCGAGCATTTTAAGCACTTGATCAAGCCATTTTTAGGCACTTGATCGAGCTCCTCAAACGCTAAAAAAGTAGCTCGATTGAGAATTAAAACAAAGTCTTGATCGAGCTCCTATGTAACCCCAGGTTAGGAGCTCGATCGAGCTTTACAGCTGTAACAACCCTAGTGAAAATTCCATGTTATAAATTTAATAAAGGAAAAATAATAACCATGATTGATAGGACACTTATTCCATGTTGAATGTTGGCGAAAACATCCTAGTGGGTGTTCATTTAGTTTATTATGGCTAAGGAAATTGGCAAAGGCAATGTTTAAGGCTTTGGAAAGACAAAATAGCATTTTTGGCACATTTATTTATGAAAATAATGGAAATTAGGAGAAAATGAAGGTGAAAGGTCACAATTTGCAAGTGAGGAGGAAAATGAAGGAAAATAATGGAAAATGAAGAAAATAGAGGCCTAATTGATAAAAAGGCTTTTGAGGATCAATTTGTAACCTTTTGTCAATTTAGTTTTGGATCTCTCTCTCTCTCTCTCTCTCTCTCTCTTGGACACTTAGAGTTTTCTTAGAGCACTTTGGCATTGGATCAAGAAAGGCAAAGAAGGCAAGAGGAAGGAAGAGATCGATCAAGTAGCTACCACAACATTCTTTGAAGGTATCGATTTGCATGTGTATTTTCCTTGCCATATTTGGCATGCATGGTATTTCATGCGGTTCTTTTGCTTTATGGCATGGGTTTTGCCAAGTGTGATAGTGTTTTCAGCCTAGCCTTGTCATTTTTGGATAACCATGGTGTGATGGGGTTCTCCTGTTTTGGTTGAGTTGGATTGTCAAATGGATTCAAAGCTGAGTGAGGTGGATCTCCGAATGATAGAACACATGGCCTTGTAACCTCTAAACCGGACTGTGGGTTATGGTAAAGCCGAGTTTTATGTGTCCTCGATGAGCCTATGAATCCTTTCCCGTGAGTGGAAGGATATACAGTAATGCCAAGAAATGTTTGCCCTTGATTAGTCCTAGGAATCCTTATCGGTGAATGGCGGGATATACAGTAAAGACTACAGGGTGGTGTCTCGGGTTAGGGCCTAGTGATCCATTGATCAGAGTGTGGATTACGGTAAATCCTAAGAGACTAGCAGACAAGAAAATTCCTCACAGTGTAGGCGTAGAAATCCGATGGAATCCATGCTTGTTTGGCCTAGTGATCAGGTGGAGATCATGGTAAAACCTGTTATCACATGTTTATTATGTTGGACTAGTGATCCAAGATGGATTATGGTAAATCCTAGTTTCTAATGATGAGGGTGAGGTGGTTTTGCCTCGGGATGCCCTGGTTGGTTCTTTTGGTTTCAGTCTCACATTCATGCTTGGAATATGGCATACGGGTGAATAGTTGAAGAAAGATTTGGCTCAGCCATTCTATGGTCGGGTGGAACGTGGTAGTCCCATCCCGAGTTTGGATTTTGCATCATCAATATGAGGTCATTTCTCCTTGTATTTATATAAGCATTATACTGGTTTATATGTGGATCATATGGTTGTGATTTCCTTAGTATTTATGTTGCTATTATGTTGGTTATTTATATGTTTTATGACATTGGCTATGTATGGCTCTCATCATGTTTTTACTTGTGAATGAATGAACAATGTATTTATGACCTAATAGATGATAATGCAGCAAATGATATAAGGGAACAACGCTTCATACTGATTCTCAAATAAGTATGAGACCCCTATGCTTAAATATGTTGTTTACACCTGTAGATTACATATTTGTGATATGTTTGACAAAATGCTTATCATGGCTAGTAAGGGTCCGGTTAAGGGCGCATTCAAGTATTTTCATTTGCATCATTGTTTCCTTGTTATCTTTCTATTTTGAAGGTGATTCAATTCTAGGCAGTGACCTGGGATTTCGGCCTCAAAATGTGGCTCAAATCTCGGGGACGCTAGCAAAACACTAAGCAAAATATTCCTTGGACACTGGCATGCCTTATCATGAGAGTGTCCAGAGCCTCCTGGATGTGGTCAAATCCATAGCATGGGAGCATCCAAAGGTTAAGTGGTCTAAAACCTTAGTGGGACCCAAGGGCTGGTTACGTGAGAGGTTGGGATGGTTCCTGGGAGTCCTGTTGCTAATGTGCAAGGTCTATATAGTGTGTTTCCATCGGTTCCACTTATTTAAGGTGACTTAGGAGGTCGAATCATATCATAGTAGCCTCTCGTCACATGTTTACCCCAGTTGGTTGGTTACTTGGGTAGATGTGGGAGGAGGGTGTTACAAAGGCTCGATCGAGCCTTAAAGCTAAAAATTTTAAAATTTGTGTAAATATCAATAATGATAAGCAAATTTTAAAATTGTACGTATTTGATAGTTAAAAAAAAAACCCAGATTTAATTACTAATTACATTTGAATAGGTAATTAACAATGGTCTAGATTAATTTCTCATTACATTTCTAGTGTTTTGGTGTATAGATTTGAAAAATGATTTATTAATTTGATTTTAATATTATAATATTTTATATGAAAAAGTGTAACTAAAAAATGTGGATTTGACGTTGCTGGAAATATATATTTTATAAATTTCATTGAAGAGTTAATAAACATGATTCCCTCGGTCATAATCATATCTTACAAAATCAATACATATATATATATATATATATATATATATATATATATATATATATATATATATATATATATATATATCCACTTGTTCAAGAAAAGAGATAAGTGTAGTAATAATTAACTTAGTTGTAATAGTTGTAAGTTATAATTAATATAATTGTAATGGATGCAATGGTATCTGCGGTTATAAACAAATTTCAACTTGTAAAATGTGTTTGCGCTCAATTTTGTCCTCAGTGTGTACAAGTGCAAAGTATATATAGAAAGTAAGTTTGCAATATATATTTTTAAAATAATAAAAACATAAGGAAATCATAAATTTTAAAACATTATTTGACTAATTTGAATTTGAGTAATCCATATTTAAATATATGTGTGAAATTATTTTTAAAATAATAATACTATAAAATTTAGTTTAGTTTCGTTTGTTTTGTTTGTTACTTATTTATTATAATTAATTTTATTTTTATTGAAAATTTCTACACATATATATATATATATATATATATATATATATATATATATATATATATAATGATAAGTATACAAATATGTTATATTTAAAATCAAAACAATAAACAAATTATCATTTTTAAGAGTTTTAAAATTGAAAAAACAAAGTTAAAATCTTTTATACAAAGTTATGCATATATTCTTATAATTATTTTCTTGGTAAAATAAAAGAAAAATTGGATTTGAATTTCAAACACTTGAACGAGCATTTTAAGCACTTAATGGAGCTGTTGAGAGTTAAAAAACAAAGTTTTAGCTCCTCTTCTGTGGATTTCTCTACAACACCATTTTGTACCCTAGCGGACTCCCAGCAGAATTTATCCTTAAATGGCAAAGTTGATCATATTGGACTCGAGGATGAATCCTCTATCCAATGGCATACGAGTTTGCAATTTTCAAATTCATATGATATTTTTTATCTAATTTCTTTTAAACATAATGCTTGAAACTTTTTTGGATAGTTTCAAAGGGGATAAAAAATCAATAACATAAAATAGACAAAACTAAAAAACTTCAAAAAATACAAATATCTTTGTGGTACTCTTGGTTTTTGAATCTATTTAAATAATAATAAAAAAATCTTAAGTGAACACATGTCTGCAAAATGCAATTAAATATTACTTGGCCAACTTCGAAAAATAATTAAAAAATATAATTTTGCATTAAAAAAAAGTTAATATGAAAAACTTAGTATTGTCCGTGTAGATCATGCTCGTATATATATATTTTTTAAATGTCACATTTTAGACTAAATTATGCTACATGAACACACACATACCTCT